>JAGFMF010011418.1:13681102-13719268 GCA_019455555.1 Galemys pyrenaicus | reverse complement strand
CCATGTGGGTCCCCTCCCTGGCCGGCGGCAGGGATCGAACTCGTGCTGCAGTGGCTGCGGTTTGCTTCACAGTGCGTTGCTTAACCCACTGCGCCACCGGGGCGGGCCCCAGGTTATAAATCAACACACAAAAATTTGTTGCATTCTTATCTACAATGATCTGGAATAAGACAAGAATGTCTACTCTCGTCATTGCTTTTCAATATAATACTGGAAGGCCTAGCCAGAGCAATAAGACAAGAGAATTCCATACAAGGAATCCAAATAGTAAAATTAGCACTTTTTGCAGATGATATGATAATATACATAGAGAACCCTAAAAAACGCCACAGAAAAACTAATTAAAATAATCAACCAGTTTAGTAAAGTACCAGGATACAAAATCAACAAACAAAAATCAATAGCCTTCCTCTATGCAAACAATCAATATGAAGAAGAAACCAAGAAAACCATCCCTTTTGTAACTGAAACAAAAAAATAAATATCTGAGAATAAACCTAATAAAAAAGGTAAAGAGTCTATACAAAGAAAATCATTAAACAAAAAGTTGTAAACTCTATGATGTTTATTGCACCAGTATTTTTAATAGCTGAAAAAACCCTAAATAGAATATACCAAACTCATGTTTACATGCATACAAGCACTGGGGTACAGGCCAGAGGTGCGAGGAGTGAGAGGATTCACCAGAGACAGAGCGGGGAACAGAACAGGCAGATCAACGGAAACACACTGCTGAGGGGAGCAGCGGGCACAGCAGGAGAGGTCTGCTGCACCATTGGGTCCCCCCCCTGGCCAGCAGCAGGGATCGAACTCGTGCTGCAGTGGCTGCGGTTTGCTTCATAGTGCATTGCTCAACCCACTGCGCCACCAGGGAGGCCCGCACCAGTATTTTTAATAGCTGAAAAAACCCTAAATAGAATATACCAAACTCATGTTTACATGCTTCATAACCAAAGTGCTGAAAACTAAAGGCCAGTAAAAAAGTATTCAAAATAGCTAGAGAAAAATGATGTATTGTTTAAAGGAAGATAATTCACAGGACAGATTTCTCTACAGAAATTGAGACCAAGAAGAAATGGAACAATTAGTTTTTAATAAAAAACCTATTTACCGGGGCCTCCCTGGTGGCGCAGTGGGTTATGGCACGGCAGACCTCTCCTGCTGTGCCCGCTGCTCCCCGCAGCAGTGTACTTCCCTGATCTGCCTGTTCTGCTCCCCGCTCTCTGTGGTGAATCCTCTCACCCCCCCCCCCACACCTCTGGCCTGTGCCCCAGTGCTTGTACGCATAAATAAATAAATCTTTAAAAAAAAACTACCCTCNTGGTGAATCCTCTCCCCCCCCCCCCCACACCTCTGGCCTGTGCCCCAGTGCTTGTACGCATAAATAAATAAATCTTTAAAAAAAAACTACCCTCAATTCTATGCAGAGAATATATGTTCTATGACCTATGAGATGTTAAAGTTTCCATATTACATTGAAATGACATATTTATTCTAAGTAGACTTGAAATATTAAACCTGTTTGTTGTAATTATCAAAGACACCAATAAAAATTATGTAAAAAGGTATAGTAAAGTAATAATAGATAAAATAGAGTGCTAAAAGTATTCAAATATTCTAAAAGAAGGCAGAAAAGGGAAACAGTAATAAAAAGGGGAAACAAGTATAAAAAAATAAAAGTATGGCAGACCAAAATCCACTCATATCAATAATTACACTAAAATGATCTACACATATCCACTGACAGGGATTGTCAGAATAAATCACCCTGACTACAAGGATTTTTAAATTTCAATTATAATGATGCAGGTAGATTAAAGATAAAGACTGGAAAAAGATATACAATACAAATACTAATAATAAGAAAGCTAAAATAATTATTATAAAAAAACCTGGACTTTAGAAGAAAGAAAATTACCATGGATAAGAGGAACATCAGATAATGATGAGTGAATTCACCCAAAAGGTAACACCCCTAATGTGTCAGAATAGGATTATAAAACACATGCTTGAAAATTATAAAAACTAACCATGCAGTTTTAGCAGATTGAATAGATAAATCCTTAATTGAAGATTTTAACGGTCCTTTTTCAGAAATTGTTAGACCTACTTAGCAGGAAATCTTCAAGGATATGAACTGAACCATTAATCACTTGGCTCTAGCTAACATTTATAAAGAACCCTCTACCCAAGAACAAAACATACAATATTCTGATAACATGAAATAACCACCAGGAAAAATCATATTGCTGATCATTATAAAAATCTCAATGAAGGGCCTCCCCTGGTGGCGCAGTGGGTTAAGCAACGCACTATGAAGCAAACCGCAGCCACTTGCAGCACGAGTTCGATCCCTGCTGCCGGCCAGGGAGGGGACCCACATGGTGTGGCAGACCTCTCCTGCTGTGCCCACTGCTCCCCTCAGCAGTGTACTTCTGTTGATCTGCCTGTTCTGCTCCCTGCTCTCTGTGGTGAATCCTCTCGCCCCCCACACCTCTGGTCTGTGCCCCAGTGCTTGTATGCATAAATAAATAAATCTTTAAAAAAAAAATCTCAATGAATATGAATTGGAGCCATGCAAAGTATATTCTCTGATCATGATTAAATTAGATATCAATAATAGAAATATGGTAAAATCTCCAATTAGAAATTAGGCAAAATACTTACTACCAAATAATCCACATGTCAAAGAGGAAGTCTCAAGTGAAACAAATACATAGAACCAAATGAAAATGAACATACAACCTATCAAATATGTGACTGCAACTAACAAGTGCTGGATGAGAAATTTATAGCACTAAATATTGGAAAAGAGTAAACACCTCAAATCAGTATCTAAGCTGCTACTGCAAGATATGAGAAAAGAAGAGTAAAATAATTCCAAAGCAAGCAGAAGGAAGGAACTAATAATAAGTGCAAATCAGTTAAATTAAAACACACACACAGAAAAACAGTAGGGAAAAATCAATGAAACCAGAAATTGGTTTTTGAGTAGCTCCATAAATGGTACCTCTTGTGACCAAAAGAGACAGAGAGTGAAAACATAAAATTACCAGTTAACAATATCTGGAATGAAAGAGGGAAAATTGGGCCCGTCCTGGTGTAGCAGTGGGTTAAGCAACGCACTATGAAGCGGACCGCAACCACTCCAGCACGAGTTTGATCCCTGCCGCCGGTTGGGGAGGGCACCCACATGGCACAGCAGACCTCTCCTGCCTTGCCCGCTGTTCCCCTCAGCAGTGTGTTTCAGTCCATCTGCCTGTTCTGTTCCCCACTCTGTCTCTGGTGGATCCTCTCACCCCCTGCACTTCTGGCCTGTACCCCAGTTCTTGTATGAATAAAAAAAAAAGAAAGAGGGAAAATTATCACAAATCTAACAGATTTAAAAGAACATTAAGGTAATACCACAAATAACTCTACACACACAAATGCAACAACTTAAAAGAAATGGTTCAATTTCCCCAAACTTACAAACCACAGTAACTCACCTGAGATGATAAGTGGTCTACATAGCTTTATAACAATTGAAGAAGTTGACTTAATAGTCTAAAACTTCTGAAAAAGAAATCTCCTGGCCCAAGAAAAAGGAACCCTAGTACACTGCTGGTGGGAATGCAAGTTAATCCAACCACTATGGAAGGTTCCTCGGTCTACTAGGGATGGAACTACCATATGATCCGGCAATCCCGCTCCTAGGGATCTACCCAAAGGACACAAAAACACCGATCCAAAAGAGCACCTGTACCCCCATGTTTATTGCAGCACTATTTATAATTGGTAAGACCTGGAAACAACCCAAATATCCAAAAGTAGATGACTGGATCAAGAAGGTGTGGTACATATACACAATGAAATACTATTCAGCAATCAAAAATGATAAACTAGGGCCATTTATAGAAACATAGAGCTTAGAGCTAGAAGGAATTACACTCAGTGAAACAAGTCAGAAGGCAAGAGAAAAATATCAGATGGCTTCACTTTTAGGAGGAATGTGAAAGAGCAACAACTACAATAACAACAAAAACAAGAGACAGCTCGAGGAAATGGGCAATTACAACCAAAAACAAACAAACAAACAAAAAACTCAACAAGACCAAAAGGTCAAAGATTAACCAAAGGAACTATGGGGGTAAGGAGGGGAGGGCAAAGAAGGGTATGAGGGCAGAAGGAGCACAAGGGACTGAGGTGATGGTGCACGGATGAAATGGTGGTGGGGAATCCATGGGGACTACAAAAGATGTCGAATATAATTAAAGGAATCTAATTTAAAAAAACCAAAATGGGAATAGCACATATTTAGGATAAATACAAAAGCACAATGTATCAACACATGTGGAGGGTGGGTATTTGGAAGAAAATTTAAACCTTGAAATCCAAATCCATTAATTGCAAAGCACCAACTCTGAAAATAACCTTCAACTTAAAAAAAAAAAGAAATCTCCTAGCCCAGATTATTACTCTGGAGAGTTATACTAAACATTTAAAGAGGAACTACCACCAATTTAACACAATATCATTCAGGAAATAAAGAGGGAACACTTGACAACTCATTTAATGAAACCGGCTTTATCCTAATGCCAAAACCAGTCAAAGACAATAATATAAAACTACATATCAATCTCTCTCTCAAACGTAAAAGCAAAAATTCCCAATGAATTTTAGAAAATCAAATCCAGCAATATACAAAAAGTATAATATATCACAGCTAAGGGGATTTGTTTCCTAGAAATGCAAGTCTCATTCATTATTCAAAAATCAATCAGTAAATTCCACCATATTAAAGACCTAAAGAAAATCCCTAACATGACCTAACATGATCATGTGAATTGATGTTGAAAAAAACATTTGACAATTTCAATACCTGTTCATGATTAAAAAGTCACAGGAACTAGGAATCGAGTCAACTGCCTGTTTAAACAAAAATATCAACATTTCATAGGATTTTAAAAGGACTCAGAGTCCCATATTATTCAAAATGTCCAGAGTATAATACAAAGATTTTTTAAAATGAGCATTACTCAAAATACAAAGGACCAGGAAGAGCTCACTTTGCCTGGGAAGAGACAGTGACGGATGTCAACTCACATTCTGTGGGCTGCTGTTTTGCTCTGATGACAGTATCCTTTGATGCACAAAAGATTTTAATTTTGATGAACTTCAATCTATCTATTTTTTCTTGTGTGGCCTGTGCTTCCACTGTCATATTTCAAAAAATCTTTGCCAAATCCAATGTCACAAAGTTTCCTCCCTTTTCCCCCTAGGAATTTAATAGTACTAGGTCTTACATTTGAGTTTTTGGTTCATTTTGAATTGATTTCTGAAGGTGTTGTAAGGTAAGCTCCAACTTCATTCTTTTGCATCTGCAAATCCTGTTTTCATGGCACCTTTTATTATAGAGGCTGCCTTTTCCCTAAAGAATGGTCTTGAGACTCCCTTGTCAACATCATTTGACCACACATGAGAGGGTTTACCTCTGGACTCTCTATTCAATTCCATTGATCTATAGATTTGTCTTTATGCTATTTGGTTATTATGGCTTTGCAATATGTTTCAAAATCAGGATATGCGAGGCCCCTGTCATTGTTCTTTTTCAGAGTTATTTTGACTGGAGGTAACTTGAGCGGTCATATGAAATTTTTTCTGCAGAAAATATCATTAAGGTTTCAGTAGGGAACACAGTGATTCTGCAGTTCTTATCAGGTAGAATTGAGATCTTATCAATATTGTCTTCCAATCCATGAGCAGATGTTTTCCATTTATTTGTGTTATATTTAATTTCTTTCAGCAGTGGTTCAAGTTTTCAGTATATCAGTATATATATAAGTTCAGTATATATATCTTGTCAGTTAAATTCATTTCTAAGTTTTTTATTCTTTTTGATACCATTATAAACTGAATTGTGTCCTTAACTTCCTTTTGGGGTTGTTCTTTTTAAATATATAAAACACAACTAATTTTTAGTATGTCGATCTTTTATCCTGCAACTTGACTCAATTTGCTCACTAGTTCTACCAGAGTCTTTTGTAGACTCTTTAGAATCTTGTACAAGGAAGATTATGTGCAAACAGACAAGGGACTTTGGCGATGGAGCACAGGTGAATTGGTGGTGGAAATTCTATGGGGACTACACCTAGAAAAGAAAGCAAAAATTGTAAGAAAAAATAAATCAAAATAAAAGGAGAGCTTTTGCACTAAAAAAAAAAAAAAAAAAAGATTATGTGAAACAGAGATCATTTTACCTCACCCTTTTCTTTCCTTCTTTTTTTTTTTTTAAAAGATTTATTTATTTATCATACAAGACCTGGGATACAGGCCAGAGTCGCGGATGGTAAGAGGATTCACCAGAGACAGAGTGGGGAGCAGAACAGGCAGACTGACTTAAATGCACTGCTGAGGGGAGCAGAGGGCAAGGCACGAGAGGTCTGCTGAGCCATATGTGTGTGGGTCCCCTCCCTGGCCAGGGATCAAACTTGCTAGCTGCGAAAGCACTGTAGGTAGTGCAGCGCTCAACCCCTTGCGCCACCAGGGAGGCCCCTATGTGTTGTTTTTATTTTGTTGCTCCAGTTGTCCCAGACTTGATCATTGGAAGTCTCTCTAGTTGTCTCCTATATCCTTTAAACATGTTACTTTGGATACTAGACTTCTCAGGTTTACCAGCCTGGGAACCAGCCGTTTGTTCAAGGAGTCCTAATTCCTTTTGGTGCAGGATGGTGTTTAGAAATCAAGATATGGATGCTTGGTGGACTTGTTGCTAATGGGATGGCATTGCTTTTAGTCCCTCTCAGCGGACAGAACTACGGAAAAAGTATGCCCCCCCCACACGACACATACATGTATGTGTATATATTAGTTATATAGTTCTCATGGCCAGCTCTAATTCCTCAGGTTTTTTTCTCACCTTCCCTCTTCCATACTTGTATTTCTCTTCTCCAGCTATGAGGAAATCCTGATTCCCACTACCCTTAGCATATCTGCTCACTCCCCTTATGCTTAGCTGGTTTATGATTATAAGGAGAGTTTGGGGAGGGAGAAGAGCAAGTTCAGAGTACTTATTACATTCCCTAGCTCCTTCCCACCGGCTGCACCTGGCTGGGGACAATCCTCACAGCTCCCGCAGGCAGGGGACACTCTCCTGTTACCCCTCCAGGCGCAGGCAGGGTGACAGTCCTCTCTCACTGGCTCTGCTCTGTGCTTTTTGGGTTCCTGCGCTTTTCTACAGGCCTCTTGTAATAAAGAGTCCCTTTATTCAACTAAAATATCCTGTTTGCATGTGCTGTCGATGCGGTACGGACTCTTCCTGGTTTGCAAAGTCTTAACAAACACCTTTAAACAGCTCCACCTACCCAGAGGGCCCTCCTAAAATGCGACTGTGACTGCTGCCCAAACCCACCCCAGAGACAGATGAGGCTTGTTACTAAGGAAGACTTGAGACCCAAGCCTGGGCTCAGTGGTGGGCCCTGCTCAGAGCCATGCCTCTGCTCCAGCCACACCAGAGAACAGCCCCACGCTCTACCTTCTGCTGGCTCTGTCTTTACCCTCTGAACGAGCCAGCTGATCACCTTTTGAAACGTAAGATTATAGGAAAGAATAGTTAAGACTGATTGCCAACACACACAAGTCCTGACTTCTAACAGATCTATTCTGACTCTATGACATGGGCAGCTACAGTTTACACAGTTCTCTCTCTCTCTCTCTCTCTCTCTCTCTCTCTCTCTCTCTCTCTCTCTCTCTCTCTCTCTCACACACACACACACACACACACACACACACACACGGCTACCCTGCAGTTTCCTGGGTGACAGTAGAGATGAGGTGAGGCAGCTCAGGTCTTGCTGGAAGAAGCGGCCTGAGCTCTGCTGTGCTCCTGCCATGACTGAGCCAGCTGCCTCCCCACTACCGAGTTTCCTTCACCAACGGTCAGTGCCGAAATGCAGACTTGTAACTCTAACCTCAGTCCAAAGATAAGGGGCACACGTCGACCATCTCAGCTGGAGCCTTACCTTGGCAGGATTTATCTTTTTCAACTTTGAACCTGTCTGGTAGCTCTGTGGCCCACCGGTGGGGAAGCAGAGATGGGCCCACCCCGCTCACTGACAAAGATGTGGGGTCCAGCTAGACGAGTGACCGCTCAAGGTCAAGGTGGATTCTGTAGAACGCATCCTAGCACTACCTCCTCAGATTCAATTCTCCACTTAAACCTGGAGGCGGAGATCATCGTCCATTTGCAGGTGACAAAACAGAGGCTTAGAGAAATGCCGTTCTCTTGCCAAAGCGGCAAAAGTTAGGGGAGGCTGGCTGTGAATCAGTGCTTTGCTGTCTGACCCTCTGCCTTCCACACTGCCTGTTTCCAGAGGGAAGCTCCCTCACTGCGCAGGCTCCCACTCTCACCCCCCCCCCCCCCCCCCCCCCCCCCANCCCCCCCCCCCCCCCGCATCACCATGTCATTGGCCTAGTCTGGCAGGTAAAGGCCACCCAGCTTGGGCTGCTCAGCCCCTGCCTTGTCCAGCACACCCGCCCGTTCCCTCAGGCCCCCACCTCGTGTTCTCCAGCTCCAAGTTCTGTGACAGTGGGGGTGGGGGTGGGGGTGAGCAGAGTCATCATCTGGCTGTGGCAATGAGATTCAGACACATGAGGCAATTCATCAGAGAACAATCAAGACAGCATATACTTAAGAACACGGCTCTGCAGGGCAGATCCTGCTGGAGCTCAGGGGAGGCGGAGGGGTTGGGTAGGAGGAAGACAGATGGGTGAGTAGGTGGGGTAGGAGGCCCAGGGCCTGGTTGGGAGCTCCAGCCTCCCCCGCCCCCTCCCTTGGAGACATAGAAAGAAAGCTGCCTCCCTTGCTGTGTGTTCTGGAAGGTGGGAGACCACCGCACCAGCCACCTGGAGCAGGAGGGGACTGAAAGTTCTCAGGGGTGCTACGGAGAGGATTAGGAAGTCAGCCTGAGGGTCCACTTGAAAGAAGTGTGCCCAGGGCAGGGGGGAGGGAAGGCAGGGGTGCAGCAACCAGGCCAGCTGGCTCCAACCCCAGCGCTCCTCTGTTTTGAGGAGGTTCAGGGTAGCATTTTAGGACTGTAGCTCAGCACTAACCACACGGAGGCACTTCTGATATGTACCGCGGTCCCTTAAGGTCTGAGTTCAGCCAGGAGCAGGAGACCTTTGTCCTGAGCCTTATGCTGCGAGTGTCTCCACCAGCTTCCCTGGGCTACCTCCTGGTTCACAAGAGCCTCACCCCACTCCTGTGACCCCCTGCACAGGTTCAGCTGGTGCTGGTGGGCTAGGAGCCCAGGCACAAGAACCAGGTCGGGCTGCTGGGGAGAGGCCACAGGCCGCCAGGGCTCTTCCGAATGTCTGTTCCACTTGCAAGGAGATTCATAATTGGTGCTCCTAACCAGATCCTGGGCCTCTCACCCCACCCACTTACCCACCGAGCACCCCAACGGCTTCCACACACACCTTGGACACCCAGGGACATTAGGCGTCCAGAGGAAAAAGAAGGAAGGACTCAGGACTTGGCAACAGGATTTTAGAATTTGTGGTTTATTGACATGTAAGCACAGAGGCCCCTGGGAGACCACCCTTCTGGTCCCCCACACCTCGGGACTTGTCCCAGAGACAGGGGAAACAGCCATCTTGCCTTGGAACAAGACTCCCCTTTGCACAGAAGACAAGTCCCAGGAACCCCACCGCTACGGGCACAGGTAAATCCTTGGCAAGGCGGGCATGGTGTGTAAAAGGCAAAGCTCTGTGCATTTGGCAAAGCTGTAGAACCTTGACGAAAAGCAGAGGCTTTCTGTGGCTGCCCCTCCGGGCTACAGGCAGGATCAGCCCAAAACACAGCTTATTTTGAACAGGCCCATCTGGGTTCTGTTGAGCTCATATGGGGGCACCAGACCTTGGAGTGGCCTGAGTTGTTCCCCAACTCCTGGTAATACTGCTAAGGTAGCCAGATGCCCCTGCCAGAAATGGCACTGTGGGGCAGAGGGGTGGTGGGGCTGTGCTGGCCTTGGGAGGGCAGGGGGAGAGACTATGGCCATGTTTCTCCGTGCTGCCCACCCCAAATCACTCTCCACCCCACAACACTGTGCCCACTATCTAGTCTTGGATGTGGACAGGCTGGATGAGGGAGGCCAGGGAACTGGGCACCTAACTAGCAGCCGGGAGAGGCCAGTTACATTCTCCCACACCTGCTCTCCTGCCTCAGACCTGCGCTGCTTCTACCCCTGCTGGCTTGGGAACAGCCCTACCTGGAAACGCAGGGCTTGATTCCTCCAGTTTTTGTGTTCCATATAAGGCGCTGGCATCTGTACCTCCATTCCTTTCCAACCCACTTAATTTAAGAATAGAAACTAATAATACTTAATCACCCTTCCTGCTGGCAGTGGGGGAGGGCCTCGGCACTGGCAGGATGCATCTAGCTCTCCCCAGAACCTCCAGAACTCAGCGCAACCCCTGTGCCTGACAGGGGAAACCGAGGGCCAGAGATGCACTTGGACTTGCTCAGCGCATGCAATGGGGCAGTGGCCCAGCTGAGACTTGACAAGGGAATCAAGGTTTCCTGACCAGTGTCCTTGCCGAGGGCCCTCTGGGACTGAGACTAGGAGAGGGCGTGGGCCCAGTTCAGCCCTGGTCAAAAGAGAAGAGACCTCCTCTGTGCTCAGTGCCAGCATAAGGCCATTGTCCATGCAGCTGAGCAGGAACAAGGGCCTCCTTGGCCCCAAGGCAAAGACTTTTTCTAGGCGGACAGGTTGGGGGAGGACTCCATCCCAGGCTTGGGGGTGGGTCAGCCTGGAGATTGCATCACAGAACCTCACCGGCATGAATCAGATCACCAAGTGGTGCAATTCAGACCTTGGGGCGGGGCCAGTATGGGGGTGGAAGCTCCACAAAAAACAGATGCCTGGAGCCCTCTCCCTCCATTAACATCAGGCCATGGTAGTGGGCTGGCAGCGAAGGGTGGGCCATGTCCTACCTCAGCCCTTTGCAGCAAGGCGCTGACAAGAAGGTTTCTGGATACTGGGAGGCAGCAGGGGATTCAAGTTAAGCTGAGCAACACCTGGTCATCACGAGCCACCAAACACCTCTGAATTCTGGGGACCGTGTTTAAGGTGCTTGCTATCAGGAGCCCTTGCACAAGGTGTGGGCTGCATCATTGCAACTTTTTCATCCCTGCTGCAGAGTCGGGGATGAATGCTGAGCCTGCAGACAATGCCCCCCCAAGACCAAAGGCAGGCTCCTTGCCCACTGCTGGACAGCGCACTGACCTCAGGAAGTGTGGCTGTCACCTCTGCTTAGAAGGGAAGAGGCTCCCCCCACTGCAGTGAGGGTCAGTGTGCTCTGTGCAGACTGTTCTGGGCCTTGTTGCCAGGCGTGACCGAACACCTCAGAGAACCTTGGGGCCTGAGCCAAGCTTCCTCCCAAGCTTCTCCTTCACCCCCAAGGTTCTCCCCTTCTCAGACCCACTGGGCTCTGCCTGCAGCAGCCCTGCCCACCACCGCCAGCCTGGGTGCACCCAACCAGAGACCCCTGACCTCTGTCTGGAGTCCTCGCCTAGCCCCGCCACACTCAAATTTGCAGACATCGCGTCTGCCCCACCTGATGTGAGCTCCCTAAGTGACCTGAGCCTCGTGAACTCTGAGCTTCATCTCAGGGCATGCTGGGGGATGTGGGGTTCTCTCACAGGTGGCCAGGCTGGGGACAGAGCAGGCCACCGTCCACTGGGCAGACCGAGTGAGGGGCTGCAGTGAGGGTGTGAGGGACAGGCTCAACAGACCCAAAGACCCACAGCCTGCGCCAGGTCTTGCCAGAGTCTCTTAAACATGTTTCCCAACAAAGCCAATTTGACTACCAATACACAAGACATTCTGGAACATTCTAGTCCAAGAGCAGCAAGGACCCACCTCGTGGAGCTGGGAACCTTAGCCTAGGGTCCAACCAGAGACATGAGTGGCAGGGCCAGGCTGGGTAGGGAGGCCAGGGGGCCGTGGACACCTCAAATACCCAGCACCCTGCTGTCCGGAGCAGCCTCCACTCCAACTGGGGGTCACTCTGCTGGCTGTCAGTGGCACATCACAAAGAGGCAAAGAGAACCCTTCCAGGAAGAATTCTAGTTAAAATCATGCCATAAAACTCATCCTGCTTTTGTGAAAGCTTAAACATGCCTATTAGAACCTGTCGCCCTGTCAGACTTCGCCTCACCTAGAGCGGCTAAGGCACTTGAATGGCTTGTAACACCTCCTGGAAGAGATTTTGTTTCGATCCTGACTTAGAAAAAATAAAATAAAATCAGTAATACTGCAAAAAATATTTCCCCTAAAAAATCAACACTTAGGTTTTCTAAGGAATAAAACAAATGCTAAGCTCTGCTGAGGTTATATGACACAACAGGTCACCTTGGCACCGACGAAACATACACACGACCTGAAATACTGCTTCTGAGTTAGACCTTTCCCTGGAGGGAAAAAAGACCACGAACAAAAAGACATGCACACTGTGGTTCTGAGCGTCAACGCCCCAGCAGGAGGAGAGGCCCAGCGATCTCGAGACCGGGGCTCATGTGTTTCGGCTGCTGTGAAGCAGGTGGGTGAGCCTCAGGCCAGATCCCTGGGCCCCTCTTCCTCTGTGGGAAACCATGTAGCCAGCCAGGACCTGTAGGCGCACCTGTAGACCCAGATATGAGTCCCCGCCCCGCCCCTGTGCCCGGGCATGGCCAGTGAGAGGCAGACACCTGGGATGTCCCGAAAACATCCGACGCTCCCTGGCCCCCTCAGGGCTCCACGCGCAGCATCCTTCGCTCACGCACATGCCCAGGGTCTTTGGTCTCACTTTGGCCAGTGCCTGCCCCTGCCCAATGGGTACCTCGTGGACTTCTCTTTGGTGAGGTCTCTTCCCTAAGCTTCCCTGGAGGTCCCGGCTGTCCCACTCTCTCGAGCAGGATATGACACTCACTGCCCGCTGCAGTTCTGCACCCAGCAGGAGGGGCTGATGCAAGCAGCACAAGAGGCTCGGGGTCCTGGGGAAGGTGCTGTGCAGGTGCTGCCTGCCTGCTCACGGTTGCCTGTTGGGTCCTAAGGCTTCCGGTCCTAAGAGGGAGGGTCACGGGATAGGGCATGGGGGAGGGCTGAACCTCCTAGCTTCTCTGTGGAATGTTGGTCTCTGGTTCCGAGAGGTCAGAGGGCAAGTCCTGGCTTCTCCCATCTGCCCGGGAGTCCCCAAGCCCCTGGACACTGCCCTCCAGCAGGTCTTGGGGGGCCCTGAGGAAGACTACCATCACCGTGATGTTGTCACGGGAGCCCCGCTCCCGGGCTGCAGCCACCAGCTCCTCGGCAACGTGCAGCCCGCAGCCCTTCTGTCTGACCAGGTGGCTCTGGACGAGGTCGGTAACCTCCTGGTGGGAGACGACATCAAAGAAGCCATCGCAAGCCAGCAGCAGGTAGTCCTCAGAGCCCGTCAGTCCCCGGGAGGACACGTCCGCTTCCCCAGACACGTAGGGCTTCTGGAAGATATCCCCTGGGCACAGGAGAGAAGTACCCAGCGTCAGTAGGCTGTGCTGCTGCTGCTCCTCCCGTGGCCCCAAGCCCCGGCCCTACGCCCACCACCTCTTGCAACGCCCGTGCTCATAAGGTCAGGACATGGTGAAGAAGGAACTTCACATGGCGTGAAGAGAGGTGAAGAAACAAAAGTGGGTGATGTGACACATTTACTCCGTGTCCCTGAGGGTAGAGTTAGAGCCCAGCCAGGTCAAAATTGTTCTGCAAAGCAGCTTTCTCCTTCCATGGAGTTGGTCCCAAAGCAGAGGGGATGGGCAACTGCGTGGAGGCCACACTGGCACAGGATGGGGGATGGGTCTCCTTACCCAAGAGCTCCTGGCAGCTTCCCTGGATACCTAATCTAAGCTGGTCCCAAACGCTTGCTTCTCTTCCTGGAAACCTGATCTTCCAGTCTCCCCATGGCAGAAAATGGCACCATGGTCTCCCTAGTTCTTATGTCCAAATCTGGGGGTTACTTCTGATCGTCTTTCTCAGGCTTCAAATCCAATCTGCTAGCAAGTCTGCTGTCTGCAACATGAAACTTGAACCCGCCTCTCCCTCCCCATACCTGCATGCCCAGACCCCAGAAAGCGCCTGCCTGGCCCTGTTCCCTTCTCACTTGCCCTCAACAGTGTGAAGCAGAGCATGCTGCCTTCTACAGAGCCACCCTGCTTTCCCCTCGTGGGAATGGAGCTTCACCCTTCTAGGCCTCCACAAGGAGGGGCAGACCCCTGCTGCCTCCCCATCACTGTGTACCCTGAGACACAAAGCAGAAGCAGTAAGAGGGTTATAAAGAAGACACCCCCTTTGGCAAGAAAGAAAGATGTTTCGGGAGGCTGGGTGGGACATCCCTACTCACTGCAAGGTTAGCGGGATGGAGTGATTTCCAAGTACATGTTTCCCCGGGTTTCCAAAGTTTCTGTTAGGTGACTTCATTTTTATGAAAGACCTATGCGATGCCTGTTTCTGCTAAATGAAAGATATCCAAAGAGGTTTCTGCTTTTACAACCGGAGTTGTGAAAGGCAAGGCCAAGGCAAGCGTCTGTTTGCAGCAGCTGTTACAGAGGCAGCGTGCAGCCCGAGCAGTGAGCGTGGCCTCGCCAAGCTCCTTCCCAGGATGACTCCAAACAGGCTGTGGATTTATCGGCTCATCCCTGCTTTACTCTATGTCAGTGTTACTTTAGGTTTGGTGTTGTTTGGTATGATTTGGTAGGTAAGTTTTAGGTTGGAAACATTCAAATATTTTTCCCTGTGAATTAATGCTAATTGTTTCTTTTTTGTTTGTTTGTTAATGTTTTTAAAGGTTTATTTATTTATGCGTACAAGAGCTGGGGTACAGGCCAGAGTAGTGGGAGGTGAGAGGATTCACCAAACAGAGTGGGGAGCAGAACAGGCAGACTGACTGAAACACACTGCCAAGGGCAGCAGTGGCTGAGACAGGAGAGGTCTGCTGCGCCAAGTGGGTCCCCTCCCTGGCCAGCGGCAGGGATCAAACTCGTGCTGCAGTGACTGTGGTTTGCTTCATAGTGCGTTGCTTAACCCACTGCGCCACCAGGGAGGCCCTAATGCTAATTGTTTCTATGCTTTATACAGTTTTGCTAAAAAAAAGGCTTAGTTTGGATAGCAGGGGAAACCTGTGCTTGAAGGGAAAGGGGTGACAGATGAGTCCCAGGCTGAGGTCTGGCAGTAGTGACAAGATGCTGAGAAAACAGGATGGGAAGGGACAAGGAATGGGAAAGCTGCTTTTATTACTTTCTTTTTAAAAGACAGAAAAAGGAATCAGCAACATGAATATGGGGAGGGGACTAAACCTCATTATGGAATATTTAAAAATTATCTTCCAGGAAACATATAGTAGCTAAGCAGGTCTCCTGCTAGCTTTTCCTGAGGAACTGTTTGAATAAGAGATAGTGACATATAGTGCAGTAATTTATGTGAGATGCAGGTTCCTAAGGTGTCTGCATCTGCAGGGTTCACCGCAGCACCTCAGTCTGCCCCTGTGCATCACACAGGATATCACGGTCCCACAGGGCTGGCTGAGCCATGGACGTCAGGGATCAGAGGCCTAGGCCCTGGGTGGCCTCGCCTCCCCACCCACTGGCCTCCTTACCGATGGCCCTGGAGACAGCCAGCGTCCCATTGACTCTCCAGCAGTCCATGTGACATACAAAGCCGCCCAGTGCTTCGATGCGCTCCTTCTCGTCCTGTGGGAGACAGCCAGAGGAGAGACCGGTGTGTGGCCAGAGAGACCAACTGGTCTCCAAGGCCATGCTGGGAGTCATGGCTCTTGAAGGATGCCCAGACGGAGGATGAATAAAGAGAAAAACTGGAAGCAACCTAGATGTCCTTCAGCCTGGCTAAATAGGTTACGGTGCAAACCGCCTGAGGCCACCAGGGCTGTGACCCTGAGCAGCGTTTGGGGGTCAGGGAGATGCTCACAAGGCCCCAGAGTCAGAGAGCAGGTCCTGCAGTTGCCTCCCGCTCACACAGGGATACGATCCCTGCCTTGCAAGCAGCTGGGAAAGTGAGATTTGTGGGATTTGTGCAGCCACTTGGCAAAACTAGATGAAACCCGAACAAGGCCCTGGCCTGTCCCTGTGGCTTGGGTCCTAGTTTGTTTTCAACTGCAAAGGACGATGATGCTTCAGGCCTGAGAGGGCAGGACAGAGGCCCAGTCTAGTTATGAGTTCCCTAAAAACCTCTTTGGTCTGATGAAGCAGATGTGAACCTGAAAGGTATTAACGTCAGCACATGCTGATGGCGTGCACGCCACAGGGAGCACATCTACCCCACGAGGTAGGGAGGGCCAGTAGCGAGGAGGGAAGGCCAGTGCTGGCGCTCTCTTCTCCCCTGTCTGCTTCACTTGGACAGAGCAGAGCGAGGTTATAGATGCCTCCTGATGGCACAGGACATACTCCCGACCCCTGTCCTTCCTCAAAGCTCCTTTCCACCTCTCAGAGTGAAAGCAGCACGAGCCTGTGCACCAGCTTCGTCAACAGGATTTCCCCACACGTTGGGGACAGAATCCACTGGACATCAGCTGAGCCTCCTCTCGGTGGGACCAGCGACGTGGGCCTTCTGCCGAGAGACACGGCAGCTACGCAGACACAGAGCCCCTCGGGAGAGAGCAGTTTTGAAGAAGCCCTGACCCGCCTGCATGGCTCCCTGGGTCTGAGAACCCACTGTGGTCTGAGCAGAGGCAGAGAAGGCAAGGACGGAGGGGAGACAGCTTGCGAAGGGTGAGGAGAGACGGGTGGATACGCATGTGTGAGCCTGTTGGCCAGACGGGAGCAGCGGAGGGGAGTGACCTCTGGACCCCTACCCCTCAGAGGCCTTCCTTTGGGAAGGGAGTGTGGGGGTTTCCCTGAGGCCCAAGGGCACCTCAGCTTATGTCGGTGGGAAGATACAGCTGAGAACAATGAGATTTTCTCTTGCTTTTATCTCCTACCAGCTCCAGCCCACCCCCATACCTCAGTGTTACTGAGGCAGGGACAGTGGGCGGTAGTAACTGAAGGTAAACTGTGAGCTGCTCCTGGGGAGCATGGTCCCTCCTGAGGGGTGATCAGTGGGCACCGGTGCCACCTGACACTTGGGGTCCCAAGGAGGCAGGGATCTGGGCTTCTAAGCCGGCAGTGGACGTCAGGTTGAGCAGAAGGGCAGGAGGGCCCTGGGTCCCATGGCCCTAGGTAACCCTATGTCAGCAACTGACTACAGCTCTGCCCAACAGGCCAGTTCTGTCTCACAAGGCCAGTTGGCCACAGGGCCCAGCAAGAGGACACTGAATTAGGCACTCAACCCCAAGGCCTCCCCTCAGCCCACTCAAGCCTGCCCCACCTTAGTGCTTTCCCTGTACCTTACCCTGCACCCTGGACAACCTCTGTCCTCCTCTGTCACCATCCCGGATCCAGGACTAGAGCATTCTGGGGCTCAGGGCACCCCATTTTTCCCTCCTGACTCCTTGGACACCTACTTTCTTGGCTGCCATCTCCGTCTCTTCCTCCCTACCTGCCTGAAACAGCTTCTCCAAGGTCAAGTCCAGAGCTGCTGCTTAGTAGGTGTCCCCAGCAGCCATTTCCTACCTTCCCTGGAGTGTGGATTGCTCTGTCTCCTATTCTGGCGAGGTCTCTCTGCACAGTCGTTTCCTCTCACCTGCCATCCCATCCTGGACCCAGGGACCCCCAGCACTGCATTTGGTCATTCCCGCCCCTCCCCACTTGCGTCTTCCACCCTGCCGTGCTCTTCTGGCTTCTGCCTCACTTCTGACAGGACTCACGCCCTCCCCAAGCCTACGTCCCCAACCTTGCCCATCTCCACAGAGCTTCCCACCAGCCCCCCAAGGCCTGCATCCATGGGTAGCATTCATCCCATCCTGCCTGGCCTCTGGCTGACAGCGTCACCATGCACTTGGATGCCCTTTCCACCTCCAAAGCCTGAAAGCTCCCCTCTCTTCTCTGTCCCTCCTGGCACCACCTTGCCAGGCAGTCATCCCAAAGCTTGCCAGGTGAGTGCAGGGGCCAATTTTGCGACCAGCCCTCATTTTTCTTTCTGATGCCTTTGAAGCTTTTAGCAACTCCTTACCAAGTTCCACCTGCCAGAGGAACGACATGCAATGAGGCTCTCAGGGACCAGTCCCGGTTTAACCTGTCCTTTCCTCCCAGGCTCTATCCCTGGTCTACTGGGTAAGACCTGCCCGCAGCATCTCACTCCAATTCTCCTTCCCATCCACCTCCCTCTCCTACACTGTGCCTTGCACTGCAGCTCTCACCTGCCCATTAGACTGAGAGGGGCTGGGCGGCTCACTGCTTTGTCCTGCACTGAGCAGGCACCGAATGTTTACGGTCCTGGTGTAAATCCAGGAGAGACCTGTTCAGACAACTGCAGAACAAGGCAGAGAGACACGAGTCCCCACAGCCTCTTTAGGGCTGGTATCGGCAGCTGCTAGACCCTCACCAGGTCATTACCAGTTTTTACGGTCAGCCAACACAGTGATGGCCATTCTTCTGGGAGAACCTTTGACTGGCTCTCTACTATCTCTCTGCGTGGGTGTCAGGCTGAGGTCAGGATCAGAGGGTGAAGGACAGAAGGAGTGGCTCGTTCAGCTGGAAGAGGAGGCAGGAGCCTGGCTGAAGCTGTGCTCTAGCTGTGCGGCTGTGTGGGATGCAGACTTCTGAGATGACAGACGGAGCTTGCTTCTTGGTTGTTTTAGGTACATGTATGCACCAAACCACTAATTCTACATCCTGGGAACCCTGTTTCACAGATAAGGTACCCACAGCTAGGGAGGGGTCGAGCCAGGAAACGTGTTGCTGCCAGTCCATGCTCTCTGCCATGGTGCTGTGATGTGAGGTTCAGGCAGTGTTGGAAGACACCCCTTGGGAAAAGCCTGCAGGGGGCCCCAGAGAGCTTGCAGGGGTGCAGGCAGGTAGGTGGGAGTAGATCTGGCACCTTGATCTAGGCTTGCATTTAGTCCTAACTGAGGCTGCATTTCACCTGCATGCAAGCATGTCTTGGGACAGGAGGGCTGCATGCTCCTAAGCCGCATTCTGGGATACCAGCCACTTTCCGGCTCTATCCTCTGGGTGAGTTGCTAGACCTCTGTGAACCTAAGTTCTCTCCTCTGCACGATGTGGAGCATGGAAGGAGGCTTAGCACAGGCTGAGCAGCAGGGAGGCAGGGGAACCCCAGATATCATGGCCTAATATTCCCTGCAGTGCTTTCTAAATCTAGAAGCCACCAAAGAAAAAGACAGCTCCATCCAATTCATAAAAAAAGTCTATGTGGCAAAAAACAAAAACAAAAACAAAACAAAGACAACCCTAAACAAAGACAAAAAAGAAAAGGCTTGAGGGATGAACAGACAAGGTCCAACCTCCCTCATACCCATGGATGGCTACAGCTGTAAAGACCACAGTGCCTGAGGAAATGGGCCAAGGTTGGGGTGGAGTGTTCTTGGGGAGGCAAAGCTAACGATCTCAGCCTTTGAAAGATGCTCAGCCTTGCTCTGAAAGAGAAGCGTGGCTGGAAAACTACCTCTCACTTTTCCTAGGGACAGGACCCAGCAGTTCGGGGGGTCGGTGGGCGAACTGGACTGCCCGGGGCTCCCAGTGCCAGACTGGCACAACTTGAGAGGGGCAGTGTGGCAAATCAGCTGACTGCAAGCACGGAAAGCTGTGACCCAGCTGTCTCCCTTCTAGGAATGTGCCCTACAGGCATGCTTGACCCTGAACAATGGGAGGCGCCACCCAACTTATTTATTGCTGCTTTGTTTTTAGTATGAGAAGACTGAAAAACCCTCCACGTGCACTGATGAGAGAGACCGGGAATGCATGAACTGCAGGCACCTGCCCGGATGGAATGCCTGTGTGCTGACGTGGCCTACCCACACAACGCACGGATAGGTGAAAACAGCAGGTGCAGGCAGCAGGAGGGGACCACAAGGTGGGCGTCTGGGTACTCCCCGATGTGCAAACTCTTGCTAACCTCCTGAGGAGACAGACAGATACTTCTGTGAGATGTGGTCTGAACAAGATGGTGTCTTGCTGCCCAGATAAGGAACCTGGTCTCAGGTGCGTGACCTCAGAACCCTAGCACAGCCTCTGCCCAGGGAGGCCTCGAGACTGGTTCCTTCCAGCCCTGGCTCAGTGTCACTTCTTCCCTGAAGCTCTTCTCCCTCACAGCCCAAGTGTGTGCTGCTTCCTGCCCATAGGCACAATGGGAAGCCACATGTTGCCCCATTTGTTGGGTTACCCAATGAGTAGAGGCTCCAGCTCTCCCCTGGAGCCCTGAGCTCTGTTGCTGTAACCCACTTTCCTTTGGAGTCCTGGCTGTCAGTGTCCATAGACCTAGGCCTTAGGAGAGCCCCTGATCCCTGCAATGGGGAAGAGAGCGCTGCCTTGGGAGGAGAGCCATGAGTTTCCTGGGAAGATGGTCCACTGCCCCTTTTACTTGTCAATCCATTCCAGTCCCACCGGCCAGGGCATCCTGAGCATCTGCTTTCCTGGATAGGCCTTTACAAGGAGGAAGAACGCAAGCACGGGGCCCTTACCTGTCGCTCTGGTTTGTGTGGCTCCATCAGCTTCACCACCTGTCCCTGCTGCACCAGGATGACCTGGGAGTCCCCGAGCCAGGCGACGTGCAGGGTCTTTCCTGCAATCAGCGCGCACACGCCAGTGGTGCCGCTCTGCAGCCGCTGCAGCGAGAGATGGCTGTGAGGGGGAGGGGCCTGCACGACAGCCACACACTGGCCCCCGGCCGATTGATGCCTGTGCCACTCCCTCCTGTGGGGTGCTGCTCTCCTCGAGCCCTCTCTCTTGACTGACCTGGGTCTCTCCCCATCACATGGCACGGTGTGACCCCACCTCTTGGGAACTGTGAGCAATAAACTCCTCTTTCACGGCAGCTGTTTCTGTGTCTGTCACCTTACCACATCTAGTAAAACAAAACCCTGGGCACATTTTAGGAGTCTCATGCTCTGCTGACTGAGCTAGCTGGGCAGTTGCCCCGGGCACATTTGCAAGCAGGCTAGCTGCCACTGTCAGCCCTCACACCCTCTGCCCTGGGGCAGGTCCAGGCTGCCTTCTGGATCAGAGGGAACCTTTACGATGCTTTTGCTCAAATGAAACACAAGTCCCCTTTCCTGCATGGAGAAATGACACAACTGCAACAGTGTTTAGGGGGGACCTCCCAGCACCCCTAGCCACCTTGATCCTTTTCCCTCTGCAGGGCTGGGGCCTCTTTGATGCTAATGGCTGCAAGCCCCCAAACCACACAGGTAGGCCTTGCTGCTGGGTCTCACCTCTCGCTTGGCTTTACAGAGAAACATCTCATCGGTGCGCTGGAAGGCTTTTCTGAGGGCCGTCTCGGGGTCGGTCAGCAGCTCTGGCTGGCGGGCAGCATTGACGTGCACATGCACAGCGGCGTACCTCGCAGCGTCCACCCCTCCGTGACCGTCAAACACAGCGAAGTAGGCACGGTCCACAGCGTCCTGGCAGGGAATGCGGTGGGAGTCACAGATCTGCTGGCCTCAAGCCGG
The DNA here is from genome assembly GCA_019455555.1 of Galemys pyrenaicus. Taxonomy (NCBI): domain Eukaryota; kingdom Metazoa; phylum Chordata; class Mammalia; order Eulipotyphla; family Talpidae; genus Galemys; species Galemys pyrenaicus. The sequence goes on along the minus strand of JAGFMF010011418.1, from coordinate 13,697,707 downwards.
ACGGAGGTCGTGACCTGGCTAAAGGCTCCCAACTGGGGCTCAGTAATCATGAGTCTGGGGCTCCCTTTATAGAAGACTTGTGCAAACCGTTTCCAGCCATTTCCTTTCTTTAGTCCCAAGCTGGCTACCGCTGCCCTGGCCTGAAGTGCTAGGGCAATGAATTACACACACACACACACACACACACACACACACACACCTGCCTCCCCGCGGCCCTTCTCTCCCGGGAAGAACTCTGAGAGCTGAGAGCTGTTCAGCACCTCCACCTGCAGACAGCAGTCGTGGGCATTTCTCCTGCCACGGCTTGGCTGGCAGCTCTGTTCAGCAGCAGGGGGCTCTTTCCTCTGCACAAGTGCCCACAGGCTGTCCTGATGGGGACACTGGCCTCTTGGGCTGCCCTGGTGCCGGGAAGTGGAGCACTGGAGGTGGAACACTCACAGAAAGTCCGAAGAGCTGGCTGAAGGCTGGGAGGCACACGTGCCGGTCCTCCATCTTGCGACGAGAGTTCCGGATGGCGTGGATGGAGACCAGCCACTGCCGCTGTGGACCCCGGGCAGGCACTGGCACCTGCTTCTGCCACTGACAGCATACTTCCCAGAGCCGGTTAAAGAAACTCAGTGCCAGGCCTTTGGCATCTAGCACTGAGGAGCATGATGGAGGAATAATTAGAGAAGCACCAAGGGAGGCCAGCTGAGGCTGCACCTCTTTCCCTAGTCCCACTCCCGCCACCCCTGCAGCACCCAGACATAGGCCTGCACAAGCCCCAACAGCCCAGCACCCTCAGGGCATTCCGAGAGCACCAGCCTTATAAACTCTGCACGCCGGCCTGTGTCATCAGTGGTTAGCAAAGTCTGGTTTGGCATGACATACCAGGAGCCTCCCGCCCATGGGTGCAGTAATTCCGTTCTGGGGAGCCCACCAAAGAAAACTGTGAGGCGTGCCAGAATAGTTTAAGGACAAACTACGTAATCACTTGTAACTGTGCATTAATTAAAAACAATGTCTATCCAATGACCAGGTAAATTATGGTTTATTCTCTTGCTTGAGAATTAAGCTGATTTTTGTAATGAAACATGCAACTGCCATATGACCCTGCATATATAGCCCCTGGACATTTATCCCGGAGAATTAAGACTGTATTCACAAAAAACCTGGGCACAGACGTTCACAGCAATGGTGTCTGTACCAAGCGAAAAATAGGATTGGCCCAGAGGTCCTTCCCTGGGTGAATGGTTAAACAAACTGAGGTCTGTCGGGCCACAGATTACTTCTCAGCAAAGGAAAGGAGCCGCTGATACACAGGAGCCTGGGTAAACCCCCGGGGAACCATGCTGAGTGAGAAAAGCCAATCCCTGTGGCCACTGGCCCCTGTCACCGCCCACCTCCACCCGCCCTGCAGGCAACCACACCCAGGCAACCACACCCGTGCATTCTTGAGCCCACAGTTACAGAAATGGAGCTCAGCAGTTGTCGGGGGCTAGGGATGCAGGGCTACAGCAGCGGCCTTGCGGGCTCATGAGAGGGATCTGTGCGGGAAGGCGCAGCTCTGTATCTTGAATACGAGATCCTGGCCGTGGGAGTCACTACGGTTCTGTAAGAGCCGTGCTACTATCCTGTATGTTACAGGCGGGGGACTGGGACGTGTGGGGTCTCTGTGTTATTTCTTACAGCTGTGTGTCAGGCTATAATTATCTCAAAATAAAGTTTATTAAAATAACTAAAGGGTAAAACAAAAAAGGATATTTACAGAGTTTGTAACCATGAAAAGTGCTTATGTCATGGTGTTAAGAAAAAAACATTGATGTTAAAATATCGTGATAGAGGATAGAAAATTCCACGTACAATTTGATCTCGAGAACAGGAAAAAGCCTGCAACCACTTGGATCCCCAAATTAAAAAAGGGCAGGCACCCAAAATGTCAGCAGTACCGGTCTGCAGGTGGCGGTTCTAGGAGCAATTTCTGTCTTAAGCGCACTTTCTTCACACTTGCCCAACTTGTCACTACCACTGAAAGCCAGATGATGACTTTAAAATATATCCACAAATTCTTTGATGCTTCTTCCCCCTTCAAGCAGTGGATTCCAATCCCCTGCCCTTGAGTGGGGACATAAGGACGTGCTTCTGGTAAGTAGAATAAAACAGAAGTGATCCAGAACGACTTAAGTCATGGTCCTGAAGAGGCACTTGGCTTCTACCTGGTGCGTCTGGCTCATCTTTCATGATTTACTGGATGACAGGAGTCAGGGGCTGAGCTGCGAGGACACTCAGGCTGCCCTGTGGACAGCCACAGGGCAAGGAACTGAGGCCACTGCTCTATTCATGTAGCCTTCACCTGACAAAACTTTGAGAGCCTACGCCAGAACCACCAGCTCAGCTGCTTCCAAAGCAGCCCAACAGAGACCATCTGAGATAGTATAATGTTCACTGATTTAAACCACTAAAGTTCGGGGCAACCTGTTATTCAGAAATAGGTAATATGCCCTGTGACGCAAAGTAACATTCATTTAAAAAGACATATTCTGCCTAGGCCTGGCTTCTAAAGAGAAGGTAAAACAAGGACTAGGTCCAAAGGAAAGGCCAGGTGCCCTGCCTCAGAGGCTCTGTTCAATTCAGACCCCTTCCAGAAGTCCTGCGGCCCACATGCAGGCTGTGGGTACAGGTGAGCCGGGGCAGTCGCCTCAAAGTGGGGCTCAGGGGGGACGCAAGTGAAAACAGGGTGGAGTCTGTGGCCATCACAGGTCACACAAGAAGAACTCTGGGAGCTGGAGGTGGAAGGGTTCGTGTCCAAAGGTGGTGGCTGCAGAAGGGCCAAGGTCAGAGAAGGCACAGAGGGTCTGTGAGCCCAGGAGGCCCCAGGAAGAAAGGCTGAGGGACCCATGCGTCAGGCAGGGAGTCTAGAAGTGGCCACCACCACCACGCCCAGTACTCAGGGGCAATCCAGGTGTCTGGTAAGAACTGGGGGACTGGCACGGCCAGCCTAAAGGGTTGTTTGTGTATATGGGGAAGCCCAGCTCAAGGAAGACAGGTCCACGTGTGCTTGGCCCAGCAGGCCTCCTGCCGACAAGTCAGAGACCTCTCATTCAGCTGGTGCGCGTGATGCAGCCCTGCGGCTGCCTCTTTCTCTCCTGGGCCTGTGCCACGCGCAGAGCACCTCCACGGCTCCCGCCGCCTCCCTCTGGGAGACAGGCTCTGCGTTCCGATCGAGTCTAAAATACCCAGGGAGGTGCACATTATCTCTTGCCTTAGGCTGTGCTGCTATTTCCATCAACGTGTTTAAATTTGAATCTCTGCTCCAGCAATGGGTAATTACCAATGAGGACGAGCAGCAAGAGGAGTGATCGCCAGCTGACAGACTCCACCTGCTGCTGACAGCAGATGCTGCTTTCCTGGCTGCAGGCCACATCCCAGTGCCCCTGGCGAGTGTTCGGTGTGGAGGGGGCCAGTTGGTGATCCCATCCACCCTGACCACACACAGATCTTAGTCACCTTTTCACCGCTGGTGGTGATTCTTACAATGTCCACTGTGATGCCGATTTTGCAAGAATGGCTTCAAGATAACAGATCTTACTAAGTCCCAATCTCACGACAGGGATAAGCTGGTCAATGCTGAGAGCCAGGCTGCAGGGAGGGCAGGGGCAGGCTGCATTCCCTCTCACCCACCCTTCCCTTTTTACAGGCAGCCAGGCCCCAGGAGTAGGGCTCCGCGTTGTCAGCCGCTGCACTGCTCCTTCTCACCAGCAGGTGGTGCTCATTTCCTGCTGTGATGGGTGGACATGGAGGGTGTGTCCCCTTTGTGGGACCCCAGAGCTGGCTGACTTTGCAAAGGACAATAGCTGCATGTCACTGTGCAGGGCTGTCTCTGGGCCTTCCAGGAGAAAATGAAGGCAGGAAGTCAGGGAAAAGGGCAGGGGACAAGGATGAGAAGCGATTACTTCAGTGAGAGGTTGTATGCTATTCCTCTTCCCCACTGGTTCCTCCCTTTGTCCCCTAATGAGGGGACTAATGAGGACTTGAAATAGATGATAACTACACAATGTGATGAAGGTTTTGGCCGGTTACCATAGTAATCACATTAAATACATAAGTGGATCAACACATTGCATACTCTGAAGTGATACAATGTTATACACCAGCTATAGCTCAAAAAATAGAAAAACAGCCCAGTTGGGGAGGCCATGGCAAAGGGAAATCCACTCTGAGGCTCCCACTGCGCAGAGGGCCAGGGCTGGGTCCTGCCCCGTGCTATTTCTCAGCACCCTGCAACGTGAGCTGCCCCTTTTTCCAGCAGCACGGAGGGAACCTTCACCTGTTCCCTACTGCTCCAAGCCCTGCCCAGCAGGGCCCAGGCCCAGCAGCTTGCTTTCCCTGAAAGTCTGGTCCAACACAAACTGACATCTTAGTGACAAACAGCAGCAAATAACCACTAGGGATGTGAAAGAAAGCCATGTAAGTACGTGTCTTCCTTTACAGAGGAAAGGGAAGGCTCGTATTCCCTAATCAAGGATGGGGCTGAGCAACCAGGAAAAAGAGACAAAAAATCTGGGAGACCATACTGGGAAGAACACACAGGAGGGGAGACAGGTGGAGCAGAAAGCCATGAAGGAGCGCACTGGGGACTTGGGCTACGTGGAGGGAGACACATGGGTGAGAGGCCCTTGGAGAGACTGACGATGGCAGCCCGTATCTTGGTTTTACTTTGATTTTGTTCCTTTCATTCCAGACTTGCTGGTCCCTTCTGCCCCTGTCCTGTGGTTTCTTGCCAGCAGGTGCCTCAGACTTGTGGCCAGTCTTCAGGCCTCAGTTGCCCCGCGTTTGGCCGATCCTGTCTGATTGGGCACTTACACACAAGGGGAGGGGTGACGGGGTGTTTACCCGGAAGCTATCGTCCTTTCTTCTCCCTCTAGGCACGCTACGGCTATTAAAGTTCTGTCACGCTAAGAGTATGCTCGGTCTTTGTGTGGCAGATGGCAGACGCCCTTGAGAGTGTGTAGGATGGGGGTCCCAGGAGAGTCCTCAGTGTGCCGCTAACAGTAAGAGCCCTGGTGCTGTTTGTTTTCTTTATGCCGAGGCTCACTCCTGTTTTTGAGTACCTTGGCCCTGTGGCATGGCTTGGATCCCCATTTGACCAGTACCCCAGAACAGGCTGAAAGACCAGACTCCACTGGCACTGCCCACCACTCTCCCGACACCACTGAGCGTCTCTACCCGATGTAGCCCCATCTCAGGCCAGCCGAAGCAACAGCCCACCAAGCTCCAGCACCTCTTACCAGTAAGACCCCAAGGCTGGGAACCTGCTCACACATCGCCCTCCTGACTCCCACTTCACCATCAGGAGAGGTTGGCCGAGGCAGAGGGCAGGGGAGTGAGAGTGATTTAGGACCCTGCTGTCCCCCCTTGTAAAACAGGACGAGCATTACTGCTTAGCCATTCAGTGGGAGGTTCAACTTCAAGGTGGTGCGATGCTTTCACTCAGTCAGAGTGGCTGCTGCACTCTGTGGCCAGCCAGCCCAGCTGGTGCTGCTCCTTTGCAGCCCTCGCTCAGTGCTACCCACCACAGCCCTTCCAACAAAACTGGGAGGCCCAGGGAACCCTGATGCCTTCCAGAATGGAGCTCCCTGCCACCCATCTTGTGTCTGTCACCTGCTAAGCATAGGTGCCCTGGGAGGGGGAACTCACGCGTCACAGGGGTCTGCTTCTCTTCCTCATCATCGTCATTCTCTTCCTCCTGCCCGGGCAACTTCCTGAATTCAGAAAGGTCTGTCTGCAGCAGCTGGGCCACCACCTCACAGGCCAGAGATGAAGCAAGAAGTGGTGGCACATTTCTGGGAACGGAAACAACAAGAGTTGGGGCTGGCTCTGCTGCAGAAGCCAGCACACAGCTAAGTGTGCCAGATGGAGACCTGGCCCCCTTTCTGCTCAGGTAGAGCCTTCTAGATTAGCATTAAGTGTTCCCCGACTGCTGTGGGGTCATGATGAGCTCGTCAGCCTCCAGCCACAGGGAGGGGGACACTGGCAAAGCACGCTTTCTGTGGGCCTGCTCTGCACCAAGCGTGGACTGAGTGATTGGGCAGGGGCTGTCACAGATGTGTGAGGTGGCCGGGTAAACTGCCCAACATCCAACCGTAAGACAGCGCCTGGTCACTAGTGCCAGATGAGGACTCCCGGGATTAGAGAGGCTTATGGGTTGACTGTGTCCCCCCACATTTAAATGCTGAAGTTCTAACCCAACCCCCACCAGTGCCTCAAAATGTACCTTATTTGGAAAAAAGCTGGTTACAGATGTCACTAGTTAAGCTGAGGTGACACTGGGTTAGCATGGGCCCTTAGTCCAACGATACTGGTGTCTTTACCAGAAGGGGAAGTTCTCCACAAACACGTAGGGTGAACGCTGTGTGAAGATGAAGTCACGCACTGGGGCAATGAGCCCACAGGCCAGCAACCACCACAAGGACCAGCCCTGCCGACATCCTGACCCTGACCTTGGAGTCTCCAGAATCCGAGACAATACATTTCTGTTGGTTGAGTCCCCCAGGCTGTGGAATCCAGGGAACGTGGGAGCTCAGGCTGCATCTGCAAGTCTGGTCACGACAGCCAGAGCGTCCAGCAAGAGGAGCGGACTGTGCTTCATCTGTGGGCTCCTGGGGCAAGAGCCCAGGGCAGCTGGCACAGGGGGCACAGGGAAGAGGAGTCAGGTGCTGGAGCGGCGGGGAGCCGTGACTTTAGTGGGTTTGAAGAGGGATGTGTGAGCGGGTTGGCGCTTGTGGGCCTCTCTGGTCTTGACATAGAGGGTGGACTTAAAAGTAAATGCAGGGGTAGTGGGCAAAGCCCAAGTTGGGCAGGGCCTGGCTGAAGACAGGAAGGACAGAGTCGGTGGGGACGGGGGCAGGCTGGGCTCCGTGTTTGCAGTGAGAACCCGGCTCCTCCAGAGTTTGGAGGCTGGGGCCAGTGGGAAGAACGGGGCCGAAGGGGGGCGCTGCAGGGCTGCAGGCGCTTACCTAGGAGGCGCTTACCTCATGGCAGGGCAGCTAGCAGTCAGGGGACCCGGGCAGCTGGAGAAGTGGGTGTCGAATGGGAAATTACGGGGGCCGTGGAGGAACAATTCCAGGAATCTACTCTGTCAGCGGCTTTGTGTGCACAGACAGCTGCCCACCACTGAGCCCAGGGTCAGCACAGTCCCCGGAGGGGAGAGCACAGAAGATGGAGGAAGGTGGCAGTGCCCGACCAGTGTTTGGGCTGGAGGGACTGAGGCCGGCTCTGGCAGGGCCGGCGGGAAGGCTCTTGGGAATTCTGCGACACATGCACCTTGCCACGGCCCCGGCCCTGCCTTCCCAGCGCCCTAGCCTTGGGAACCAGCTCCCCACAGCTTCTAGAACTAATCCTGACCCTGGAATCTGACCCCTTGGCCAGTGGGAGCCCTGGCAGGTCAGAGGAACTGAACTCATTCCTTTGCCTGTGGGAGAGCCAGGACCAGCGCCCAGGACTGGCGGCAAGTCTGTCTGGCTCCTCGAGAGTGGGGCTCCCAACCACGCCAGCCTGACGGGTCACATCCCTTTGGGGCTGGGCATCCACAGTGTGTCCACTGATGGTCTTGGGAATCCACCAGCACGAGTGAGGGATGTTCACAAATGAGAGGATGACTCAGGGGAGAAGCCTCTGGAACTGACTTTGAAAACAACTAGCCGAGGCATGAGGAATGAGTTCCTGCGCTATGTGGGGATTTCCTGCCAACCAAGGTTTTCCTTTTTCACAGCTGGGAGAAGGGGTGTCTGCTCCCCTGTGCCCCTGTGAGGTCATGCTGCAGTTTCCTGCATGACTGCCAGTGCTGCTGGAGGCAGGGAGGCAGCTTCCAGCTGGGACAATGCCTGGCTGGGGGCCACAGCCTCACTTCCTGTGCCCCTCCCACCTCACCCAGGCTCCTGTCTGACCCACCGGGGGTGCTCAGCCTGCCTCAGTCAGCGTGTGGGAAGGTGCGTGGAAGGCCCAGGTGCCTGAGAAAAGGCCAGTTATGTCGATCTCAGGGTTTTCAAGGAGTTCGCAGTCTAGCAGCAGAGAAGAAAAAGTACCTAGGTACCCAGTGTGAGGGACGCACTGCTCGGGGACCTGAGCTGTGACACCAACAACCAGGGCCAGATGGACATAAATGCCCACACCCATACGCTGGGCGTCTGCCTCTGGGACGCCCCTAAAGGATGCCACACAAAACCTGAAACTCCCTATCTGCCATGGGACCGACACGTCTGGGAGCCCAGGGGGATGTGCACTGGAGTGCTCAGATGAGGCATGGAGCCCCCAAAATGTGACCACAGTGTGAATATCCATGTCTGCGTAGGAAAGAAACAGTAGGAAAGTACAATAGCTGAAAACAAACCCACTAAGATGGCTGGACAATGTCTTTAAAATATTACATTTTAAGGTGCTTTAAGGTGGGCCCACAGGGCACTAAGGTGACTGCAGAGAGCTTTGTAAAGGCTCCACTGCCCCTTTCAGCCTAGACCCTGAGGGACTGTGACCACACACCCCCACTCAGGCTCTTTCCCATGGAAAATGGCCTCAGGTCTCTTGTCATCCCAGATCAGCCTGTTCAACGCCAGAGCCTGGGGTCTGCTGTCCTCCTCCTGCAATTCATCCGTCCCTCTGCCTTCCCACAGCCAGGGGGACCCGCTCCTCTTCAAACAAGTTTCCCCACATTAGCTTGAACTGTCCTCTATCAGTTAAAACTTACTCTCTGCCAAGGCTCTGTGCCTCTCAGATGGAGTCCTCCTCTTCCCGCCCTTCTCTGCCTCACCTCTCCCATTTCCTCAGCTGGAACAAAACCAGCCCCTGCCTGGATCCCTTCCCTCTGCCCTCGGCCCTGGGCACTGACCGCTCACACTGAGCCGCTGAGGCCTCCCCTCCTCTCACTCTGCTGCTGCCAGAAGCCCAGTACTGGGGCCTGCTGTCACTCGGCGCAGTCATCCTGAGGCTGCTTCCTGCTCATTCCCTCATCAGCAGGGACTCGTCACCCTTGCGAGGGTGGGGCCTTCACTGTCCTCAGGCCCCAGGCTCACATGAGGGTGGCAGACACACCCGTCTTCCTGGATAGGTCCTTGCTCCCTCGGCCCGAGTGCCCCTAGAAGGCCCAGTGGCCGTGTGAGAAACACAGGGCGCCCTGTGTCCCTTGCTTTCCCTTTTCCCCTCCGAGTGCAGACACCGCCTGTGGCTGGCTCCCCATGCTCCCTCCCTTCCAGCTCCCAGCTCCTGGTGCTCTCCCCTCACTTCTGCACACACCTCTCAGCACCCACCCTGCACCCTGACATGGTGTCACTTGGCCCCAGGCTCGCTCAGCTACACGACTTGCTTTAGGTCACCTGCCTCTGAAGTAGTTCCTGGAAGGCCTTCATGCTCACCCAAAGTGGGCTCTTTCCTGGAACAAGACTGGGGCTGTGACTCTGCTGAGGCCTCAGGGTCCTGCCAAACAGGTCCTGGGGGGTGAGGGGTGTGTGTGGGGATGGAGCTGACCTGGCACAAAGGAAGCACACCACAGGGACACTAAACTCACTGTGACCAAGGCCGGGGTTGGGGAGAGAACATGGGGTCCTTGACTTCAGGTGGTGTGGTGACAAGAGGCCACGGTGTGGTCCCCTGGGAGGGCTAAGGCTCACGTGGATGCTCTGTGGCTCACCGGCTAGCACCGCTGCCAGTCTTCCCGCGTGGCAGGCATGCGACCCTTCATCTGCCCTGAAACCTGCTAAGCCGGCCACGCCCTGCTCTGGGCAGCAGCTTCCTCACCTGAACGCAGAGGACCACCGCCGCTCGGGTGGCCAGGGAACAGCAGACCTGTGCACCGACTACACAGCTTGGCCCTGCCACATGCTGAGGCCTCTGTCCCTCAACCCACCCCGTCTCTGCCTCCCTGTCTGTGACACAGGATAGAAATAGAACCTACTGGGCCTCCCTGGTGGCGCAGTGGATTGAGCGCCACACTATGAAGCATCTGCGGAACAGCAGCACAAGTTCGATCCCTGGTCAGGGAGGGGACCACATGGTGCAGCAGACCTCTCCTGCCTTGCTTGCTGCTCCCCTAAGCAGTGTATTACAAGTAGATCTGCCTGTTCTGCTCCCCACTCTGTCTCTGGTGAATCCTCTTACCTCCTGGGACTCTGCCTGTACCCCCAGCTCTTGTATGCATAAATATTTACCAAAAAAAAAAGAAAGAAAGAACTAGAACCTACATCTTAGTATTTGTAAAGGGTGAATTGGACCTGGACATCTTTGAAAGAACTGACTTCTCAGACACCTTGATCCACAAAACAATACACTTCTATTGTTCTGGGCTACCCACTCTGTGCTACTTTGTTACAGCTGTCCTGGGGAACCGATACAGCACTGGCACTGGGACTTGTGCAGGTGACATATCTGGCACATGGGGATGGTAAAGGCAGCCACGGTCTAGGTCGGCAAATGGCATAAGTCTTAGCCCTCTCTCCTGTCTGGTGCTGCCCCCTTTCAGCAGGTGCATGGCCTACCTGCCACCCAGGAAGCCCAGCACCAGTTCGATCAGCTCGCCTTCCACCTCCTCCTGGCTCAGAGTCGTTCCTGGGACCTTCCATGGCAAAGGGCTTTCTGGGCTGAGGGGGGCTGGGAAGTCATGGAGAATTGCATCCAGGAAGCCTGGAGTCTCCTCTGCCATCTGGCTGCTCTGCTGTGGGGCTCCAGAGGCCATGCCCAGAGCATCCCAAGGGGCCTGCTGCTGGTTCCAGTCTTCACTCTGGGGAGAGATATAAGGGTTATCAAATCACAGGGAGAGTCGGGTTTTGCTCTTGGGATAACTGTGCCCTTGCTGCAAGTGCTGAGCGCAGAGTGTCTCGCTGTCCCTCCTCCTTTCTTTCCTTTACCTCCAAGCATCTTGAGGTGGGTGATGCACCCAGACAGGGCCTCAAGGTAGCTGGCTTCACACATAGTTCAGGTAAGACGGAGAAAAAACCCTGGCTGTTGTCCTGAGACCAGTTCAAGAGGAGATATTCAGAAGTCCACTGACTTAGTAGCTGGAGCTGGGGCTGCATGGGTGTCTTGAAGAAGTGACAGAGAAGCTGTGCCCCCAGCAGACAGTGGTCATTGTGACCAGAGGGAAATGGAGGGCCAGGTCACTAAGGCAGGGAATATGGCAGGTGAAGGAGTTCAACCTAAACTTGGGACCTAGCAGCCAGGACATGGGGAAGTAACATCATCGGGTTCATGAATCCAGACATGGCACCTAAAGGGGAGAAGAAAGGGATGCCTGCTGGAGGAAGGAAGGGAAGAGTTCGGACAGGACAGTGGCAGGGCCCACATGCAGGAGAGGAGGTGATCCCCACGCTTCTCTAGCATCCAGGCTGGAGAACTTTCTTTGGAAATGAATTCTGCAAGTTCATCCCCTGGAAATAAAACAGTGCTCCTTGACTTGGAAATTCAAGCAGCACCTTAAGTTTTAGGAGAATTTGGGGAATGGTTTCATAGTCCACCCCCTCCTGCGACCTTCCAGGTTCTGATGAGCGAATAGAGAGGGTGGAACCATAGGAGAGAATCTTCCAGAATGCTGTCTTAGAATATTTATAGAACAGGTCTCCAAATCTGCCAAACGGCAGTTGTAGACAGGGTTTGAGGTGGGAAGATGAAAGGATGAACATAGCCAGGGGGTGGGTTGTCCTTGCCAGAAGTTACTACCATGACATGATCTAGAAGAATAAAGATGAGAGACACAGGAGAGCAGGGGGGGAAAGGGAGCAGGAACATGAAACCTCTACTCAGTGGAGGGTCTGGAGGGCAATGGGCGGTCATTTAAAAAACCTTTCAGATACAGGAATGGAAAATTAATTTTTCAAAGTAGGCACAGGAAAATATAGAGGAATGGGGGCACTTGCGATGGAAGGTTAAGAGGACAAACTTAAATGCATTGTCATCCTTCACACTCATTGCAAGTAGAAGGAAATACAATGTCCCCTGGGTTGCAACAGCAACAGGTACAAGGTAGAGCGTGACATGGAGGGAAAATATCAGCATGAGAACAGAGGGACAATCGCATTATAACCACAAGGGTTAAAACCGAAACTGCGTGTTCAGAAAAAGCAGACAGCTCTGTGGGGATGATGGGGGTCAACTGAGGAAAAGGCAGGCAGGCCAAGACAGCGCCTGCAGAGCTGCAGAGCCTGAGAATTAACTCAATGAAAAACAAGAAGATGGCGTGACTTTCCAGCAATCTCTGGTGCCCTTGGGCAGAGAGAGGCCAAGCATCTCCTCTGCCTGTGAACAGCCCTGGCCTCCTATCTCTGAGGGGAGAGAAACGTGAGTAGAGCAGAGCAGACCCTAAGCAACAGCTGGCACCCCCAGACTGGAAAATGCTGCCCAGCTCCCATGCACTTCTGATTCCAGAAACAAAAACAAATTTCAGGAACTGAAATTTCGGAGGTGCTAAGCATGCTCATGTACCTGTACAGTTAGAACCAAAACGAGAGGAACGCCCACTGATTGGTTCCTGCAGGATGCACAGAAGGCCTACCTGGTTTGAGAAACCCTAGGCACAGCATAACATGCAGAATCCCAAAGTCTTCACCATCAAATCCATTTGCTGGTGGCTCCTGAGACATTTTGGAATACAGGAGTCTCCTCAGCGCATAGCCATGGAAGGCAATTTCCCACGCCTGGAAGGCATCTAGCCCCCCCACGCTCATCTCCCAGGGGTGGCGATCTCTCCTCTCTGCATTACAGCCCAGCAGACCTTGTCACTTCTGTGCCTACTGCTTCAAGCCCATTGCCATGGAGGTGACATGGTATTGTGTGGGCTGGGGGTGGGGGGACAGGTGATACAGGCAGGGTCTCATCTGTGGGGTGTAGGCTGCCTTACTCGGGGTCTGTGCCAAGCGCCCTCCTTTGCTAGACAAGCAGGGGGCCTGGAGTCATACTGCCTCTGAGATTTGTTCCTGAATCACCTGGCTGAGGTGGAGGCAGAGGAAAGGAAGCAGGACAGGGCATTCCTTCTCTGGGGTAAAGGACAAGAGTAACTTCACCCTTGTCCTTTTTTCCAAAGAACTCCCAAATCTGTGCTGTACAGCCATATAGATATGAGTAAAGCAACCCCTGCCCTCAGGTCCCCGGGGCCTAGAAATAAAGTCTGGAAGACGTAATTACCAGGTCAAGGAGGCAGCCCTGGGAGTGCCGAGCAGGAGGGGAACAGTGTCACGCCTGGTGCTCTCGCAAGACCAACTGAGAAAAGAATCAGGCATGACTCAGCACCAGATGGCCAGGAGGACAAGGGCGTAAGGGATGAGGTGGAGCTGGGCCCGGAGCAGGAGAGTCCCACTGGGGATGCAAGTGAAGGGCTCAGAAGGTGCAGGACTCATGAGTGAGTCTGTGCACTTGGTTGGATGTGGAAGAAGACACTGGGCCCCCAGCTCCCACTGTCACCTGCCATGACCAGTCTGAACAAATGCACTGGGTCCTCCAGGCTCCTAGAATAACAGTCCAGTGTTACCAGCTCCTAGACCATCACCCTCTACACGCACTGCTCATCAGTAGAGTGACGGTGCTGCAGCTGACATCCGCGGGGCCCAGGGGGCTGTCATCATTCCTCCTGTATCATCTCTTGCATCCTCCCAACCTGTTACTACCTCACCTTCCTGGAGGGGGCTGAGCATACAGGCCAAGTGACTAAGAGAAAGTGCCTTGGACACAAAGCCCCACTGTGGCGCCTGGGTCCTGACAGCAATGGACTCAGTCCACCCCTTATTGGTCACCAACCTCAAGATTCGGCATCTCTCATGCTTTCTTTCATTGCTTTGTCTACTGCCCCAGGAAGGCCTACATGTGACACCCATGTGTCTGTGTCATCCTCAGCCTACTCCTGTGGCATTCCACTTTACCTTCCAGCTCTGCTGGAATCATCACTCTTTGGGGTCTAGCGTGCTGTCTTCCAGGGCCCCATAGCACTTTTGCTCACACCTGACTTCTAAAAAGTCAACTTTTCTATTTTTTTCACTTAAAACATTTTTCCTCTAGCTACCAGTTTTGACTCAAAAGCTAACTAAGTCTTCTTTATACACACAGCATGCATTTTTCTAGGTGATATGGACAAAATAGTTAAGGCAACCTTAGAAAAGGAAATTGCATCACTTACAAAAGTGAAATTTTTTTCAATTTCAAAGAAAACAGACTCATTTCTTTTTTTCATAGTCACTGGGAAGAGCTTTTCCTAGTTTTTTTTTTTCTCTAAAACATTTAAAGTAAAATGCACGTAACATAAAATTGATCATGCTAACCATTTTTAAGTGTAGAGTTCTGTGGCATTAAGCATATTTGTATTGCTGTGCAACCACCACTTTTAACAGGCTTGACATTTTCACTAGATTATAAGCTCCCTAAGGTCTCAGGTTTAACTTAGCTCTGTGTGCGGCAGGTGGCAAGGATGACGGCAGAGAGAAGGTGCGGACTGCTTTCCTCCAGGACCAGTGGCGGTGTGGGTTGGGATATGCAGCCTGGCCTGGCACCTTCACAGAGCAAGCTAAGATACCCTGAGGACAGCAGACACAAATCTCAAAGACGGGGATGACTTGAGGCAATACATTAAAAGGATTCTACAAGAGAACTTGTGTGAGGTTGACAGTCTTCAGGCTGGTATTCAAAACAGTGCGCGTTCTGTTTACCTCTCACAACTATGCTGAAGAACCAGGCTCAGAAGGATAGCACAACCTGCCTAAGTGACCGGTAGAAAACGGCAGAGCAGGATTCAACAGTCTTCTGACTGCATTTGTTGCTTCTACCTCAGTTGCAGGAGGAAAGAGTGAAACTTGACAATAGGCCGGATATGGGTATAAAGGGCAGAAGTGAAGTGGAAATGACCTCAGAATACAGGCCTCACATTCTGTCCCCAAAGGTGGGAGCACATATGAGCCGCAGAACTTGCCTCAGGGGACTCCACGAGGACAGGTCACTTAGGACATGTGGGTGGAATGCTGCGAGGTCGGAGTCCATCACCATTGACTGGGGCCCACTATGTGTTAGTTCCTGCATTAAAATCTCTACAATCAAATGCCATTTCTCTTTACTGTACAAAGAGGTTAAGGGGCTTGCCTGAGGCCACATAGTTGCAGCGGTGGAGTCCATCCTCTCCCTGCCTGAGGATCTGTGACACATGTAACGCAACACCGCTGCAGCCCAGACACTCCCTTTAATTAAACACTCACATTAAATACACATGGGAGCCGGCCATAAGGCTTGGAGAGGCCATGCGTATGGGGACTGGGGCAGAGACGTGGTGCAGCAAAGGTACAGGGGCTGGTGGTGTAGAGAGCTAAGCAGCGGGCCCTGTCCAGATGCTCCAGAATATGGGGAATTGGGCAGGACCTGACCTCGGACAAATGAGGGCACGTCACACTGAGCACCCCATGCTGCCTCAAGGTCCTAAGGTCCCCATCTGGCTTTCACCTAGACCACACCCCCGCCATCCATGGGCCCCCAGTTCTGCACTCTTAGCATCCATTCCCCACCTGGGGTGCTGCTCTAGCTCTTCAGCCCTTCACTGGGCCCCCAACCCCTTAGAGTCCTGATCTCGGCCTTTCTAGTCCCCTTAGTCTGCCCCTCCTGTTCCTCAGCATCGCATTCCATTTCTGCACGCCGCAGGCCCATACTTGAACCTCACCCTAACCCGTCAGTGCCAGAGCCCCGCGACCCAGGTTTCCTCACCCCCAGTCCCAGGGGCCTCACCTGCAGCTCCGCGCCCAGCGTCCCGCGCCCCACTCGCGGATCCCAGCCAGCCCCGCCCACTTCCCGTCCCGGCCGCCGCGGGCGCCGCGCAGGCGCAGTTGAAGGCGGGCTGGCCAGGGGCCTCTGCTGCCCTCCGGCGGCCTGGCCTTGCCACCAATGACTGCGGCACTTTCATTTCAGGGTAACTTTCGCTCCCTGACTGGAGGGTCCAGGCGGACCTGCAGCAGACATCCTGTATTTTGGAGCCAAGGAGTTCATTGGCAAGTTGCTTCACTTCTCCAGGCTTGGGTGGCTGAGTAGATGGGGGACTGCGGTCCCGATCTCACAGGGCAGAAGTTAAGCAGCCTGTGTAATCAGTCGCCTGCCGAGCAGCACAGTGGGACGCAAACCCAGATACCCAGGGCAGCCAGACAAGGAGACACAGTGCCCCGCGCCCACAACACTTTTCCTGTGGCTACTATGACAGATCACCACCAATGACACAAATTTATTTACAGTTCTGGAGGTCAGAAGCCCAAAAAATCTTGACGGGCTAAGTCCAAGGTGCTTTCCTTTTCGTGGACTTGGGGAAAGAATTTGTTCCCTTGTCTTACCAACTCTAAAGACTGCTCCACCCTTGGCTCACGGTTCCTTCCATCTTTAAAGCGGGAGGAGCCCTTCTTACACTAGCATCTCTTTGGTTTCTGCCTGATCCCCTGTAACCTTTTTTTTTTTTCCTCTTTTGAAAAGGTGATAACTTTTTTCCCATAATTTCTTTTACATCATTGTGTATCCCCTATAAAATTCCCACCAGAATGCAAGCTGGTCCAACCATTATGGAAAGCAGTATGGTGGTTCCTCAATCTACTAAGAATGGAACTTCCATAGGATCCAGCAATCCCACTCCTAGGA
>JAGFMF010011418.1:13643590-13681052 GCA_019455555.1 Galemys pyrenaicus | reverse complement strand
GGCAAAAGAAAAATACCAGATGGTTCCTCCCCTAGGAGGAATATAAGGGAACCAAATAAGGATCAAGGAAAGAAATAAGAACAATAATAATAACAACAATAAAGACACAAAAACCAAAAATGAAAAGACAAGGACAGACTGGGAACACTTGGTGGGGAGGGAAGAGGTGAGGGGTTGAGGGAAGACGGGAGCACGGGGGACTGAGGTGATGGTGCACCGGTGAGATGGTGATGGGGAATACATGGGGATTACAACTGATGGCAAATATATGTAAATTTTAAAAAGTTTATATTAATAATAAAAAAAAACACTCCCCAAAACAAAAATCCAGGACCAGATGATTCACAAATAAATTCTACCAAACGTTCAAAAAAAAAAATTCCCACTACCAGTTCACCCGTGAACTTTCACTATAATCCCTTATGCTCTTCTCTTTCTTGTTTTCCTGTTCCCTTTTTAAAGCCACTTTTGATGACACTGGGCAGTCCATAATCCAGAATAATGTCCTTATTATAAAGTCAGAAATGTTCCATTTGCAGTTCCAATTCCCCTTTGCCTCATACCTGGTATCACCCAGTATGGGTTCCAGAATGAGAACATGGGTATCCTGGGGGAGGGAGGGGCCAATTCCAGGGAAAAAGAAATGAACCCTTTTGAAGCAGCTCTGCTTGAGGCTAAAACCTCAGTGCAGAACCATGGGAATGAATGCATGGACTCCACTTGAGGTGTAAGATAGCCTCTGGCCCGCTAAACAGTGACACTAACTGGACTGCTTCACTGATGGTCATGGCATATGGGGGAGCTGGGTTACCTTCTTGAGGAGAGAAGCCCAGTCCACTCACTACGTGACTGGGTCATGTGCTGGGAAAGCAGTCAGCCACTAGCTGATGTCAGGACTCAGAATCTGACCAGAGCAGGCAGAGAGGGGACGGAGCACAGGTACCTGAGCGCTCCCCTCTAAGGACCTGCCTAAGGGCAGCCTTCCTAAAGTGAAGGCTCTCTGGCTCACTGCACTTTCTTTGAACTTTTAGACTAGTCCCCCAAACTATCCCAGGGAAGGTAAGGTGGCCTCCAAGGGGAGGGAACTTGAGGCTGTGGCGCCTGTGTGGAATAGTGCTGGCAAGGTCACAGGTTTAGTCACAGAAGCCCTTCTCAGAGCCTTCAGTGTTCTAGTGTGAACTGGGAATCTTCTATCGGACACTTCTGATCTGCCCCTTGCATGAGTGTTTCATTGAGCAACTTGGAAGACCAGGTACTGAGACCCACCGCCACATGGCGCAGCATGGGCATGGGGTGGGGGTATGTGTGTGGGGCATTCCAACACAACCGACACGGTTGATTAATGCTCGTGGTCCTGAGGAGGTTAGTCCCCAGTTTGTACCTGATTCCCACAGGGTAGTTTTGCTTATGGGGTATAACCTGCTGTGGTAATGGCTTCAGTGGGCCATCCTGAAGCTCACCATGGGCTGCCCCTCTTCCCTGCTCTGAGTTACCAGCATGTCTGAGAAAATAAGGGCTTGTTTGAGAACAGGAATCAGACCCATGAGGCTGGTGGGTCACATGCAGGCACCACATACAGAGCTGCTGAGAGGAGAGTGTGGGGTGTGACCCCAAGCAGTGGGCTAGGGTAAGGGCCGAGGTCCAGAGAGGACTTCTTCCAGCCCCACCTCCTCCACCGGGGGCGACAGGCTTGTTGGTGCCCTCCTTCCTTACAGGTGTCACGGTCATTTTGCCTCATGCACAGTTACCGTGCCGGCTCATACATTCTGGAATGTGATGGGAGCCCTGGGCTGGGTCTGTCCCTGTGCTTTCTCCCTGCAGAGACGGCTGGAGTCTGGGCAGAGCAGGGATACACAAAAGGTGTTTGCAGAACGCAGGGAGAGGCGGAGACAGGGAGGACATGGTAGGCCTCTGACACCGGCAAGAGGTCCTGAGCTACCTGTTCTGAAGAAGACAAGTGTGTTTAATGATTGCCATGGTCCGAAGGACAACTGTGTGGCACCTGTGTGAGGGTTGGTGGGGCTGTCATACGAAGTATGCAGCCAGGGCTGACATCTTGTCCTTTGGCCTCCTGGGGTTGAATTTCCCAGTGGGCCTCCGACCCCGGGCCCGCCCTCGGCCCTGCCTCCTCCCTGGCCCACCACGGTGCATGGGGTGGCGGGTGGCCGCATGCTTCAGCTCTACCAGCTCCTGAAAGATGGGGTCACAGAAGACACAGCCCGTGTGCTGTGTCTCATTGTCCGGGAGTGGGGACTTGGCCTTGTTGAAGTCCACGTCAAGCAGGGCAGCCTCGCAGACGCTGCAGGTGTCAGGGGACACTCGCACGCGGTGTGCGTTCTCGAAGCAGTGTGCCACCACGTTGCACTTGTTGCAGGCCATCTTCCACTTGGGGCCTGAGGTGGGGTCCAGCACCAGCACCCCGCTCTCACACTCCACACACTGGCCAATGCCCAGCATGCTCAGTGAGTGCTGGCAGGTGGGGTGTGTGCACTCGTTGCAGCCCATGCCTGGGGGGAGAGGACAGCCTGTAAGGCACACCTGCCTCAACCACCAACCTCGCAACCCCCACCTCTTCAGGGCCTCACCCTGACCCCGCGTCCCTCGTCCCAGCAGAAAGTGCTCCTCTCAGTCTTATTCACACCAGTCCCGGGCTCTGGAGAGTCCTGCTGCCACTGCCCCGCTCTCTGCTTATCTAAAACCTCCTCGCCCCGCGGGCCCCCTGCCAAGGGATGACACTGCTTCCTGAAGGCCTTCCTAGCAGTGTTCAGCTAAATTCTCAGCGTGTTGCAGGCAGCTTCCTGCGGCTCTCACAGCCCAGGCCACCTGAGGCCACTGGCTACGCTGGAGGCTGCTAGAGGGTAGGGGTGGGTCTCACAGTCTCCTGTGGCCCAGATGCGGACTGTGCCTGCTCCATGGGTGAGGGTCGAGTCAGGATACGTGAAACGAGACTCCCCAGGGCTCTGCAGACTCCCTGGGGAATATGGGCGGTCGCCTTCCTCTTGCTGCACCTTGGTCCTGCCTGTAGTGTAGGGTGATGGCACCCCTCGGGGGCTGAGCAGGAATGTGAAGGACACAGCAGAGCCAAGTGGGAGCATACCAGGCCCTGGGCCCCTTCAGACTCCTGGCTCAGTGCTCTCAGCCTCACTGGGCATGTCCCTTGCCAGGTGCCCACATGCCCCCCACGTACTCTCTCACCCCAGTCGAGGACACAGAATGCTCACTGCCCAGATCCTGGAAGGGCTAACGCCATCCACCCATTTAGTGACCGTGACACAAAGGGGCAGGTGGCTGACACCTAAGCGCCTGGGGCCTAAGTATACCCCCCACCAGGGTCTCCTATCTCAGTGCCAGTGAGCACGGGAAGGCTTAGGGGAGGGTCCAGCACAGTGCAAGGCAAGGACTGGAGCTGACTGGAGACCACTGGTTCCAGAGGGATGGGTCAGCTCACCTCAGGAAGAAGGAGCAGCCGAGGTCCAGGACGACAGGACTCACCTTTTTTCATGTCTCGGAAGGGTGGGTGGTTAGAGCAATAGGGGCACAGTGGGTAGCTCTTGCCCCGAGAGCCTGAGGACCACAGGACCAGCTCGAAATCATCCAGTGGGCAGCGGAGTTCCTTGTAGAGCTTAATGGTGCCATTCTGGGGGAGGGTGTAGGTCTCGTCGCAGTGGGAACAGTGCAGGCGGCTGGGCTTGGCCTGTAGCAACGTGGGGGAAGAGGGGTAGGGCTGCTGGGGCTGCCGAACTCTCCTGCCAGCCCTCATCCCGCTCATATGCAGAGCACGTGACACACATGCTAGGGAGCATGTAACACACAACATGCAACGTGAAACATGACACTCAGCAGTTGACCTATAATGTGTCATACCCATATGAGCACATAGCTGGGAATACCTACATGCACGACACATGCATGAATGTGGGCTACATAACGGGTGGCCAATACTACTTTGATGCCTAAAGCAGAACACACAACATGCACTAGGTAACACACAACACGCAACTCATTGCTGGCCGAGGACCCCTGGCCATGAGTCCCAGGACATTTGCTACTTGCAGGCAGAAAGACAATTTTAAAATCCCTGCATGTAGATTAATGTCCATGACAGCAAGTAAAGTGTTCTTAGGAAAATATACACAATGCATCAAGTGACCTTCCTGGGGCCATGGGGAACTAAGGATGTTTGTTGATAAGGCTGCTTTAGGTCTCTTAACCAGTCTTGTGTGACAACCAGGACAAAGAGTATTACGCCGTGGACTGCAGTCTCAGAGAGTAGAGGCCTATGGAGGAGGCAATGCCGGCATGGCAGGCCAGCAGGGGCAGTCAGGGCCCTTCATCCCCCACTTACCTGGATGTATTTCATGAACCGAACCAGGACAAAGAGTATTACGCCGTGGACTGCAGTCTCAGAGAGTAGAGGCCTATGGAGGAGGCAATGCCGGCATGGCAGGCCAGCAGGGGCAGTCAGGGCCCTTCATCCCCCACTTACCTGGATGTATTTCATGAACCGGTGGCACTTTCCACAGCGAGAGAG
The DNA here is from genome assembly GCA_019455555.1 of Galemys pyrenaicus. Lineage (NCBI taxonomy): Eukaryota > Metazoa > Chordata > Mammalia > Eulipotyphla > Talpidae > Galemys > Galemys pyrenaicus. The sequence continues at coordinate 13,676,521 of JAGFMF010011418.1, read as the reverse complement.
GGGCTTGCCTGTGGCTGCCAGGGGTGAAAAAGACACCTCCATCAACTCGTCCATGCCTAAAAGCAAGCAATGTGGGAGAGTCACATCCCCCTGGCATGCAGGAGCCTACCTCTTAGACACCCCTCAAGGGTGTCTTTGACAAGCAGTGGTTACTGGGAGGGCGGGAGGGGGAGGCGGCCAAACAGTCAGTACACCCCTGGCCTCAGGGGCAGTGGGGTTTCTGCGCCAGGAACAGAAAGGGCGGAGCGGCAGCCTAGTTGTCAGATGAGTCACGTGCTCAGTCCTGAGTTTGGTGTAAACACAGACACTGTTGAATCCTGCCAGAGGCCCAGTGACTACATCACTGCCCTAACCTCCAGATAGAGGTGGGGGGCCCAGAGCCCAGGTCTGGTAGCTGGTCTCATGTGCCAGGTGGTGGCAGTCCTGACCCAGGGCTTCTGGCAAAGGAGCAGAGAAGAGACCTTACCAGCAATGGAGTCCACAAAGTAGTGGAACTTCCTCTTGAAGACATCCAGGGTATGGCCTAAGACCTGGCGGTAGTCAGCCTTGCCCTGGGCAATCAGGTTCAGTTGCTTCTCTACAGCACTTCGGATGGTGGGGAGCACGAGCTCTGCATCTGTGAGTGGGAGATGCCACTGTGAGAGCATGTACCAGAGGGGCCCTGGCCGCCCGTGAGCTCCAGTTAGAGTTGCTCAGCACCACGCTGGCTGTCAGGCCCCCAGGCCTTTCCGGATCAATGGCTCGGGACCTCCTATTCTACGACAGTCACAGATATGCAACTGTCAGTCTTCAGGTCACACCTATACTCTGCCATCTCCCAGGGGCCCGCTGAGGAGACAGAGCAGATGGCACTGTAGCAAGGACCTCAGGGACACATGGAGACTGGTCTGCATGGAAGAGGCACTCGCCTTCTCCTGTGGGGCCCTGTCCGTCCAGCCACCAACTGACACCTAAATGCCTACTAAGGTAGGTCCTGGAGATGGCCAGTACAACACCCTGGCAATGGAAGTTGGGGGCTCACCACAGAGCTGTGACTTTCAGGGGAGGCACTGGGCTGATGGTGGCAGAGTCCTGGCCAGTCAGACTCACCGATCTTGTAGTAGCCATGCACCAGGACGATGCCAAGGTTGGTGGGCTTCAGCCGGCGTCCACTCTCCACAGTGACATAGTTGCGCTGGCAGATGTTGTTGATGTGCACTGGGATGCTGGCATCTGTTCCTGAAATGCACAGCAAGGCCCTGGTGACCCTGTCTGCCCCAGGGCTCCCCATCACACTTCAGGCTCCATCTTCCATGCAATCTTTTATGAAGTCCCTTGTCTCAGCCCCTGCCCCTGCCCCTGCTCCTCCCGCCTAACACTGCGCCAGGCACCACAGGGAGTGCCTTCCTGTACTGGCTATGAACCCAGGGACCACCCTCCCAGAGTGAGGTGCATATTCCAGATTTACAGGTGAGGAGAGGGGCTCAGCGGCTAAGGAACTCTGCCAAGGTCACAGAGCTCATCCTGCCTATGCCTTACATCTGGTAAATGTGACCTTGGCCTTTCCTGCTTTGATCTGGGGGTGCCCATCCCCTTCCAGAACCCAGGGCTTCAGCCTGCTGAACGTGGAGCTCACATACTGCCAGACTGCCTGGCTCTACCCAGTTTTTGTCCCCAAGGTCCCTCATGATCAGTTCCCAGGGCAGTTTCCAGTTCTGCGATAAATTTCCCCAGGGACTCCCCCAAGCACCTGGCACTGTCAGATGTTACCTTTACTACTTCCCTGTGCAAAAAGGCTCCTTAGCCCTTCTGAGGGCTATCACTTGAGGTCCATGCTCACACGCCAAGGCTGAGAGTGGGAACTGAATCTCATGTGGCAGGCACCAAGCAGTGCTGCACCTGCTGCTACCTATGCCTGCCAGACCCTCCTGTGGCTCTGCGGCGCTCGGCTGCATACTTCCTGCTGCTGTGTTCTCACTGCAGCCGCAGTTCTTTTTGTACAGGTTGCTGTGTTGACCTGTTAACGGTCAGGTAGAACCGCGACCACTGTCGTGTTCAGAAAGTCACAAGAGTCCTCCTCACTGCTACAAACTTATTTTGGTCATAGGATCCAGGCTGCTGTATGGTACAAATGTCTCATCAGCAGAAGGGGCAGAAGATGCTGGGGGGAGAAGTCTGTACCCCGCATTAGGCTGACGACTGCCAGGCAGAACCCAAGCAGGTCTCAGGAAGACGCGAGACCAGCTCTCCCACTGAGGACACCACTGTAAGCAGGACCCGAGTGCATGTGAAATTCTCCCTGACAGTCACCGCGGTGAAGAGCACAGTGTGGTGGCCTGGATTGTTTCATGTCCTCCAGAGCAAGAGGGGATGGTGCCACCAGTGATGCAGCACATCAAGGAAGGGGCAGTACCCGTCAGGTGAGCACTGCCTGGGGGAAAGCCCAGAGTGAGGCCGGCCCCAGTAGTTCATGTGAGGACACGGTCATGGGCACTTGGACTGGGGACTGCGAGGTGTCTTCCGTGTCTACGTTTCTAAGTCATCAAACCGCCATTTCACTTGGAAACTGGTTATCATATGGGAGCTTCCCAATCCTGGGTCAGGCATCTCTGCTCCCCTCACAGAGAAGCAGCGCAGTGAGAAGTGGGTTTTCCTATTGCCCGATTCTAGGATACACCGCTGGCTCAGGAAGATTTGGATTTGACTTTTGTATTTTTCCTGTGAAGACATGATTTCGCATCCAGGCCAGCACTGTGGATGCTAATGCGCACAAGGCACATCTCGGCCTATACACACAAAGGCAGGCCTGAAGTGGAGGCTGCTGCAGCGATGCTCAGCTCAGCCAACCACATGATGAACCTCGGTAACCAGGCGCTGGGTGTGGAAGGGTCATGGGGCAGCTCTGGATGCGCTGCCTCTCGGGCACCAGGCAGACGCTTACCAATGCCGTGCTTCTCCATGAGGGTGATGAGTTCAGCCTCTGTCAGGTAGTCAGGTGGGCTCGTCTGCTTCTCTAGCATCTTCACCTCACTCACTGGGAAGGTATCACCCTTCTGGCAGGTGGGCAGGCTCTCTTCTAAGGGCACACTCTGCCAGGGCATGATCTCCGTGAAGCCTAGAGAGACCAAGAGTCACCTGAGAGCCTGCGCCTCCCATCTCCAGGTCTGACAGATAATGTTCTGAGGTGAGGGAAGGAGCCAACCTGGGAGCTATGACCTACCTGGTGAAATGACAGTCTTCCCTGTGCAGGTGAAGCGCTCAGGCCCGATCCTGAAGGAAATGGAGCTCTGCAGGTACTTGCAGTCGTAGCTGACCGTGGCAATGAAGTGTCTGGTGATGTACTCATAGAGCCGCCATGCCTCGCTCCCTGCAATAGGCACAGAAGTGGGTCACTGGCTAGGGGCTCTGGCTCTGAGGACCCTCTCGCGTTCACCGGATGCCAGGATTGGCCCTGTACAGAGCCTGAGAATGGAGGAAGGACACGCGCAGGTAGGGAGAGCTAGTATCTAATGCCTCGGTGCCTTTACAACCAGCTTCCACCACCTGCCCCTTCTTCCAGGTAGGACTGGTCTTCAGGTACCTGGCCTGGCCTGTCCCTGTCCAGGGACCTGCCACTGTCACTTCCAACATGGGCAGCTCCTGTCTCCACTTGCATAACTCTTCCTCGGCCTTCGCCCAGCACACAAATCACCAGCACTGCCTTGCTAAGGTGAGAGCAGGAGGTGTGGCCCATGGTTCTGTCACTTCTTCTGTCTGGATCCCACACTATTTCATTTGAGGTCACCTGCGCATTCACCTCACCCACTCACCTCCTGCCTGGCCTCCTCTGCTCCAGGGCCTCCCCTAGGGTCTGCATCTTTGCACTGAGGCACACCACTTCACCCCTGTCCCAATCCCATGGGCACAGACTCTAACTGCCAGGTAACTCCCATTATCACAGATAAGACCAAATGGGGACAGGAGAGGAGCCCCACGTCGTCACAGGTGCGACATTGCTATAACTTCTAGTCTTTCCCCCCCAGGGTTTGAAGAGTACATGTGTGTGTTTGCCTGTGGTGGGGTAGTACCCAATACCTAATTCAGCCTCCGTGGCAGACCTCATGGGGGTTATGGGAGGGTGGTCACCAGCATCATGGCCTTTCCGTGGGCGGTTGATACCTTCTGCTAACAACTTCTTCACCTGAGGGAGAGAAGACAAAGCGGAGTGTGAGTCTGGTCACAGTGCCCTCCCACCTGGACAGAGCTGCTGCCAGTCCTGGGTTTGGCCAAAGTGTTCGGGTTGCATCCTGAGGCCTTGGTGACAAGTATGTGGGGCAGGACCTGGCTTTACTCACTGAGTCAGTCCAGCAGGGGTGGTTGGCCTGCAGTCTCAGAGTGCCCTTCAGATCAAAGTTCTCAGGGTAGTGGGTGGTTTCGGTCCGTGGATAGCTGATGTAGCCCTGTGTATACAGCCGCTCGGCAGTCTGCATTGCATGCTGCGGCCCCATGCCTGTGAGAGACAGAGGCTCTGTTGTCCCAGAGTGCCAAGGATGGCCAGGTAACTACCACAGGCCTGGGCACTCAGGTATTCCCCAAGGTGGCAGAGTCTCCTGGAAGGTGAGGGTGGCTCTGCGAAGGCACAGCCTGGGCGTGGTGGGTGCCTATGCCCACACAGCCTTATCTAAGGCCAGTGCCTTAAACCTGTGAGCGTGCATGCAGAACAGGAATGCTGTGTTATCCTCATGACTGTGGCCCAGTTAGCTAAATGTGGTTAACAGAGAGTCTGTCTCTCACATGCCAGCCCCAAGGCATCACCGCATCTGGGGGCCTGTCTCTCTACAGCAGAACTAGCGCACACCCTTTGGTCTGAATGTCTTGGGTGTTTATGCGTTCACAGCATTCTGGGACAACCGAAGAAGGGCTCATCCTCCTGGCCAGAGACGCTGGCACTCAGCAGTCAAAAAATGGTATCACTGCCCTCCACGGGACCCTGACTGTATTGCTCTCAGAGGACAGTGCCCATGGTTTCCTGAGGCCACAAAAGGGCCACCAGTACCCCAGGCCAACAGCTGTCAGACCAACCCAACCCTCTTTTGGTTACTGTGGAAACAAGGCTCAGTGAGACAACATCACACCTGTGCCCAGCAGGAAAGACAGCCCCCTGGTGCAGACCCCCTGCAGCTGGCCAGGGCTCTCCCCTGCACTGGGAAGTTGCTCTGGGGCTCTCATGTGAGGATGTCTCTTCTGGGTAATGGCAATCATTACAAATCTAATCCTTCCAACAACCCACAGAGATGGTATTATGGCTGTCTAATCTTCTCACAAGGAAATTGACACTCCAACACAAGGAAGGAAGGGAGAGAGTCGGCATTTGGACCAGGGTATGGCTCTGGAGCTGGACTCCACAGTCCAGTATGTCTGAAGGGACTCTACTGAGACAGACACATGTGAGGGCCCACCCAGGAGCCTCTCACTTGTTCAGTCTACAGTGGCTGCTTGGAGAGTTAGTAATATGACACAGTCTGCATTTACCCCACATAAATTCACAGAAGCTGTGGATTAACAATAATCCAATAATCCTCTCTCCCATTTTTCCCCGCCTTGTTTCCATTCTGGAATTTAACAGAAGTGAAATCTGTATGAAGCTTAGATTCCCTCTAGACCTTGAATGACACTACAGAATGGGGCATGCAGGGGACCTCCCTGAGGGTGCAGGGTAAAAGTCTAAGCGCTATCAAGCTATCGCCAGCCACTGTGGCATGAGTTCAATCCTGGGCCAGGGAGGTGACCCACGTGGCACAGCAGACCTCTCCCGTCTTGCCTGCTGCTCCCCTCAGCAGTGTATTTCAGTCGATCTGCCTGTTCTGCTTCCCACTCTGTCTCTGGTGAATCCTCTCACCATGAACCTCTGGCCTACACCCCAGTTCTTGTATGCATAAACAAACAAAAATAAATCTTTTAAAAAAAAAAGGGGTATGCAACACAGGGGCGCATGAAGGGGGTGCTTGTGATACAGGCGGGAGTATTGGCATTGCCTTGCATTCCCAGGCACTTGCTGCCCTGGAGCTGAACAGGGTCACCATGTGTCTGCCCCAAGAAGTCTTTCAGGAGCTGTAGAGAAAAGTCTCTATATACCCAGAGAAGAGCTGGCAACACGTAGCATCTCTACAGTGTTCAGGGCCAGGGGCCTCTGCTTGGCCTTTTCTTTCTTGCTCGTGGCCTCCACCTAGAAAGCAGAACAAATGAAGTGATTTGGCCAGGAGTTGAGGGCTAGGGGTGGACACCCTACTACAGTTAAGATGTATAGATGTATGAGCAACAGGGTCTCGTTTCATTCATTTGTTCTCCCTTCTATTCAAATTCCCTCTTCCCAGGAGCCTTGACTTGATTAAATCTTCATAAGGTCCAGAAAGGAAAGAAGAAATTATTTTCTTCAGAATTTTCTAGGAAAGAGGAGACCTGAGGAATGAGGAAGAGTCAGGACAAAGAGTTGCAAATTGCAGACTCTACAGCAACTGGCATCAGACAGGCCACAGGGATAGCAGGAGGGGTTAGGGAGGTCACGGAGCACAGGCCCATCTCAGGGGCAGCTACTTATCCCTGGCTGGGTCTGAGTGCTGCCTTCAGGCCTGATAATATTGCTACATGTTTACATTTGTCAAGAGACACTAGAAATCAGGAGTTCTGTGTAAAATCTCGTGATCTGTAAATACTGGTAACTATTTTGAAACTTTTGTAAACACTATGCAGGTTAAATACAATACTGTTGAGTTCACTGCTTTCAACCTCTGGACTAAAGAATTGACAGAAGAGATAACGCTGGCCCAGGGCAAACAGAATCCAAATAACTCAAGTAGGATGCCTTCCTTGGCTCTGCCAATCCCATGGAGACTTTGCCAGGGCAGTGCCTTCTGAATTCCTGAGAGACGGATGTGTGCGGAAGAGGGTTGGCACCGAGGGCCAACTGTGTATGTGCACCTGCAGAGGCTGGAGTCACCGGGGGCGAGAACTGGAGATGGTGGTGATGGTATCTCTCAAGGACTGTGTTAGAACGTAAAAGCATAGAGCAGCTTTAGAAATTCTGGAAGCCTGAGTCAACTACATGGGTGGACAAGAGGGCACCCAAGGGAGGCTTGAGAACAAGAGAAGGTATTTGAAGGAGGTCAAGCCAGGCTTCCCTCAACGATGCTGGAAGCCCTCATAGTGGTAGGACATTCGCTGTACTGGCCATGGACCTACCTCCACCCCCCGCAGCCTATCCTGGCATCACCCTCTTCCTAATGGTCAAGTAGCATGTCCTTCAAATTCACAAAACCCCAAGTAAGAAATACAGCATTATAAAGGGCAGGAGGCTGGGATCCCAGATCCACCCTGTGCCAGCTGTGTGACCTTCAGCAGGCTCACTGATGTGCACGCAGGTAACCGCCAGAGTCACCAGCTTTAGCTATCACAGAAAAGGGACATCTGTGAAATGGAGTCCTGCCAAAAGGAGACGTGACAGGTCACGTGGGTAGGGGACAGTGGAAGGCACATGTCATGGACATGGGACAGTGCCTAATACAGAGCCGCATGCAGCAAACTTTGGCTGTTGCACTAGAATACATGCATGAGTAAGAAAGAGGGACAAAGCCATGACCTAGTCTCTCAGCCAGAGGCTTCTGCGCCTAGTCCCACACAAGGCAAATGTGACAGATACGGATGAGGCAGGCACACCTGGGCTTCCTTCTCCAACTTTGTCATGTTTAAAAACATCTGTGCAATCTCCCGGTCAAACACTCGTACTCGGTCCCAGTCCAAAAGGAGAGTTCTGTCTTTGTCAGCAGTAACCTGGACAAAGAAGAAAAAGCACCTAAATGAATCCATTGCCAAGGAAGAGAATTAGGGCAGATGAAGCTGGTCCTCCATCTGGGACCTGCTGGGAGCAGATGGTCTCAGCTCTAAAGTACCCGTTCGGTTGCACAGATATGCAGGTGCAAGGTATGCAAGCTAACCTTTCCTACTGAGCTCAAGCAGACAGTCTCACAACAGCTCGCGGATCCTTAAGGATTAAGATTCTCTACCTCTCACTTCATCTGTGCTCACCTCCCTAAACCTGGCCAGTATTAGGTGTGGCCCCACTCAAGTGACCTCTGCTCTGTGTTGCCTAGAGCAGCTCTGTGTCATATTCTAAATCTTTGAAAAAATTTTTGAAGAGTTCTAAAAGTTCTTTAAAACAGTCAGCGGTCTATGGTCCTTAGGCCAGTCCTTTGACTTGACGATTGCAATCGACAGCCCCTGCCAAAGCTAAGTTCGCCCCATGTATCCAAATTCAATGCATCTAGGCTTAGCCTCACCCCATGTTTCTATGAAGGCTGGGGCCCATTCGGGCAGCTGGCACACCACTCCCTGTTCTCTCTTTTCCGGTAGTTTTCCACATTTATGCCCTCAGTCTTGGGGGAGGTAGTCTTTGATAATGATGACAATGGAAGACTCTCAGAATCTACACCCCAAACCTGCAAAGACCCCATGTAAATAGAGAAGGAAACTCTAACCTTAGCCTGCAACACCCAGTAGGTTTCTGGTTTGAAGGACTGGATTTTATCATGTCTCTCCACACAGAATCCCAGAGTAGGGGTTTGGCATGGCCCAAAGGAGATGAGAGAGCTGTCTAAATTGCCATATTTTCCCTGGAAGTACTTAGTCTGAAACCTGTAAGGAGGAGTGGGGGAAGAGAAAGATACCGCAGTCAAGTACTCATGCAAGACATCATCAACTGCCTGTGTGAGGCCCGCTCAGCGCTAGGTGGTGGACACAGCGAGGAGGTCAAGGTGGCTGCTCCCTGCTCAGAAGACAGGGTGCGAGGACATGCTGAGCCAGGCACCGGGAGGGCGCACATGGGTGGAGAGGAGGAATTGTGAACGCGGCATAACAGAACGCCAGAAGAGCAGTGGTGCCTAGGCCCCCTCTCCACTCTCTCCTCGCGACCTGCGGCGTGGCCAACACACAGTTTGCCTCTGTAGTCTGTTTTAGCTGAACAGACAGTTCTCTTCAGGGCTTTAAAAATGTTGACGATCGCCTGTTGCAGATCAGGCCCAGGGATCGCTAAGGGCAGGAGCTCTGGCCAAAAGGAGTACCTGGTGAAGGCACAGCCGATGCGCAGGTCCAGCTCCTGACGGGCGTCCACTGACAATGCTTCGTTGTGGTCGGGCTCGCCTAGGCGGGCCATAGCGTTGCAGATGTCCGTGTCTGTGATGGAGCTGAATCTGGCCCGGAATACTGTTTTCTCACCGCTGTGGGCCTGATTCATGACAGGCGCTACGGCATCCAGGACCTGGAGAAGGTGGCCTGCTGTAACAACCCCTTTCCCAGGATTCTGGCTCCAGCTCCACACCCCAATTGTGAGGCTTGGCTCCTTTACAGGGCTGAGCCTTGCTGGGCTTGCTGTGTGGGTGAGGCCCCCACCTCACTTCCTGGAAACCTCAGTGTCTTCTGCCACACAGCTTCCTCACCTTTCACCCCTCTTTGTATGATAAACCCATGCACTGCTGCCCTCTTTCTTCTCATTGTCTGCTTCCACCTCTACCATGCTATTGTGAGGGTGCAAGGGGACTCAAGTCTCGAAATTCATCCAACTTGACCCATTTCTCCTCCTTTTAGAGGAAGAAGTGCTAGGATGGGTGGGTGAGACTTTTAAAAACACAAGCGAAGACAAGGAAGGAAAAAAGATTGAGGAGGAAAAGGGCGCAGGTAACCCCAGCTTGTGGTATGTTTGGGTGGCTCAGGACTAAAGCACAGTGTGGGTCCTAAAGCTGAGACTCACTAAGTCTTCGGCCATATGGGAGGCGGGGGGAGTCACCTTTGAAGCCTGGTCATGCAGCTTCTATAGGGAAGAAGTGGCTTCATTTCTGAGGGGAGAAAGCCCTGGGAGTTCCCACCATTCTCCACCCTCCAGATATAAATGCCCCTTGGGGAGGAGCGGCCCTGCAAGGGAGGGCACAGGAGAGGGGTGTCTGAGAAGGAATGGAGCACGATCCAATTGGCTGAGAGTGCTTTTCTGGAATATGGGGTATGCAAGCTTCCCGGTCATACTGAAAGCATTTTGTGAGCCTCGTGGTATCCCAGGCCCTGGGAGAGAACTAGAGTTCCAGAAGCAGGAGTGCAGCCATGACCGAGCCACAGCTGAGGGACACCAGGGAATACATGCAGTTACATGCAGCAGAAGGACATGCAACCAACATCGGCATAGGAGCTATACCACCTGCTTCCTCATAGGCTGGGAGGGGTGGCAGAGGTTGAGGTGGGATGGCATGTTGGGTGAAAAGAAGAGGTGGAGAAGAGATGGAGGTGGGAGAGGTGAAAAGAATGAGGAATAGAAAAAGGAGTGTAGAATGATGCCAGGTGTTGATGTCCCTGAGAGGTGCTGAGTGGGCCAGGATGCTGAAAACCAACCTTCTCAAGGTAACCCCATTCAGAAACTTGTATCCACCTAGAAAATTCTGCCCTTTCTGTGTTTGCTCACATGAAATACCCTTAGCAAGTGAAATCACACTCCATCACCCTCAGTGGGGTCCATGCATTTTAACGTATCTATAGAATTTCCAAAACAAGGGAGGGGGCGGTCAATGTAGCCGATTCCCCACTTCAGCCCCAGGAGTGGTATGACTGTGGGCAGTAGTTCAGGGCAGTGGTAGGAAGGCCAAAAGTGAGACCACCGTGGGCTCCACCCTTACCTCAAAGCAGATGTTCTCCCCCTCCTTGTCGCAGTCCAGCCACAGCACGATGTAGTCACAGCCTTTGCCCTCCACCTGCACACACACACACAGTGACCTGCACTTGCCTCATCCTGTTCACCCACGGCGCCCCCGCCCAGCAGAGAGGGGAGACCAGGTCCTGAGACCCTTGTAGGAGGACTGATACCCAGAGCTTCTGCCGAGTAGAGGAGCCAGCTATTAGGTTAGCCACTGAGAAAAGAATTTAGCTCAGCACATTTTTTGGTTAAAAAAAAAAGAAGGTACAAGTATAAATATAAATATAATATGTTCTTAACTCCAAAAATGGCATAGGAAAAGGGCTGCGTTGAAGTAACCCCAAATTGTCTTGGGTAGTATGATTATAAATAATGTTTCTTCTTTCTACTTTTTAAATATCTTTCACAATATGTATGCATGTCTTAAAATTAGAAAAGCAAATACAACCAAATAAATAATTTTTAAAAGCAAAATTTCTGATTTCCAGGACTGAGCAAGAGGATGTGCTCATGGGCCAAGTGTGTTGTAGGGAAGAAGAGCAGCCCTGAAAGGTGCTGTGGGGCCAGCAGGGGGGCTTAGAGAAAGGGCTACAAGGCCTGCCCAGGCCTATTTCTCTCCAAGATGGGGTGAAGGACTCAGTCACCAATTGTGGGGCAAGACAGCCAAAGGCCTCCTATAGGAGAGGGAGCCAGGAAGAAGTCTCCTTCCAGGGCACCCTCGCCCACCTTACACACCTGTAGGAACTTCACCATGTTCAGCTTGGGGTTAGCTTCCTTCTTCTCCGTCGGTGCTTGGCTGAACAGCTCTGCGGGATCCACCTTATCCCACTTGTTGTACTTTCCTACGAAGCACAGGCACAAGGGCATCTGAATCAGGCATCATGGCTCACAGGGGCTTGGCCTTCCCAGCTGTCATGACACTGGTAGGGGTTTTGACTTGCCAGTGAGAAACGACTTACTCAGGGAAATCCTGACAGCTGGCAGCCAAGCCAGGCCTCCCCTCTCTAGGCTACTGAGTTGACACCACATCTTGCCTACCCAGGGGAGTTACCACAGGGCAGGGCTGATGCTCCAGCTTCATTTCTGGAATGTTCTCAGTGGCGGGAAGCATTACTTCTGGGTTGGGTCATTTTGCCAGAGCACTGAGCCATATCACTCATGCTCCATCTTCCCTTTCAGCTAGATTCCTGCAACTGTTGACCTCACCGGCCCCAGTCAATGCCTACAGCTGGTGCTCAGTTGACCTGTCCAACATTTCACCTACTTTTCTAATCGGGTCTCAGTGCTCAAATGCTCAGCCCTTTGCTTCCCTGTAGACCCCATTTCATGTAGCCAGGGAAGATGGGATCAGAGAGGGCCAAGTTTAGTTTCCTGGGGCGCTACACTTGCTGCCTGGTGGTAAAGCTCAGGGGCTAAATGCGCAGCCACAAGGCTCAGTTAATATTCCTGTTATCAAGGAGCAGCAAGAACTATACTGAGGCTTTGCCTGGACCTGTGCCAAGCACTCAACCTTGACCAAGTCTTCAGACAATCCTGGAAGCAGATGGCACTGCTGCAAGATACGTCATACGAAAGGAAAAGAAACCCATGGAGGTCTAGTCCCAGCTCATGAGCCAGAGGAGTATAGGTCAGAGCCCAGGTTGGACTCTCATCAATCACGTGGGCACCCATTAAGTCCTGGTGGGTTACAAACCCTGGCCCTTCCGAGGTGATGGATAATGCTTGAGGATGACAGCTAGCAGAGACTGCTGGGTAAGTCACCCTCAGCAACAGCACAGTCAGGTCCCAACAGCTGCATGGGCCAGCAGGGGCCCATGGGGCAGGTACCACTGCTTCCAGTCTGCACAGCTAGGGGCACACAATGTACAGTGACTAAGTCACTGGGATTCACCCAGGGATCCCGGGTGACCAATCCATGATCTGCTGGCCTCGGGACTCATGAGTTTTGGACAAACTTCTCTATCTGCAAACTTCCCCTGGTTCTAATTGGACTCTGGGCAACAATGTACACTGGGATATAGATTGGATATGGTTAGGTCAGCTTACCCAGGAAATCCAAAGTCATCACATGACCACAGACGGATGTCATCTTGAAGCGAACTGTCTGGCCAGCGAAGGTTCCAGTGTACTCATGCACTGAACATGTTCCGTTCAGCCCTTTGTGTGAGGACATGCTCCCTGGGGAGAAGTGCATAGCGATAGCTGCTCCAGGGGCCTGCAGCTGCTAAGGAGGTCCCAGGTCTTAACACTACCTCTCAGAGGGCCCCAGTCCCTTCCCCAGAGCAGTCAGTGATAACGTTCCTCAGGCTACTGCAGGTACCTAGGTACCGAGAGATCTAATGTTCTCAGGAAACACACCATCAGTGACCACATCAGCAGCATGCTAGCAATGCAGAGCCCCAGGCTACCAGGCGCCAGGGTAGAAACGCTTATTCTCTGCTTCACTTCTTCAAACTTTACTCAAAGCTCCCCAGGGAACTCTTAATTATTGAGTCCCACAGTGTCTTCTGTCACTCCCCACCTATGGCCCCTCAACCAAATTTTCTCAGCTTCTGAGGACCAGGTACCACTTTTTGGGTTCTTGCCCCTCTTTCAGAGACATTAGCCTCTGGTACAGGGTCTCTTCTTCCCTTAGCTGCTGCACCACGGGGAGGTAATGGTAAGGTGTTTGTCTTTTTAACTAGCATGCAAACACCCTTCCTAACTGGAGGGAGTTCAGAGATAGGAGGGTAAGTGACCCTGTGGCCAGAGTGGGGGTGAGAAGCAAACATCCCCCTTTCCTGTGATCTAGTGTCTCAGGAGGGCCCTGGTCAAACCGTGGGGTAATGTCTACTCTCAAGCAACAGGAGGTGCACGTGCTACAGCTGCAGCAGTCAGGGCGGAGGTGTGTGACGGTCCCTGTGACATGGTCCTATTAGACTTACACTGGGGTGGGGCCCTGGCTGTATCTGCTTTCTTCCAGTGGATTCCCAATCATTCGGTGCAAGTCTGTTGCTTGTGCCCAGTAACAGTGACCAGCATGGCACTCTTGCGGTGGCTGGCTGGCACCTCCTGCCATATACTGTGAACAGTGTCTGTACCTTTTGGAAGCCCTAGACCCAAAAGCTGGCTGTGGCAGTAAATGCATCCCTTGGTAACAAATCCTGAGGTGGTTCATTAATGTCTGCTGTTCTGAGCTAAATCTACTCCAGTGGTCTGGAGACACACATCAGAAAAAGAAATGACCTGTTAAGTGGAAATGACCAAGCTTACAGATCAAAGCCATAGAGAAGGCTCAGGGTTGGTCTTCCCTACCTCGAGAAAGGATTTTGGCAATGGACTGGGCCAAGGATGGCTTTTCTGCAACCATGAGCACAGTCTTCATCTTGTTTGAAAGCCGTCAGAACTTCTGGTCCTTAACACTCCAGTCTCAGGGCACTGGCAATGAAGACGTTGAGAAGCTGCTTTTCCACAACTCCTCACTGGACTCTTAAAGAGAAGAAAAGAAACTCAGGAATTAGCACTATTTTCAATGCACCATATACCACTCATAAGGAAATTCACTTTAAAATTCTGTTTAAAACAAAACAGAAAGGGCCTCCCTGGTGGCTCAGTGGATTAAGCACTGCACTGTGAAGCAACCGTGGCACAGCAGCATGAGTTTGATCTCTGGCCAGGGAGGGGACCACATGGCACAGCAGACCTCTCCTGCCTCGCCCGCTGCTCCCGTCAGCAGTGTATTTCAGTAATCTGCTTGTTCTGCTCCCCACTGTCTCTGGTGGATCCTCTTACCTCCCCCGACTCTGGCCTGTACCCCAGCTCTGTATGCATAAATAAATATTTAAAAAAAAATAAAACAAAACAGAAAACCCAAAGCAAGAAAAAGAAATATTAGGGCAACTTGAAGTTTGAAGCCATCCAATACATAAACAATTGCTCTGGCCAATTGAACTGGCTCAGAGATAGCCTTGGGATTTTGACTTCATTTGGGAGAAGCAGAGGTGGCCCCATGACCTCAAGTCAGTTTTGATCCCAAATTCATGCTATGGAGACTTTGGAGCCTTTGGGCCTGGACTACTGTGCCAGTTGTCTGGCCTCTTCCTGTGCTGCAGTACTGTTTATTCCCTGGGTCCAAGAATGGCACCTCCACCATGGCTAAGCACCCAGGGGTGGTTCACAAAAAGCATATACCCAAATAGTGCTTCCCAGGTCCTTCTAACCCACGACTAGGCCTGAGGCTTACTGGCCAGAGGCTTCAGATCCCAGAAGAACCCAAGAGGTTCTCACAAGCTCCAGTACACCTCCTGCCTGCCTCACCCACCTCTCACTTTGTAGGCCTTGCAAACTAGACACTTTGTCTACAGAAGACCACAGGTTCAAGCCTCTGTTCTCTTTGCTTGGAATATTTTGCCAAGTCTGCAGAATATAGTTTGACAGTTCAAAGGCTCAGCTCAAGCACATATCCTTCTGGGCAGGATGAATTACTTCCTTCTGTCCTAGGTCCCTTCCAACCTACTGTACTTCATACAACAACTATTACTGTCTCATCTCCACATCAGCACATGATGGCTTGATGTCTTAAGTCACCATCAGGGATTGCAACAACTACTTCTGTACCTGATCCAGGACATTTGTAGTATCTTCTGGCCAAGTAAAAGAAACACAGTAAGAGAAATATCTGAAGTTTTCTTTTTGTTCATTTTAAATGATGCACTAAAGTTGATAACTGTAACATTGTATTTAAAAAGGTATGTATTAAGATAACTGGGTAAACTTCCAGGTGTGTGTGTGGGGGGGGAAGGATAATACAGTTATACTCCTACTCTATTAACTTCAAAACAGACTCCAATTTCTATAAGATTTAAATTTTAAAAAATCAGAAAAATAATAGAGGTCATGAACTTTAATATAGAAAAACTAAGTATTGCAAAATTGAGAAGCACACCTCTTGAA
The DNA here is from genome assembly GCA_019455555.1 of Galemys pyrenaicus. Lineage (NCBI taxonomy): Eukaryota > Metazoa > Chordata > Mammalia > Eulipotyphla > Talpidae > Galemys > Galemys pyrenaicus. The sequence continues at coordinate 13,660,905 of JAGFMF010011418.1, read as the reverse complement.
GTTTTAAAAGCATTTGGTTTTCTTTTCTGTGAACTACTTGTATTTTTTATTCATTTTTCCCAAGTGACTGCTGTTTTCTTATATTTAGAATTGCTTATATAATGGGGAAATCAGTGTTATGTGTTATGAAATGATATCAACAATGCCAACCAAAATAAATTAGAGGCAGAAGGAGATTGCTTATCTCACCAGCAGACGGCAGTACAGGTCTGAGCACCTGTAAGGGTGAGGGTGTGGGGACAAGCTAACTCAAACACAGGTGGGAAAATTTTACTAACTCAATCTCTATGTGGAGCAATTTGATGACATCTCTCAAACTGGAGATGCACATCTCCAGCAATCCCATTTCTAGGAATAAATTCAATCGACTCATGGGTATTTATTGGGCACCTACTGCATATTGATATAGGTTGCTATGTGCCACATGGGGCGAAGCTGAGTGGTAGAAGAGGCCTGGGGCAGGAGTGAGTCATGAGGCTTCTGGTGGAAGAGTTTAGGCAACAGGCCCAAGGCAGGACTGAGGAATAGGAAAGGGCTGAGAGGGGAAAGGGTCTGGGTCCTAGACTGTGGGTTTGCTCTGAGGCAGCTGGAAGGTGGTGCAAGAGCAAGGTGATCTGGCTGCTACAGAGTGTCCTGGCTGCAATGCAGAAGGGAGTGACTGGGCCCCAGGTGGCATGAGCAGAGGTGATAGTGGCCGCCGGGAGCTGGGCAGATGCCAAAGGCAAAGCTGACAACACCAGGCTGGGAGCAAGCAGGGCCAGTCAAGAAAGACTCCAACATTTTTGGTCTAGGCAAATAAAGGATGGGGTCCTCAGCCATGGGGATGGGAAATATGGAGGAAGAAGCAGACTGGGATGGGGAAGCAGGAGCGGCATCACAGGCACATTAAAGGTAAGTTGCCTGTTAGCCAGTCCAGGAGCTGGCGGCATGTGGGAGTGTGTAGAACAAGAAAGGAGCCTGGAGATCAGGGATGAGGTGAGTGATGAGAAGTGGGTCCTAAAAGTAAGAAAAAGGCCACTGCAGGGGAAGTCATCACCACATTAAAGGCTACAGGCAGTCCAGGCAAGGCGGCCGCTGAGTTCTGGTCACAGGGTCCCTATTGCCCTTGATGGGAGTTGTTTGGTGCTGTGACTGTCACAGCCTGGGAAAAGGGAGGAGAATGGTGCACTTTTTCGCTGTTTTAAGATGGAAGATAAGCCAGCATGTTTGCACATGAATGAGACTAGTCCAGCAGCGAGGGAAGGTTCTCTGTGCGGTGAGAAGGAGCAAGATACACTCTTTTCTCAGAGACAGCTGACTGTACGGACTGGAGATAGTGCTGGGGGCAAAGCCACAGCTGGAGAGAGTGAAATTTAGGGGGAATGGGATCTGCCAGATGAGTGTAATATGAAGGAAAGGGAGAGGGGCCAAGGATGGGAGGATTAATTCTCTAAGATGGACAAGGAAGAGATGAGGACATGGGGCGGGTCTACAAAGGCACACCCCAGTGACTGGAGGCAAAGGACTCAATGGTCAGAGGGCGAGGCATTTGACGGGCTCAGTCAGTGGAGCAAGGACTGAGGTAGAGGGTGAGGAGGCCACGGAAGTGATGGTGGGCACTGGCAAGGCTGTCCATGTACATGGTAGTACCTCTGATGAACTGTACTGCTGCGGAAGTCTCTGCAGAATTATCATTTATAACAAATGATGAGAAACAATCTAGTGTAAGTCACTAGGGAGTTGGTGAAATTAAAGTGTGGTGTGTCGTACGACGGAACACCACAGGGCAGCTAAAACGCTTCTGCTCGGCGAACACTATGCAATACGCATCAGATAGCCAAGAGAAATGAAGAAAGCTGGGTGTGACCGTGTTCAGAGTGCTGCCATCTCCCGACAGTCATTGGGGGTGGGTGGGCTTGGACCTGCGCACTGCATTTCCTTTTGCACCTTTACATCTAGTGCTGTGGACACTTGTGACTGGTCAAAAAGACTTCAGTACAAAGACAAAATGAAATAAAACCAGGGAAGTAAAGAAGGGTAGGAAAGGGCATTGTTTGAATGATGATGACAGTGAAACCACTGCCACTACCAGGGCTTCTGTTACTCCTCCCCCTGTCCAGAGGTGGCCCAAGGTCTATCGTGTTATCTAGCCTGTTCCTTGCTGCATACAAGACACCATATGATCACAATGAAGTCAATAATACTTCTGAGAAAGCTGCCCTGAATAAAAGAATTAGATTTTTTTTCCCTCAAAATATCTGGACATTTCTCCTAAATACACAACCATTCCAGAGAAAAAAAGCCAAGGCTGTCTGGGAAGATGGCTCCAACAGTCTGCATATAAGCTCACCGACCAGATGACTGCTCCAAGACAATGTCTCCACTCGTGTCCCCCCAAATGTCACCTCCCTCCCCGTGCACCAAAGCTGTTCCAGCACTCAGGCCTCCACCTCAGCCACTCCTCCAGAAGTCTCCTTGCCCTGATCCCTGCCCCTTCTCCAGAAAACTGCCTGGCATCAGGTCTCTCCCTGTCATGGTTTATGTTTATAGTTCACTATCTCTATGACACCAGGCACTGTTTGCTGAGTGAATGAATGAATGAATGATCAAAGCTGCTCTTGTGCAGCCTCTGCTCTCTGTTCTGGGGAATTTTCAAGTCAGAGGTCCAGAAGTGAGGTTTCAAGAAACTCAGGGCCTTCCCTTCCCCACCCAGAGAACTAAGGGAATTCAGAAGGGAAAACTGACAGCAAAGGGAGACTGCTCTTTGAGGGCTTTCAAAAGTAGGGGAAGGTTTTACCTAGAATGTTTCCTCATCTTTTCTCACTTATATATCACAAAGTAGTCTGCAACTATAGTGTCCTGCGTATCACTGTATATTAAAGGAAAAATCCTTTCTTATGAGGCTATGGCATAAAGAAAACCTGGGGAAGGGACTGTGGTGACCATGAGACAACCATCTCAAGGAAGAAAAGCAAAGACTCAGAGAAAGTGATTTCCCAAAGGTAATCTGGGAAGTTTATTGACTTGGGAATGAAACTATATTTTTTAACTGCACTGAAGTCTACTCCTTAAAAGATTTCTGCAGTCCTAGCTGATTAATTTTCTGTGATTCATCTTGAAGGCTCCCTATTTTTCCATTAAGACACAGCTCCAATTTCAAAATGGAAGGCAAAGAGAACAAAAGCTGAAAGGAATGGTTTGCAAATTTCATTTATATACCATTTAGCACTTTTCTTTTGCCTTACTAACATTAATCACATAAGTTTTTGCTTTTTAAAGAAGCCTAAACACACACACACACACACACACACACAGACAAACTAACAGCCTGTAATGATGGGCCAGAACTAGGTTCTTTGGGATTACTTTAGTGTATCAAGTTTCGTCCTGTTGTCTGTCAAGCTCTGAGCCCAGTTTGTCCTCTTATTTCAAAAAGAGAGATTATCGAGTGCTAAGGAGGTGTTAACAGCAAACAGCCCAAATTGGGACTGTGATGTGGAGGCATTAAAGTGAAAGGGAGAAGCAGGTTAGCCTGTTATTACCAAGCTCTTCTCACTCACGAGCAACACCATTAATGAATGGTGCTTTCTTTTGGGAGATACTATAAAGTCCTTTCCTGTCAGAGTCTTATAACAAGTGGAATTAGCTTGGGAGTGGAGGCCTAGCAGAGACCCAAACAGCACTGAGAGCCCTAGAATTTCTCACTTATAACTTTACCAAACACCTACAAGAACCAGGAGGAAAAAATAACCATTTCTTATCCCTCACCTCTGTGATAGGGATACTATAGCTCTAACTTTCTTAAAATCTCGCAAAACAACTCTAACCCTACAAAGCCAGTTTGCAATTTTGTTGAAACTGAGGTTCAGAACAATCCAAAATAGTGTCAGTTGAACTTTGCCAATGCTCTAGAGACCCCCAGGGCTCACATTGAGCTGACTTCTCAGATCTTGTTCCCAAAGGCGGGAGAAATTACTGTCTCGCGATTCTACCTAATTTGCTTACAAGCGTACCCTCTTTCACCTACATCAACAACGGGAACAACTCCAGGCGCAGTCTGGACGCTCCCCAAGACTGCGCTGGGCCCGGGGTCGACGAGTGGAACCTGCTTTGTGGTTCCACCCCGGCCCCGACCACTGCACGGGTTCCCTGAAGCTCCGTTTCCTTTTCTGGGACACGAGATTCGGACAACAGACCCCACCTCAAGGAACTGCTGGAGGTTTCGGTGAAGAAGAAGAGTATCGAGTGTAACCTCCAGGAACCCCGCTAAGCCCCGGTCCCTTCATCACCTCCCTGAACCCCCCATCCCGGAGGTGGGGATTCCACTCCGCCACAACGAGGCAGCGAGGTGCAAAGAGCCCGGCCCGGGACCTTCTCCCAAGCCGTGCGGCTGGTGCCCCTCGGTACCCTGCCAGTACTCGGGAAACATGCCCGAAAAAGATCCACGATTTCCACACCGTTGCGCTGCCCGGCGCAGCACCCGCCGCTCACCCGTAGCCCCACCGCGACTCCAGCTTCAGTCAGTTCCAGCTCCCCGGGCACCTACAGGCAACTCCTACTTCCGGGTCCGGTGGCCGCTTAGCGCGTTCTTGTCGACCCTCCGGCGCCCGCACGCCTGCGTCCGCGGGTTCCGTGGCTCGCGCGTTCCGGGGACAAGGCCCCAGAGTCGGCTCAGGTATGCCCGGGTCTGCAGGGGTTCCCCCAAACCCTTCACCAAGAACTCTGCTCGCTGCTGTCCTCAGGGAGTTCCCAAACCTCTACCTCCACCCTGACCTCTTCCTGCCACCTGTCGCATCCCGTTCCCTCCTACGGTGATCATCAGAATGATTGTGAAATCTGGATGATAAACATGTTTTTCATGAAACACACAAAAAACACACTTCCTAATTAAAAAAAAAAAGTGTGTGCATAGCATGCTTCCTTCAGTGCTATAAACATTTGCGGAATGAATTAAACTGTAAAATATATTTGGAAGATGAATAGGAAAATGCAAGTATTTTCTTGTATTAGAGCATTAGAATTATGGAAGCAAAAGTATTTTTCATTGCTTTAAAAAAAATATTTGTAAAGTGATAGCATACACACATTTCCTCTGCTCCCTGTAGTTACTTTTCCCACCATGCCTTTATTGAAATACTAGGCCTGGTAGGTATGCTGGGAGAAGAAAAGTTCTATGGTAAAATTAAGGTTGAGCAGTGCCAAAAATTAAGAGTAAGATTTCACTTTCAAAACAGAACATGGGTGGTGGCAGAATGCCTACAACAGAGCTTCAGCAAGGGGAGTGCAAACAGAAGGTAGTAAGCAGGCCAGTGGAATAGGCCAAAGGTTCATTCCTTCCCAGCTAAGTGGGGGCTGAGCTGTGTGGCCCACCGTCTTCTCTGTAACCTCTGCCACCTGGACCTGTGTGTCAATTTGATCCAGGCCTTTTCGTCCTGTGCACCTCCTGTGCATGTCGAAGTCAATCATCGACTCCCATCTCTTTGAGTCTCCATCTTCATCAACTTTGATTACATTCTGCTCACATGGTGCTAGGGCCTGTGCACCTCTGACCTCGTGTCATGACCCGAGGCTTCAGCCCACTCCAGGCAAGAGCAGGTAGTTCAGCCAGAACGCCTGCCTATCTTTTCCAGGATCCCTGACTCCACATGTCTTTCCAGATTCCAGGCTCAGCTCAACATCTCCTATAACCTAGAGGCACCTCCTGTAAATAGAACAAGTGCTGGTTCTTGGTTCTACTCTGGCTCTGCCTTGCTGTATGACTCCCTGAGGGACTGCATCCCTGTTTTCAGTGAAAGCTGTCTTGGTTCTTCTGTGTACCCATCTGAGGATAGGTACTTGGTACCCAGCAGACACACCATGACGGGTAGCTCCCTGGATGTTTCTGGATGGAGTGAGTGCCAAGCATGCATGTGCCCTAATCCGGCTCCCAACAATGCCCTGGGCTGCTCTTTGACCTCTAGTGCACAGGGGAGGACCTGATGTTGCAGTCAGCTAAGGCCTAGTTTCATTCTATGCAGAAACAAAAGACAAGATAGAGAAACAGAATGAGTGGTTGAAAGAGTGAGTTGAGTACAGGGAGTCCCGAGGAAGGAAGCGTCTCCTGTGTCTTTTCATCCCCAGTACCTCCAGTGCTACCCAGACACTCACAGCACAGCTGTGTGTGCGCACTCAGTGATCGCTGGAGCCAGGCCACAGCTTTAAAGTAGAAGAGAAAAAGACACCAAGCAGTTCCATAGATGTTTCCTTTATGTTCCTTTCAAGTAACAGGATAGACCGAACAGGATAGACGAACAGGAAGTCTGGGGCCCCAGCTGTGCTTCCAGTTGCCCTCTCTGACCACAGTTCTCTGGGCCTTGTGCTTGCCCCTCAGTCCAGCTGCACCAGCCTCACAGGCAAGGGTGAGGGCAATGGGGGGCTCCATTGCATGTCGGCCCGCTGCACAGCCTGCAGCCCCTTCTGTAGCTCAGCCTGTACCTGGCACAACTTCCCTTTGTTGACAGGACCCCAGGAGAGGCCTTGCAGGTGCACACAGCACTCGACAAGGATTGGGTAGAGGACTCGCTTCAGTCCCACTAGCCCTGTCGCATATTCCAGCAGGACATCAGGCCGGCCCTGGAGACAGGATTGTCAGAGAGCAGGGAGAGGAAGTGGCTGGAGGGCCGCTCACAATCTGGGGAGAAAGCCCAGTGGTAGTAGGCCAGCTTGAGGCTCTGCAGGTTGCACATCCTTCCCAGCTGAGTGGCAAACAGACTCTGCTCTGATAGTGCCCGGAACCAGTCAAACACCTCAAGTTCCTGGATGAAATTCAGGTCCAGAGTTTTCAAGATCCCTATTAGGCTGTTAAAAGGCATTTCTTCGATATACAACCTCCTACAGCAGAGATGCAGGGACCCACAGCTCCGTTCCACTCTATTCAGGAGGCCAGAAAGGAAGGTATCTAATTTGAAGGTACCTCCTTAAAAAAGATCAATATGTAACTTCACTGGTTCCCATGGCTGCCTCAGGCCTTTTTTTGGGTTCTCTGTTGACTTGGGCCTGGCTGTGGCCTGGGGCATCTCTGCCTTGACTGTAGAAGGTAACCAAAAAGGGGACTTGGCCAAGGCCTCTAAGGCAACTTTCCCCTGGACCTGCTCAAAATCCAGGGTCAAATCCAACACCCTTAGTTCTGACTTCCTGTAGGAATGAAAGGGGTGTGATGAGATGCTGACAGCCGGGAGCCCAACAGAACCTATGGTAGGAGCAGTAGCAATAGCCCTCTGTTGCTGGGGAGCTTGGTCCTTGGACCCCAAATGCAGCCCCAGCCCACTCCTCTTCCCCTCCCTAGCAATCTTTCCCTTCTGGCTGGGACATCTTTCTCTCCCCAGTCCTCACCACAGCTCCAAGAAGGCAAAAGCCCTTAATGCCCTTTAGTTGTATCAGTTACCTCATCCAGAACCCAGAGATCCCATACTCATAGCCCCAGATTATTTTAATGCTCTCTCTCCACCCCAGCTTTCTCTCCCTCTGACTCTGCCAATTCCTTCGTCCCAGCATCCTCCTTACCTGGGACAAGTCCTATGGGCAGCGAGGACCTCCAGCCCATCCAGCACGGCCTGCAAGCTGTCTTGGTTGGGCCACTGCACTATCAGGGAGTCCAGATGGAGAGAAGGGAAAGGCCAGGTCTGCACCAGTTCCTTTAGGGCCTTCTTGTGACCCTTGGAAAATGCAGCAGTGAGTAGTGGTGGGAAGAGGTCGACAGTGAACTCCTCCAAGACAGGGACAGCCTCACTGCTCAACAGGCTGTGGGCTGCGGGTTCCAAGAGCTTGGGTATGGCTGAATTTCTCATCTCTGCAAACCTGGTGCAGAATAAAGTAGAAATTCTCAGAACACCTGCTGCTCAGCATCCCGCCTGGTCATCATGGAGGATGGGGTATCCAAGTCTTTCACATCTGCCAAGGGACCAAACATTAACCAGTGAGCCAAGAACTCCATCCTTCATTCATGACCGAAAGCTCATAGTTAAGTTCCTGTAAGTCTGAGACTCAGACACCCCTCTTCTTCTGCACTGAAGACACAGGGCCCAGAAACTTGGGGTTTTAGATCTGTTTCTTGCTAGGCCCTATATTGCCTACACCATTAAGATCATTGGAGAACTTAATAAGGACATTGTCCTGAGATCCCAAATTGTTTCTGATGTGGATTCTGATTACTATTCACCACTTCCATTTTCTCATGCCATTAGTATCTCTTGCCTCAACTGCTGCAGTGGCTGTGGAATGCCCTGCTTCTGCCCTTTACCCACTGTGGTCTCAGTCATGTCAGCTCACTCCTCTGGGCAAAACAACCCAGTGACTTGGGTTTTACTTTGAATAGACCATACCCTATGGCAGCTCTTCTAGAGTCAAGCCTCTTGGCACCTTGGGGTCCGAATCCTGTCACTCTCCCCAGTATTCACTCTGCACCAGCAACCCACACTGGCCTCTGTGTGCTCTTCAAACCCAAGCAACCTCCTGCCTCAGATCACTTTCACTCACTGTTCCCTTGCCCGGAAGACTTTTCCCAGATACCCACATAGCTAGCTCTCTCACACCGTTCAATTCTCTGCTTTAATTTCACCTTGTCTTAGAGATCTCATGGACCACCTGGTCAGGATAACAGTCCCATCCCTTAATTATGTTCCTGTCTAGCTGAGTCTCCTTTACGGAGCCTGTGTTTCTCCATACACTACACACATGCACACACGGGCTTGGTTGCACCCTGCCTGCCTCTCCCCTGCTAAACTGTAATCTCCACAAACAAAGAGTTGTGTCTACCTTTATCACTGCTATGGTCTAAGTGACAAGTGGAATAGGCAATTAAGCACTCAAGGCATATATATTAAGTGCATTTCAAGAGCAAGTTGGCATACCACAAGTTTAATCCTGCTAGTTGGCCTTAACGTGCTGTGGGATGGAGGTTTTTGTTCTTCACTCTAACAAGCATCAAATTCATTTCAGGGCAGCTATGCATTTTGTCAGTAACCAAGTTCCTCCCTTCTTCTGATCCAGGGAAACGCAGGAAAGCGCAGCCCTAGTCCATCCCCTATCAATCAATCTGGTGGTGATAAATTTGATTAGCTTCTGTTTGTTTGGAAAGACTATTTCACCTGCATACCTGAAGGATAATTTTTCAGGATAACTTTCTCTCAGTGGCCATTCTTGTGTTTTAAGATTGTGAATGCTTCCTTCCCCTCTCTTCCGGCCTGGAGTGTCTGAGTTAAAATCCAAGGAAAGTCTAATTTGATTGCCTTTGTAAATTCTTTTATTCTTTGTTACCTGTAGAATTTTTCTTCATGTTTAACAATGATAAATCTTGGCGTAAGTCATTGTACATTTAGGCATTTTGTTCTCTCTGCTTCCTGGACATCCATACTTAATTCATTCCTATGTTTGGGAAATCTTTATTTCTTTCAATAGGGTTTGTGCTCCTTTCTCTCTCTTCACCTTCTGGACTATCCATTGTCTTGATATTTCCTTTTCTGGCTGAGTCTGGTTCTTCTCGTAGTTTCCTCATTTTTCTTATGTCTTATTTCTTTCTAATTGGATATTTTTACATTTGAGTATTCTGAAATCCTTTTTTTACAGTTAAATTCTATTTAAAGCACTTTCTGTATTTGTCTTCATTTAGCTCAGGCTCTCTTTGTGTTCTTTTGATATTCTCAGTCTCTCTGGATAAGCACTCTCTTTGTCTAAGACCCTGCAACCGCCAATCTAGTTAACTCTCCACTAGCTCATTTAACATTTTTTTTTAAAAGATTTATTTATGCACACAAGCGCTGGGGTACAGGCCAGAGTCGCTGGAGGTGAGAGGATTCACCAGACAGAGCGGGGAGCAGAACAGGCAGACTGACTGAAACACACTGCTGAGGGGAGCAGCGGGCAAGGCAGGAGAGGTCTGCTGCGCCATGTGGGTCCCCTCCCTGGCCAGAGGCAGGGATCAAACTCGTGCTGCAGTGGTTGCGGTTTGCTTCATAGTGCATTGCTTAACCCGCTGCGCCATCAGGGAGGCCCTCATTTAACATTTTTAATGATGTTGTTTTGAAGTCTTTGATAGGTCTTCTACTTCTGTGTCCTTTATATTTGCCCCAGAAGTTCTGTTCTCATTTTGGTTTTCCACCTTGTGTTCAAATGTTCCTTGTTTCATAAGGATGTGTGTTGTCTTATTTGATTTTTTTATGGTTGGGGTGCTTTATGCTGTTTTGTTTGGTTCTCTTCTCAGTTTACCCTGGTGTGAGGTAGAGGCAAGAGGAGAGTCTGGGGCCTAAATACTCCATTTACATTTGAGGAGTAAAGTTGGTCCCCTCTGCTCCTCCCCTTTCTCTTCACAGCAAGCTCTGTTAAGTATTTTCACTGTCTTAATATCCTGCCCCTCCTTTCTGCCAAGGACGGTGCTCCATGACGCCGAGTCCTGGTGAGGAGACTAGCTCTGGCCACAGGGCTTCTGCTCCAGGCTCGGCAGGCAGGATGCACCCTAGTGCGGCATGTGTGCTGTTGCCCAGTTACGGCTACAAGCAGTGGCCATCCGTTACTGCAATGCCACTTCTGATGAGGCTGCTAGCTTTGTGCACCACTTAATACTTTCAAAGGATTATCAAGTAATCTCTTCAGACCTGGTCTTTGAGAGAGGGCCTGCAGTGGAGCCCGGCCTGGCTCAGTCTGGTCTCTTTGATCTCTTCTGAGAGGTGTTGAGGGGAGAGCTTTCCTTGCCAGCATCAGTCACAGAGTTCACAATGTCTTTTGTTGGACCCGTGCCCTCGTGTGTGTGAGCCAAGTTCCTCCAGAGAAATTCACTACACCTCTGGAATGCCCCATCATGCCTTGGCTAGCTGACCTCCAACCCTTTTTGCCAGCTGGGGTATCTATTCTCCAAGCCATGCTCCTTTTTGCTTCTGTTACAGGGCAGGGAGAGGAGCACTCAGAACCCCCAAGCCTGCCCTCTCTGAATGGGTTCTGCCATCCGCCGCATTAAGACAAACATACAAAACCTATAATGGAAAGGAACTTTAATACAACTAGGGTACAATAAAGAAAGAACAAAGACTATAGTTACTGAGTTAAGCATCCAAAGTTACCCATCTCCTTGAGGGTAAAAGTCCAGCCAAATAGGATTGGCCCAAAGCAAGGCCCAAAATCCTGGCACACATCTAAAGGACCTTTCAGTAGAGACCCATAGAAAAGGGTCAGAAAGAGTCAGACAAATCTGGGAGGAAAAAAGCAAAATCAAAATCAAGATGAAAGCTGCCATTGCTAACCTCCCCACGGGCCTCTCACCCACATCTGTTCCAACCAGTGCAAGACCAAAAAGCAAGCACAGTTTCTTCACATGTCCCTCTGCTCCACGTGCCTCCTCCAGGTCTCCTTGCTGTTCTCCATCTTCCTTTCTTCTCTTCTCTCTTCTCTGCAGAAATCTTCTTAATCTCAGCTCCACCCACTTAGGGCGGAACCAGGATTTTGGGAACTTCCCCTTTTCCTGGGACCACCCTGTTACACTTCCTCCACTCTTTCCCCTCAGCAGCTACCAACCTTAGATGGAATTCTCCATGGGAAAGTCCTGGAACTCTATCAAGGAACTTCTGAGTCTTTCTTGGAGCAAATATAACTTTTTAAAATAGTAATTTTTTTAGTTGTTGCACACTAGAAGTTTCTCAACAATAAATCTAACAAAAAGTTTTTGTGGTGTCATTAAAAGATTTCAAAATTTGAATCATATCAATGACACAATTAAGACTATAACACAAAAACCACTGACACTGACGTTTATATTTCTCTGATAATAAAAACAACCATAACAAACAAATCATAAAGCGATAAATGTACACCATTAGAGAAAGAATTCAAATTAAAATCTCTTCTAACCCAATATCATTTCCACAAAATGGATACAAGGATGAAATAATTCTATTACTGAATAAGCATTAAATGAGACCATGGTGTCTATATAGCATCAGCAAAACTTCTGAGATTGCCACAACAGAAAGAAACCACATCTTTTTAGTCAGTCAGAGATAATTCATTACATACATGCCTGTCGTCATTGTTCAAAGGAAAAAGAAAGAAAGCACCTATGTTTTTAGAGAAATAGGCAGTTACAACTTGGAGCCGAATGCTTGGATCAAACTCTCATAGTGACAGGTGACAGAATTCCATCCTCCTCTATGTTGAAATGATGCTGCCACCAGAAAGATATTCCCAAGATGCAAAACTGGCAAGAGTTTTATTTGGCTTTTACATTTATATCCATGTAAAAGACACAGAGGGAGGATTGAAGATTATAAGTGTTCTAAAGGAAATGCTGAAAGATAAATGCTGACCAGGGATACATCAAACTTCTTGAAATTAAAGAAAGCAATGTTTCAGTCAGAGGCAAATTCATAACCAAATTCTTTCATTACTAAATAAGACCGAACAGATAAACTCTGTAATTCACTTAGTAAGAACAAAGTCAACCACAAAGAAAGTAGAAGAGCATAATTCTGAATATTTAAGACAAGATTATTTAGAGAGCAGAAAAATTATAGGTCCAGAAATGAATCCAAAATTGTTTTTTAGGGGAAAGGTAGGTAAGTCTCTGACAGATTGAAAAAGAAAAACATAATCAAAATAGAAGAAAGCTAATCAAAATCAAAAGATAAGAAAGTGATTAAAATTATGGACACAGACTATAATATTAAATGAAAATGAGTGAGAGAGTTAGGTAGGGATAGAGAGAGACAAAAAAAAAAGATACAGGAGAGCAGCACCATGGGTATTTTTGATGTTTGAATTAGGGATAAGCATGTTAAAAAGACAAAATATGTCCAAAATGGAGTTATTTGTGCCATCTGACCTACCAGCATACCAAGATTTAATGCCTAATCTAATTGCAGTTCCAGCCTCTCCCAGAAATGTAATCTTTAACCAGGCAATATGGAATTACCTAGATAGCTCTAGTGAGGTGATCCATCTAATAAGCCCGTCACATCCCCCAGAGGAAGGTGACTTTAACTGAAACAATCCTCTCTTCCTTTTTCTTGACCCTCTTCTACCTATAGAAACCTTTCATTTTATATAGCTCCCTAGAGTGCCTTTGTACTTGCTAGATGGGATGGCTGAATCAGGAATCATTGGATAAAGTCAATTAGACCTTTACATTTACTCAGATGAATTTTGGTCTTTTAACACATAAATAACAAATGTTTTTAAAACAACATTGGGAAATGTGGCTAATGCAGTAAGACAAATAACAAAGGTGTTCTCTATAACAATAAAAAGAAGAAATAAATTATGTTTGTAGTATAGGAAAAAAATGTATTTCAGTGTCAAGCTATGCATCTTCTGAATAACCTTCTGGGTTGGCAGATTCTAGTCCTGTTCAGTCTTTGAGGTTTTTGGTAACTCTTTGTAGGTTGAGGGTAATTAATAGGTACATATATTCCATCTGGTCTGGTAATGATTTTCTCATAACCTCCACCTAACAAAACCAGTTTGTCTTAATTTGCAACTCATCTTCAATAGCCCTTTCATGTCATATAACTGCTATTTAATTTGCTTCTATTTAATTTGCTCTAACATCTAACTAGTACTTTATGGTACTAGTTTAAATGGAGTAAAATAAATTAATGTGTGTTCATTTTTATATTTGTATGAGAGTCATAACTTACCAATTTCTGAAATTTTTCATTTGAGAAATAGAAAACCGAAACATATAAAATAGGGAAAGCTAGGCCTCCCTGGTGGCACAGTGGGTTAAGTACCGCACTATGAAGAAGACCGCAGTCACTGTAGCATGAGTTCGATCCCTGCTGCTGGCCAGGGCGGGGACCCCCATGGCACAGCAGACCTCTCCTGCCTTGCCCACTGCTCCCCTCAGCAGTGTACTTCCATTGATCTGCCTGTTCTGCTCCCTGCTCTGTCTCTGGTGAATCCTCTCACCCCCCGCACCTCTGGCCTGTACCCCAGTGCTTGTATGCATAAATAAAAAATCTTAAAAAAAAATAGGGAAAGCTAACAAAATTAATAGGAGTATTTTGACTGTTGTGACTGGACAGGAGCATGAATGTAGCCAGCAAAAACTAGTAATAAGTGCATTATGGAAGAAGGAACTCCTTCCCATGAAAAAAACATTCTCTCACCTTCTGTTGATCATCAAGGGACAAAATTAATGATATATATGTGGAAATAGTATTAAGAATAGCAAACTATTGATGTGATGGAATAACTGCTAAAAAGAAGATATCAAAGTAGATATAAATTCTAAGTAGATATAAATGAAAAGATATAAATTCTTCATTGTTATTATAATCAGGGCATTTTTTTAATCACATGTTCCATGGCATTTACATGCCTGTGGGTTATTTTTTTTTTCATAGATATTTGACATCAATTATGGTCCCCATGGATTTCCTACCACCATTTCGCCAGTGCACCATCACCTCAGTCCCTTGTGCTCTAATCAGGGCATTTTTGATAACCTGTCCAGTTAAAACTTTAGAAGAAAAAGACAAAACACCTAAGGAAGGAATATTGAATATTGAATATCTAATTTTACCAGATGTTCTACATAAAACCTTATAATACTGACCCAAGAAGAGAAATCAGTTAATGGAAGCAAAGGACGCTCTCCAGAAGCTCATGGTATTATTAAAGAATCTGCCCTTCATTGTGTACAGAACTTGACCACAGGTCAGCACACACAAGCAGAGGAGATCCTTGAGAGAGGTTCCACTGCAGCTCATTTAACGTAGTTAAGGCCTAGGCAACAGGAGAAACTGTCCATCTTTTTCCCATCCATCTTCTACCCCCAAGGACTGCTCCATACACCTAGCAGCAAGGAAGCCTTCATAACATTCTCTAGCACTTCTCTTGCCAAAAGTCAAATGGCTATAAGAGGATATGGAGCTGTAAGATGACCATCTAAGAAAGAAAAAGAATGCAGCAAATAAAACTGACACCCACTGAAAATGAGGCCCACACTGATTTTTTGAGACATCAATTTCTGATATTCCCATGAGATCCAGTGAGTGGGACATTTCGGTTGGTGGGTATACAGCGTTTGCAGGTGGAGTACAGTGCTAAAAGACAATTTTCTGGTCAATAAGCACACAAACAAATGCTCAACAGCATTAATCATTGGAGAAATGCAAATCAAAATCACAATAAGACATTATCTCACATTCAAAAGACAAATACTTATGATTCTATTTGTATAAACTCACTTGTAACCCCAGAGTTGGAATTAAGATTACTTTAAACTGAGGACATTTGAAATAGAGCAGATACAGAAAAAAATCTTTCTGTAGCTTCCCATATCTGACTTAAGAATGAAGTGGCCATAAAATATACAAAAGAAAATACAGTAAGTAAAACACTACAAGACATCCACCTCAGTAACAGCTGTAGACTCATCCCCCAAGCAAAGATAGTGAGGGAAAAGATAAACACCTGGGATTTACATCAAACTGAAAAGCTTCTATGCAACAAAAGAGACATTAACCAAAACAAAGAGACACCCCACTGATAGGGGGAAAAATGTTGCACTTCATACAACTGATAAGGGACTGATCACAAAGATATATAAAGAACTCACACAACTCAACAAAAATGAAGTGAACAATTCAGTCAAGAAATAGGGAGAAGAACTTAAAAGACACTTCTCCAAATAAATACAAATGATCAATAGGCATATGAAAAAATGTTCAACATCCCTCATACTCATGAAAATTAAATTAAATCAATGCAAATTGAAGCTGCAATGAGATACCACCTTACCCCAGAAAGAATGGCATGTATCAAAAAAAAAACTAGCAACAATAAACATTGGTGAAGATGTGGTGAAAAAGGAACTCTCCTACACAGCTAGTGGGAATGCAAACTAGTCCAACCACTATGGAAAACTGTATAGAAGTTCCTCAGACTACTAAAAATGAAGCTATCATATGACCCAGCAATTCCACTCCTAGGGATCTATCCAAAGGACACAAAAACATTGATTCAAAATACCCGTACCCCATGTTTACTGCAGCACTATTTACAACAGGGAAGATATGGAAACAACCCAAATGCCCAAAAGAGATGATTGGATCAAGATGTGGTATATGCACACAATGGAATACTACTTGGCAAGCAAAAAGATAAACTAATGCCATTCACAGCAACATGGATGGAGCTAGAAGGAGTTATGCTCAGTGAAATAAGCCAGAAGGAAAAAGACAAATATTGAATAGTTTCACTAATAGGAGAAATATAGGAGAATCAAATAAGGTATCAAGGAAAAAATAATAACAATAAGAAACACAACTGAACAAAATAAACATAAACAGACAACCATAAACCAGAGAATACCAGTGGGAAGGGTGAGGGAGAGGGATCTGAAAGAGGGACGATCACATGGGACATGGGACATGTGATGCACAGGTGAATTGGTGGTAGAAACTCTTTGGGAATTACACCAGAGAAAAAGGAAACATTGTTAAAAAATGAACAATGATATAAAAGATATATAAATAATAAAAAAAGAAAATTAATTTCTCAACCACAGTTCTTCCTCACTGAATCTTATTGACATCTATTACCTGCTTTACTTCCCAAGCATTTAATCATGACCTAAGGCTATCTCATTTCAAACTTTTTATTTCTGTACCTTCTTAGACAAGAATGACAGGTTCTTAGCTGTTCACTGCCATATCCCCAGTTTCTAATACAGAGTTTGATACAGACAAGGAAGCTGTTTGAATAAGTGAATGTAATGGAGTGGCTTTAAATCCAAATCAGACAAAAGTTGATTCAAACTTTTTCCTCAACACAATAGTTTGGTTATATTTGTACTCTGTTTCTGAGTCAGTTTATGTTCTCAGGAATTCCTTCTTTATAAACAATTATGTTTAAGCTGAGTTACAGAGTAAGTAGTTCCATATTAATCATTCATTAAAAAGAAAGCATGAGAGATAGGAAAGAGTCAACTATGCTATACAGTATAGCATTATTTCCATATCCTATTAGCACATTTATTGCTTCAGCTCTTTTATCATGTGCCAGCTTCTTTAGATATCAGATAAGAAGGATTCTGTTGTCTCCTTACTCAGTAATTAAGAAACAAAAAGCTTATTTTAGTAACTTTTCTAGTCAAAAAATGCCCTTAAATGAAAACAGCTCCATGCAGTTGCTATGCAAAAAGAAACAATCTTTGTGAAATACAGCTTTACCTTAACGTCAAAGCAGGTACTCATACAAGGTGGTGGAAACTCTTTTTTTTTTTTAAAGATTTATTTATTTATGCATACAAGCACTGGGGTACAGGCCAGAGGTGTGGGGGGGTGAGAGGATTCACCACAGAGAGCGGG
>JAGFMF010011418.1:13497579-13642845 GCA_019455555.1 Galemys pyrenaicus | reverse complement strand
CTGCTCCCCGCTCTCTGTGGTGAATCCTCTCACCCCCTACACCTCTGGCCTGTACCCCAGTGCTTGTATGCATAAATAAATAAATCTTTAAAAAAAAATGTAAAACAAAACTCAAATGCTCTTGCCTTAAGAAGGGAAGCAGATCAGCCCCAGGTGTTTTGTTCCACAGTACACAGAGTTCAAGTTCAGTAGATGAAGTTTTTGGAATAAACAGTTTGACAATGGAATCTCAGCAGTGTCACCAATGGAATGACAATGGACATTTTACTTAAATCACAGTTTCTTCTGCCATAAGTGATTAACAGAATCTACCAAGGGTGGTGATGGATAAAGTCTCTTCTACTGTTATTAAGCTCTCAGGATTAAAAGGTCTAACTCAGTGGTGATTTTTAGTAACTAAGTTAACCTCTCTAGTCTCAAGATCCTTACCCCAAGGATGTTTTAAGAAGGCAATGGATTATCATTGAGGTTATAAAGAACCATTCAATGGAGAAACCAATTTCTAGCAGAATGTGGGAAGGAAGCACTATTGGAGTGACCTGTCCTAACAGACCTAGGTTTGCGGAAAAGGATAAAAGAGAGACCCTCAAACAACTCAAGGAATATTATATCAAGGCAGGGAGTTCTCAGAGTCTCCACAATAAGTGTCACGCAGGGACCCGCTGGATCCACTTTCAGCCACCAGCGGCTTTCAGCCACCAGAGGGTCAGGGAAGACCCCTCCGGGAACTCAGCAAGATGAGTTCAAATGGTGGTGGCCGTTGCAGTGCCCCCTCAGCACATCTGGTGGAGAGGGAAGTTGTCAGCTTCGTGGGCTGCTGGCAGAGGGTTCTTCCTGTTCCTAGAGGTGGAATGAAGTGGAGGCCTTCAAGGTTCAGGTCTCAAATGAATGATTTTGCGGACAGGACTAATTTGGTCCTGAAAGACCTAGAAGATCCTGGAGCCAGTGAGTACAGCAGGGTAAAAAAAAAATCTCTTTCTTCGTTCTAGGTTCAAGGACTGCGAGTAGAGAATTTCAGTCAAGTCCTTTACTTCTTGGAATTGTGGTTAAAGGGAAAGAGAAGGTTAAAAAAAATCCTAGGAGGTATATGAGAGCACCATTTTCACTGGTGCACTGATTTCTGCCTCTCCTCATGAGCTCTTATGCTTAGGAGAGTTACTGCAGCACAAACTGTGATCTGAAGTCGCACAGATCTGGGCTCCCTGGCTGTGACTTGCTTCTGGTGTGATTTTAGTAAGTTACTGAAGTTCTCTAATCTTCATATTTTTATCTCTAAAATGTGGGAATTCACTGCGCCTGATTTAGAGTTACTATGTAAATTACATACATCATACAAGACTGAATCTTGTGCATGATCAGAGTTCAGTTTACTCTCGCCTTTTGACATTGCGTGAATTAATGAAAACTTCTGCCAATTTTGTTTCATCTTGTCCTAGTGGCCTGTGTCACACTCTTGGCAAGGCAACTAGGCCAAAGTAAAGATTTATCGCAGGTTTAAAACTCTGTTTTAGGATGGTTTAAGGTGACTCACATTGCTGCTTAAAGGTAGTTTTTCACCATATGGTATCTCTTACTGAGATGCCCCATCACTCTCCAGGATGTCCAATGACAACGTTCAGCAAATCCATGAACCCAACTTTGTCCTGGTAGTATTTGGCTGACAAGTATACAGGGATTACAAATACATTTGATTGTATTGAAGTACAATTATCACATCATTAGAACTAACAAGCCTGTGATAGTGTAGGTCTGATTTATGACTATCATAATTTTAAATGTAGTGATAAATGAAAATGATATTTGGAGATTGGTCCATGACTTTGAAATAATCTGAAAATACCAATTTCTGTTGGCGAGAAATCAGTATGTCCAATATTGTGGTAGCCAATTGCCTATATTCACAACTGAAGGAACTACTAAATTTTATTTACAGTCTGGTTGTAATGATAGTATAAATTCTAATCTACCCAATTTTTTGGACCTACAGGATTCTAGCCAAGCAGGGTAAAGGGCGGTGCTGGCGCTTGTGCATCTATGGCCAGCAGGGGTCACCCTACAGCGGACCTGACAGGAAGAGCTGGTGCACTTCCTAATGGGGAGCTTCTAAGGGAGTTGAGCCAACAAGGTCTTTGTCTCATTAGGACGTGTGGCTGTTGGATGAAAACGGATTACTCAGAGTCCACGCGCAGCCCAGTGAGTCTTTCCAGGTGGGTAGTGCGAGGGTCCTGGACAGTACATATCTGTGAAATATAGTTGGGAGCAGGGGTCTGTTGTTGAAGGGTAGGTCTGGGCTCCTGCCAAGTAAAACTACATGTACTTGCCTGCAAGTACGAGCAGAATCACCTGTCTCCTCCGAGACTCACAAGATCAAAGGGCCGAGAGTGTCATTAGTGAGGCTGATTTGAGGCGCTTCAGTAGGGCCAGTGCTCACAGGGGAACGCTCTCCTGCTGACTTCCAAGGACTTAGCACTCTGGGAGGAATCTGGAGGGTGCCCTTTCTTTACCACAAACACCTGCAGAATACATGCATGCCTTACTGGATGGGGGACTGGATAGATTAGTGAATGGATGCACAAAGCTTCTTCCTCATCACCAGCGTTAGCACTCACGTGTTAAGCACCCACTAGCCTGTGCTGAAGAGAGAATGACAAGTCACAGACATGATTGCAGCCATGTCTGGATAAGGGGACCCAGGCCCTTTGTCTTCAGGGCTCAAAGGGTTGGGAGAAGAGGAAAGGACCCAAACTGAAAAGGACTGCCCACAAGGTCAAGATGGTGGCTGCCATAGTCTCTCAAGTCAGCAGGATGGTTCTGCCTGCCAAAGTGCTAAAACTGGAAAAAGAGCTTTAGTCAGCTAAGCAGCATGAGGGAGACCTGCAAAGAAGCAGGAGCCCCTGGCCCAGAGGAGCAGCAGAGCTAACGCAAGAGCAGAAGCAGGAGACTCTCCCACCCTCTCACCTACCAGCTCAGTCTTTTTTTTTTTTTAAAGATTTATTTATTTATACATACAAGAGCTGGGGTACAGGCCAGAGTCCAGGGCAGTGAGAGGATTCACCAGAGACAGAGCGGGGAGCAGAACAGGCAGATGGACTGAAACACACTGCTAAGGGGAGCAGTGGGCAAGGCAGGAGAGGTCTGCCTTACCATGTGGGTCCCCTCCCCAGCCGGCGGCAGGGATCAAACTCGTGCTGCAGGGGCTGTGGTTAACCCACTGTGCCACCAGGGAGGCCCCCAGCTCAGTCTTTTAAAGTTAACCCCAAGGCTTCACTCTGTCCCTGGTTTCCTGAGCCTGGGGGCAGCATTTGGAGTGGAGCAGGACAAAGGAAAGACAACTCATCTCCATAACTGATTCCACTCACACCTGGGGAGTAAAAACAGAGGTTGAGATGACTCATCCCCCTAAAACAACTATCTTTTCTTTTTTAGCCTTCCCCACAGAACCCCCTGAGAGCTGAGGGACTGTTTCACTTCCCGGGTTTCCCTGTGTGCCTGTGCTTTGCTAAAGAAATTCTAGAATGTATTGAGAAGGGAAAGGATGACAGTGCGATGGCTAACTTTACATGTCAACTTGGCTGGGTCAGAGAGTCCCCAATTAAACTTCAATTCTGGCTCTGTCTTGAGGATGTTTCTGGGTGAGATTGACCTGGCATGCTAGGGAAAGCAGCTGACCCTCCACAGTGAGGGTGGGCCTCATGCAGTCCACTCAGGACTGTTAGAACAAAAGGAGGGTAGAAGAGCAATTTTCTCCCTTTTGCATCCTCTGAGCTGGGACGTTGACCTCCTGCCCTTGGACTGAGGATTATACCACCTACTCCCCCTGCTTTTAGCCCTTCAGACTCGGAATGAACAGCAACACTAACGTTCCTGGGTCTCCAGGAAAACGTAAAATTTGCAGGAATTTTATTTGAGTTTCTCAGTCTCCATAATCACTTGAGTCAATTCCTCATAATAAATCTCTTCCTATGCATCTACACATGCCCTATTCATGCGGTTTCTTTGAATAACCCTAATTAACAGAGGAGTCTCCAGCTGAGCATCCTGCTATCTTCCAATTGTATGATCTACATGGCTTTATGGGCCCAGGCAGAGAGTGAGTCCTGAGTCTCCTGGACGTTCTGGGGGATGTTCAAATCCAGGCATAGTAAGGAAGTAACAAACCCCCTCTGTGGAACAGGGTCTGGCCAAGCAGTGGGCCAAAGACCATGGCACTCAGATTCTGTCTTACCCTATCCCTGGAGATACCTCCAAGAAAAGTGGTCAGGAGAGCTGGAAGCTTCGCAGGACCCTGGGTGCAGGGAGGGAAGGCTGCCATGCCTCTGCCTCCACCTGCCTTTGGCCCCTTGTGTGGGTTCCGCCAAAGTGCTTCCTGGTACTTCTTTCTGCACAAAGCAGGTGTTTTCACCCCCTGAGGGTGTGTTCTCTCTTACCGGTTCACCAGGCATGTAAATTTGGACAAAAAAAAAATATTTCTGTGGGGCCCAGCTTCCTTGGGGAGACATTGAGGTCACTCTCCCCTTGGGGACCCAAGTTGGCAGGCCTGCCTTCTGGGCACCGGTCTGACACTTCCAGCAGGTGCTTCCTCCCCCAAAGCTTCCAGGGCACCAAGGTAGGAGCCACAAGAGCACCACAGGGCCGTTCCTCTCACCAACTCTGTAAAGCCAAGAAAGTTTGGAATGGTGACCCAGGAGCCAGACATGCAATGGCCCCACCCCTGGGAGGGTGGAGGAAGATGCTGGCCCAACCCCAGCAGTGTCCCTGGAGCAGCAGCAGTGAGGGGGGTAGAATCTCCACGTCTGCATCATGTCCTGGACTCCTATTCTTCTGGGGCTCCTCGTGTGCTGCACAGGTGAGAATGCTCCAAAGCTGGCAGTTTCCAGCCCTTTCCCTTGCCCTACCCTACCCTGTGTGCACACCAGCTTCTGTGTCCCCAGGGTCTGGCCCTCAGCCAGCGCTGAATCAGCCGCCATCCGTGTCTTCATCCCTTGGAACCACAATCCACCTGCCCTGCACTTTGAGCAGCGACTACGACATCAGCGTTTATAACATCTACTGGTACCAGCAGAAGCCTGGGCAACCGCCCAGATTATTGCTGAGCTATGTTTCCCACTCAAAGAATATGCAGGCGGCCGAGATCCCTCCTCGCTTCTCTGGATACAAAGATGTGACCACAAACACAGGCTACCTGAGCATCTCTGATTTGCGGCCTGAAGATGAAGGGATGTACTACTGTGCCCTGGGGTCCCAGAGGATGGAGAGGGAAAGGAGAGAAGAAAAGGAGTCTCCTGCTTCAGGGCCCCCGACACCCTTGAACTAAAAACAGAAGGGGGACACACATCCCCAGGAGAGGTGGGTGTGGGCAAGGAGGAGGGTGGGGTCTGTCTGTGCAGAGCTAAGGGGATAGCCACCCAGCTTCTCCTGTCTAGCAGCATTGCCATGAGACCCTCTGGAGGCTGCAATAAGAGATTTAAGGTGCTTGTGTTTTGGGAAGTTGTTTTGCTGAGTTTGGTCTGACTGGTGTGCTGAATTTGTACCAAGGATGTACAAATGGTCAAGAAAGGTCAGAAGCGATGGGACATGATATAGGGCAAAGGTCCCAGGAGACTACACCGTCATGGTTGGCTTGGCTGGAGCCTTTGTTTTTGTGGGTTAAGGGCCTGGGGGTTAAGGGTTCTTGTGGGTTAGCACTCTGGAGGATGCCTCTGCTGAGGACTGGATCCTTTATTGTCACTTGAATAAGTCACAGGGTAAGCGAGCTACAAAATGTCTTTACTGATCCTCCAGGGCAGAGAGTGGGTGCCAAGTGATAGGGTAGGTTCTCCATTGGACATTTTGGGTCAAATAGATGTTCCTTGGGGAGGTGCCCTGTTGTAATATTGGATGTTGGACAGATCCCTGGCTTCTACCCACCAAATGCCATTACCACCCCTCCACCCCTCCACCCTAGTTATGACAACAGAAAATGCTTCCAGGATTCACCAAATGTCACCAGAGTGGCAAAACCAACCTGGCTGAGGATGCTGGTCTAGGTGTGAGAAATGCACTTAGTCTTCTGAGCAATGTGGCTGGCAAATATTTTCTGTAAAGGTCAGAGAGTAAACATTTTTGACTTTTGGGCCATATGACCCCTGCCATAACCACTTAATTCTGCCCTGATATCATGAAAGCAGTCATGGATAACATGATTTGTATTTCTATTCAACTTTATTTAGAAAACAGGCAGAGCTGGCCAGGGTAGGGCACTAAGACCACAATTTGCCAGCCCCTGCTCCAGAGAAACCCCCAGGCCCTGCCTCCAGGAGTTCTCTTGTAATTCATTCTAAGTTGCATTTTGTGATGCTGCTGGATATCCAAATCCACTCATTCATTATGGAATGCAAAATGGGGATTTTCGTTCAACTATTCTCCTTCATCGGTTACCTAGGAAATGTCCCCTCACCAATGATTTAGTCACCTTGAGGGTCTATTTGTAAAATAGACACGTTTGATCATTTTCTTTTTTTTAATATTTATTTATTTATGCATACAAGAGATGGGTACAGGCCAGAGTCGCGGGAGATGAGAAGATTCACCAGAGATAGAGCTAGGAACAGAACAGGCAGACTGACTGAAACACACTGCTGAGGGCAGCAGTGGGCGAGGCAGGAGAGGTCTGCCTCGCCATGTGGGTCCCCTCCCCGGCCGGCGGCAGGGATCAAACTCTGTGCTGCAGTGGCTGCGGTTTGCTTCACAGTGAGTTGCTTAACCTGCTGCACCACCAGGGAGGCCCCAATTTGATCATTTTCTTCTTTATTTTCCAGCTACTAAAATAACAAGTCAATGAACCAGTATCATTCAACATTCATTTGTTTTTATGCCTATAAATTCATGGGTATAAGCATATTTGAGGTTTTTTAAATCCATTGCAATTATAAGTTTTTCTATTTTTGGCCTATACAAGCCTATTCAAACTGGTTTCTAACCAATAACATTTTGATGTGTCGAAAAAGGACATTTAATTTTGTTATTATTTTTAAATTTGGGGCAAAGACACCTTCACTCCAGTTAATTCTCCAAAGGGTGATGATTTATAACACACTGAATGGAGCTTACACATGGAAAAAGAGCACAGAATGAGAAAATCATTATTTTGCAACCTTCAATACAATGGTAATTACTAAAGCAAGGGTCAGCAATGGTGTTAAAATCACTGGTGACTCAGCATTTGCATCGTGCCCAAGTGTCATCCCACAAACTCCAGTCACAAAAGGGACATGGACATTTCTGTAGGAGAAATTTTGACAGTCCCATGTGCCCTAATGAGGCCTTCAAGTCTCACTTTTCCCATAATGGAACAAGCCTCGAAGGGCCCCGCCTGGAGGCCTTAATGGGGAAGTGCTCAAGGCCATGAAGGGGAAGAGGCTTCATCTCAAGTGATCAAGCTTCCAGACTTCCACCCCAGGTTCAGGAAATACAGGGGCATCAGGTAAACAATCCTATAAACTCAGATCTTGGGACACTGGGAAAAAAACTGGTTTGAACTTTCAAGAAGTGAATGTAGTAAAAGAAAAAGTGAAGATGAGATAAGAGGAGACTAAAGAAATCTTTCAAGTAATGGGGCCTCCCTGGTGGCGCAGCAGGTTAAGCAACTCACTGTGAAGCAAACCGCAGCCACTGCAGCATGAGTTCGATCCCTACTGCCGGCCAGGGAGGGGACTCACATGGCGCAGCATACCTCTCCTGCCTCGCCCACTGCTGCCCTCAGCAGTGTGTTTCAGTCAATCTGCCTGTCCTGCTCCCAACTCTGTCTGGTGAATCTTCTCACCTCCCACGACTCTGACCTGTACCCCAGCTCTTGTATGCATAAATAAAAAAATCTTAAAAAAAGAAGAAAGAAAAAGTGTAAGAGGAGACTAAAGAAATCTTTCAAGTAATTGGGGCCTCCCTGGTAGCACAGGGGTTAAAGTCTCAGCACTATCAAGCTCCAGTTTGAGTTCAATCCCTGGCTGTCTTGCCCACTGCTCCCCTCAGCAGTGTACTTCAATAGATCTGCCTGTTCTGTTCCCCACTCTGTCCCTGGTGAATCCTCTCACACACACTCTGCCTGCCCCCGGATCTCTGGCTTACACCCCAGTTCTTGTATGCATAAATAAAAACACATCTCAGAAAAAAAAGAGAAACCTAACAAGTAACTAGAATGTGTGAATTGCAATTAGATCTTGTTTGGGAAAAAAAAATACAGTAACTATAAGTTATTTTCGTGGGCCATTGTGAAAATTTGACTCTGAACTGAATATTAGCTACTATGGGATAATGTTCACTTTCTCAGGTGTAATTATGCTATTGTGACTTTTTAGAAGACCATATCAAAATGATTACACTGAATTTTTCAAAGTTTCAAAATTTTGAAATAATAGAGATTTGTGTGAGGTTGCAAAGTAATGTATAGAAAGGAACCAGGCACCATTCTCCAAGCTTCCCCCAGTGTTAGTATCTTGCATAATTATTGGTAATACTGTATGAATACCTGGAAAGGATCATTGGTACAATCCACAGAGCTTGTTCATATTTCTCCAACTATACCTGTACTCATTTGTGTATGTGTATGTATTGTGTGTGTGATGATTTCATCAAGTGGTCGCTTCTTATGGCCACCACCAATCAAGATACTTAGTTCTACCATCATCACAAGGTTCCCTATACTACCCTTTATAACCACATCCATTCTCTCATTTTTCCCTTCCCCTGCTCCACACAAGTACTAATCTGTTCTCTATCCCTATTATTTTGCCGTTTCAAGAATGTTATATAAATAGAATCATAAGGCATATAAACTTTTGAGACGGTGACTTTTTTTCTCTCAGCATAGCTCCCTTGAAATTCATCTAAATTATTGCATAGCAATAGTTCACTGTTTTTCATTGCTGTGTAATATTCCACAGTATGCATTATCACCATTTGTTTAGCCATTCACTGATTGGAAGATATTTGTGTCACTTCAGTTTTAGGTTATCACAAATAAAACTGCTATGAACATTTGTATACATGTTTCTTTGTGAACATGTTTTCCTTTTTCTGGGATTAAATACTCAGAAGTACAATGCTAAGTCCTATGGTAAGTCCCTATTTTTTTAAGTTTCATAAGAAATTCAAACTATTTTCCAACATGGTAAAGTAGGTGTACCACTTTAGTTTTTTTTAAAAGATTTATTCATTTATGCATACAGGAACTGGGGAGCAGACCAGAGGTGTGAGGAGGTGAGAGAATTCACCAGAGACAGAGTGGAAACAGAACAGGCAGATTGAAATACACTGCTGAGGGGAGCAGCAGGGGAGACAGGAGAGGTTTGCTGCACTTGTGGGTCACCTCCTTGGCCGGGGATCAAACTCATGCTGCAGTGGCTGCAGATGCTTCATAGTGTGATGCTTAACCCCTTGCACCAGCAGGGAGACCCCTGTACCACTTCAGTTGAACAGCAGCATTTTAATAGTGACCCAGGCTCCCCATCTTCTTACAGGTTATTTGGTTATACAGGTTACTGTAACACAGGCTAAATAGTTAAATTACTCTCAGAGCTTAGAGCACATTAGAAAATAAAAACTTGTTTAAATTTCTTATTGAGATCTGTATTCATAGATGCAGTTTATTTGCAGACGACCCAACCTGAGCAAACAGAAGCAACTAAACTTGAGCTGAGCTCCAAAGGCTGACTGGAACCAGGAGACACAAATGCAGAAGAGGAGTGCTGCCCAGAGACGAGACCGCCAACAGAAATTCAAAATTCCAGTTACCTGAAGAAAGTTCTCTTCGTATTTCTCCATGTATGAATGTCTCTGTAATTAGCCAATGAACTTCAGCCAAGTCTAAAACCTAAATAACTTCATTTCCATGCTTAACCACAGAAGCAAATTTGAGTTTACCTGTTTCTTTGCCAGTGGACTTGCAATAAAGTCTCTTTCTTTTTTCAAAATCTGGTGTCATGATATTTTGATCTGTATGCATGTCGAGTAGCAAGCCCATAGCTCAGTAATATTTGCACCATTTTTCATTTTAGCCATTCTTTTTTTTTAAAATTATTTTTACTTATGCACACAAGAACTGGAATATAGACCAAAGGTACTATAAGGGTATAGACCAAAGGGGTGAGAGGCTTCACCGGAGACAGAATGGGGAGCACAACAGGCGGATAGACTGAACTACACTGCTGAGGGGAGCAGCAGGTGAGACAGTTGAGGTCTGCTGCACCAGGTGGGTCAGTTGCTGGCCAGGGCTCAAACTCATGCTGGAGCAGCTGGGGATAGCTGATAGTGCTGAGACTTTAACCCCTGTGCCACCAGGGGGGGCCCCATTTTAGCCATTGTGACATGTGGATGTGGAGTCCTATCTCCTTGTGTATTACCTTGCATTTCCCTAATGGCTAATTACATTGAATATTTTCCATGTGTTTGTTTGCCAACTGTATATATTCTTTCGTGAAAATGTGAATTTGGAGTCAACAATAGCAGACGTATGCTGTTTGTAAGTTCAAAAAGTCCCCTTACTCATAGAGTCAGAGGATATCTATGTGTGGGAAAATGTAAGAGCCAGAGCCATTAAAATATATCTTTTAAAATGTTCCAGTGCAGCGGGGACGGGGGAGGGAAAGAATGTTCCTAGACAGGTGAGGGTCAAGCTGTGTATTTGGGTGCTTATCGTCCAACTCACAACACAAGAGGGGGGTGAGCTTGGTAGTGGGGCTCTTCCACGCCATCTGGTTACAATCTAGTTTTTGCTGACTCGAGACCTCTGTCACTGTTGGGTAGTATTCACAGGCAGAGACTTCTCTAACAGACAGTAAACTTACTTTTCAATTCACAACCAGAATTCCTGATCCTCATTTCAGGTGAGCTACAACCAACATCAATCTTTACAGTACGAAATGGTAGCATCTAACAGCTTAATAACTAATAATTTTATCAAGTGTACAGCTAAGCACTACACACACATTACCTGACTGAAACACCACCAATAGCTTAATGATATAAAATCTCTTCTTATTCTCAATTTAAAGATGAGGAAATGTAAACTGGAAGGAATGAAGTCACTTCCCAAACACACACAGTGGTGGGCCCTCTGGGGCCACAGCCCTGACTACTGACAGATGACACCAAATGGCAAGAGCAGAACAGCCATAGTTGGTTTGACCTTTCAATCTGGAATAAAGGATGCCATAGATAAGCGAGTAAGAAAGAAAAAAGGGGGGTGGGTGGGTGGAGTAGTCCCCTGTCATCTCTAAGTTGACCTGGTCTTCACAGCCAAACTATATTATCTCCTACTGAACACCAGCCTCAGACCAGGTCCCTCTGAGATCATGATAAAATGAGACAAAATAAGACTTTTTCATAATTGTATCTAATTGCAAATAAAATCAACATCATGTATCTCTCCCCAAATACCAAGAATGAGTGATTGCTACTTCTTTACCCATTAGAACTTTTCCCTTGTTCTGGTTCTTCCATCCTATACATAATATTTATTAATATATCTGGTCACAGCATCAACCCCCCCTTTTTGACAGCATCCAATCTATAATGAGCCCTTGCTTCTTAGACCCTTCTCCAAAACAACCAATGGCCAAATCTTAGAATAGATTCTTTTTAACACCCTTTTTCTGAGACAACCCCGTTTGCATAGTCTCCAAAGTAATAAATCAAACTGGTTCAATTATAGGTTGTTCCTAATGGTCTTTGACTGCAATACATGAGGAGAAAGTACACAGGATGAAGAAAAATAAGGCCTTTCTGTAGTGACTTTGTGATAAGAGACATATGAATAGAGATATAAATGAATGAAGAAAAAGGACTGTGTGGGGATTTCTGGAGAAGAGTATCCAGAAAAACAAAAATCAATATTGATGAAATTATTGTGGAACCACAAAAAACCTGGAATAGCCAGAGCTCTCCTGTCTAAAAAAAGAATAATAGATGTATTACACTCCTGGACTTCAAACTATACTATAAAGCCATAATAATTAAGATAGCATGGTACTGGAACCAAAACGGGCACACAGACCAATGGAATCAAATTGAAAAGCCAGACATAAAGCCACACTTTTATGGACAACTCATCTGAAGGGTGATCTTTCAGATCGTGCTTGCCCTCCTCCAGAAATGCCCCACATCCCACTGTTCTTTCTGGACTAATAACCGTGACCAGTCTCCTGGTAGCCAATGATGAGTATCATGGCTGAGTGACAGGCAGGATGACTCACCAAGTTATGCCTTGGGGAGAGGAGAATAAAGACTAGAGTAGGAGAGTTTATTGATGAGGGTGCAATCTCCCACATGGCATGGCTAATGTTAGTGGGAGACTGACGGGTACCCCGGGACCCACAAACTTGCACACTCTAAAGGGGTCTAGCCATCTGTGTGCACAAACACAAAGGAAACTCTTAGTGGGCTGCTTCTCTGTTGCTGCTGCTCTTCCTTCTCTCTTCAGATGAGGTCTGTGCATAATTTCCAGGTAAGGGGGGCTCTGGGTCTTAAGCAAGGAGGAAGTATAGTCCCCAGATCTTTAAGGGGAATTACAGTTAAAGGTTCTCAAGTGTCTGCAATTAGATTTTTCCTGGCCAATTCTCAGGTACCACACTCTCTAGCACAGCCCTGATTTTGGTGTTGGAGACTTGCTAGGGCTACAAAGTCCATCTCCGTGTTTTCTCACTATGCCCACCCTCAGATCCAGCCTGGCTCCCACCTGGGGACATGACGTTCTCTGTTCCCTGACATGGAGGTCTTTTGGCTGCCATGTTGGCCCAGGTTGGTCACCAACAGTCCCAAACCCTCCTTTTCTCCTTCCAGTTCTTGTTGGCACTCAGCAACAACCATTTTACAAGGACCATTTCTCCCATTTCATTGAAATATTGCAGATATTGCCTTAGTGGGGACAACTTTTCCAACTGAACCCCACAGACCCACCACCTGTGAGGTTATTACTACTGTGAGGTAATTTGGCTTGCCCAGCACTAGAAGCATTACACCATACTGAATGCCAGCAATGGAGTCCTTACTTCTAGTTGGCTGCTGAGTTATCCAGTTCCAGAATCCCATTTTGAAGATGTTTTTTATGACTACTGTAGAGCCAACTATGTAGATTGGGCGTCTTGAGAATCAGATCCTGAATCAAGGGCAAGTAGCTTATTTGGGAGGAGGTCCTAGGAGAGGACAGGATAACAAGTTTTCACTCTGGGCAACTGGAATCTGACCCCTCTGGAGACACCTGGGAAACATTCTAGAACACACCTCAGAGATACCCTCTGGAAGAATGAGAGAACTCTTGCGTCACTGTTTGAGTGCTGCTGCTGCCATCCTGTCCTACCCACAGCCACAGAAGGTGCTGGTGGCCAGATGACAGCAATGAAAAGCCAAACAGAAATGCAGATGTTGAAGGGACACAGGCATCTCGAGAGCATCCACTACAATACCCGGTGTGAGGACAGCACGAGCAGTGGAGAGCAAGAGAAATGCATTAATTTGGAAAATCTTGGAAGGAGATAGAGTCATGATGTGTAAAACTCGAATTGTACTTTGGGAATGCCAGTCAGAGTTCATCGAAGAGCTGGAAGCCTGTGAGGAGTGGGAACAAGGGGCTGTATTATACTACTATTATCTATTAACATATGTTACAATGGAGCAAACTGAAGGCAAGAGAGGAGAGGTCTGCTGCACCATGTGGGTCAGCTCCCTGGCTGTGGATGGGACGCAGGCCATCATAGTGATAGCCCTGAGACTTAACCCCTTAGGCCACCAGGGAGGCCCCTCTTTGCAACTTTCAAATAAACTTTCAAGGACTGTTAGCCTCACACCATACACAAATGTCAACTCAAAATGGATAAAAGCCTGGAATGTAAGCCTGAAAAGTCTGAAACCATAAAATACATAGAAGAAAACATAGACACAATACTCCACTACATACATCTCAAAAACATATTTGGAGGACTCATCCCAAGAAACAAAGAAAATGAAGGGAAAGATAAATAGCTGAGACTACATCAAACTAAAAAAAGACTTCTGTACAGCAAAAGAGACAATAACCAAAACAACCCACCAATTGGGAGAAAATGTTTGCACTCCATACAACTGGTAAGGGACTGCTATCAAAGAGCTTACACAACTCAACAGAAATGAAGTAAACAACCCATTAAAAAATGGGCAGAAGAACTTAAAAGACACTTCTCCAAAGAGGAAATGCAAATGGCCACGTATATGAAAAAATGCTCAACATCACTTATCAGGGAAACGCAAATCAAAGCCACAGGGAGATACCATGCCTGTGTGGATGGATGGCCCATGTTTAAAAAAGTGGCAACAACAAATGTTGGCAAAGATGCAAAGAAAAGGGATTCCCTCTTCCACTGCTCTTGGGAATGCAAACTGATCCAGGCACTATGGAAAACGGTGTGCTGGTATCTCTGGGTTGGAGAGACACAGGCATTGGATCTACCATATCAGTCAGCAATTCTACCCCTGGAAATCTACCAGAGGACATAGAAACATTAATTCAAAAGGAAATCTGTATTCCTATGTTTATTGCAGCACTACTCTCAATAGCGAAGATTTGGAAACAATCTAAGTACCCACAAACAAATGACTGGATCAAGAAAATGTGGTATATATAAACAATAGGATACTATTTAGCAGTCAAAAAATATAAACTCATGCCATTTGCAGCAACACGGATGGAGCTAGAAGGGATAATGCTCAGTGAAATAAGTCA
Source organism: Galemys pyrenaicus (assembly GCA_019455555.1). Lineage (NCBI taxonomy): Eukaryota > Metazoa > Chordata > Mammalia > Eulipotyphla > Talpidae > Galemys > Galemys pyrenaicus. Next base: position 13,628,117 of record JAGFMF010011418.1, on the reverse strand, counting down.
GCGGGAAAGAGAAAAATATTGGATGTTTTCACTCATAGGAGGGACATAGGGAAACTGAACAAAGGGTCAAAAATAAATAGATAAATTTAAAAAGACAAAACCTGCAGGCATGCTGTAGATCTAAGGCACACAGCAGTGTGGGTGGGGGGGAGGAAGAGTGTTCAAACCAGGGAAGGGAAGAGCACAAAGGTCTATGATTATGATTACTAGGTGTGGTGGTGGGAGACTTATGGGGATTTATTCACTTACTGCACAAAAATGAATAACAATGGAAGAAAAATAAATGACAAATAAAAGCTATTTGGCAATTAAAAATAAATAAATAAAGTTACTGACCTCTCTGGATAAACCCCACCTCATGGTGGGGGTTGGGTAGGGTGGAAGAAGGGAGGGAAGAGGGAGAGAGAGATACGAGACTCATGAGGTGCTGAGCTTGGTGCGTTAAGCACCGTTTTTATAATTAGATCATGATTCTTGGACTCTAACGCAGGCTTCCTGCTAAACCTACACTTGTTTCCTTCCCGGTCACCACCTCTGCCCCAGGCTGGTCAGAAGTGAAGTTCCGGCACCAGTCCCAGTGGCTGAACGCAGGTGGCTCTTGTTTTGAGGGGTCGTCTCGGCTGCCTTCCAGGGCCCCTCCAGGCCCTGTGGTGATGCTCCACAGACCAGGGTGCCTCAGGGGAAAAGGACAGGAGCAGGTGTGCCACCCAGTGTCCCAGGGGCTGGCCAGCAGCTGGTTGTGGTCGAAGGCAGTTGAGCCCTGGATCCCGACCACAGCAGGGCTGTTAGCAGACGCCCCCCTGAGAGAACCCCCACCCTCTAGGGGTAACAGTCATGAACCGTGGAGGGGGCCGGGCCCTAAGGACAAGGACTGGAAAAGGCCCATCCAGAGAACAGGGCCACAAGGACAGGGGTGCACTGGGACAGCCACTTCAGCAAGAGAGACTAGGGGTTCCTCCAGAGCCCACACCAGCAAGTCTTTGACCCCAAGGGCGATGACGTCTAGGACAGGCCATGTGGGCAGTGCAGTCCCCCGGGGGCAGAACCTTGGCCCCAGACAGTGCTGGCCCCTGCTGCTGCTTGGTCTGGCTGTGGGTGCCCACGGCCTAGGGCCCTCAACAACAGCACCAAGGACCAGGGCCCTGGGTCCCAGGACCCCTGAAGGAAGCACTCCTTGGAGTCTGTGGGACAGGTAAGGGGCTGAGTGGGACCTGGGGGAGTCAGAGGGTTCTGCAGCCCAAATTGGGAGTAAAGAACAGAGAACGGCAGAGCGGGAAAAAGAGGAGAGGCCTGGGAAGACACTGGCTTCATTTAAAATGTGGACATTTTGCCCAGTGTGAATTTGTTTAAATTCATTTTTATTTGTTTATGTTGAATTAAAATAGCATTTATCTTAACTGTTGTACTGTTTTGGCAACCCTTAAATTTTTCTCTTAAGGCTAGTGCCTCACCTTGGTCCTCTGGGTAGGACAGAAACAGGGAGGCAGGGACAGGACGTTGGCAAGGTGGTAGCTGCTATGGTCCCAAAATGCCCAGATCTTCTCTTAGCTGATGACCACCCTTCACCTTCCTGTGCTGGAGAGAGGCGCTCCCTGTCGACAAGCACAAAGGCCAGCTGAAGCTGCCTGGGGACTTCCCGGGTGCACTGGCTCACCAGAAACTTCAGTCAAGGACCCTTAGCCAGAACTGCCTCCTGGGACTGGGCCCCCAAAACCCAAATCCACCAAAGGTGCAGGTGCCTCCATGGGACAAGTCCAGGCTGGGATAGGGAGGGGTGGCACAGTCTACCCCACTTGTCAGTATGACCCCGGCCCCCTTCTCTGTGTGGTAGGAAGTCCCAGGACAAAACACTAAGTATCTAGTTCCATTTATGATAATGGTTTCATTTTTGGCATAAATCATTTTAAGGGAAGATCTCTCTCAGTGGCCCCACAAGGCAGTTCTATTGTCATTCCCATTATACAGATGGGGATAAAGGCTCAGAGAGGTGAGGTGACCAGCCCAAGGTCACACAGCCACTCCAGACTCATGTGTCCAAACTTAGTTGCCACCAGCCATCCCCATCCCCATCCGTTAAGCTGATTGGGATGACAGGTCCGTCTCTCTGGACCTCAGTTTCTCCTCTACAAATCGAGGGCCTCAAAATGGATGAGGGCTTTGTAGCCTGATGCCCCTCTTCCACAGGGATGCTGGAATCACCACAATGTCAAGCTGAACTGGATGAGTCAATCCTCTCTGCTCGTTAGCAGTCCAGCCATGGAGGGTGGGTCAGCACATGTTGGTGCTGGGCCATGCCTGGCACTTCAGTGTCCAGCAGGGACTTCTAGGCAAGGCCAGCCCTGGGAAAGTGCAAGGAGATATAGAATCCTCATCAGGTCAGACTAGGTCTTGATTCAAGGTCTACCAGGAGAGGGGCTGGGGGAATTGCTAAGCACACACAGCATGATGCCTGCAGAAAGGACACCTACGGGTAGGGTGGGGGTGGACAGGGAAGCCTGGGGTAGAAGGTAGAAGGATCCACCTGGGCAAGGCAGTACAGGTGTGGCACACTCAGAAGCTACTGGAGGTCCACTGGAGCTGGAGGGCTGGAGCTAGTGGGTCCTGGGGCCAAGGTGGTCTGAGAGGAGGCAGAAGAGGTGGCCAGGCCCGACCTGGAAGACCCATCCCTGGAGAACAGTTAATCTGAAGGACCTTTGCAAGGAAACTGACATGATCAGACTTGGGTGGGTGGGAGGGCGGGGATCCAGAACTAAAGAGACCTCCAGGAAGGAGTGGCAATGTCCCAGGTAGAGTGAACAGATGTGGGCAGATTCAGGCAGTGAGAGGAGCAAAGAGAGGAGTCAGAATGCTCCATCCGCTTAAGTCTAAGTGCTATGAGCCTATCCACAGTCACTGCAGCGTGAGTTCGCTCCTCAGCCAGGGAGCTGACCCACATGGCACAGCAGACCTCTCCTGTCTCACCTGCTGCTCCCCTCAGCAGTGGTTTTCAGTCTATCCACCTGTTCTGTTCCCAATTTTGTCTCTGGTGAATCTTCTTGTCCCCTATGTTTCTGGCCTGTACCCCAGTTTTTGTATGCATAAATAAATAAATCTTAAAAAAATACAACCATTTACATTCAAAAAAAAGATTGCCACCCCCACCCAAAACACACACTCTATTCCTCGCTTCCTTCACCTCCCCACACCTGCCTGACTTTTTGGAGAGACAGTTAAGAGAACACTGTGATTACATCAATGTGTCCTGTAGTTTAACAAAATGGTCCAAGAGAAGGGTGAGCTACAAGTCCTTGTCTCCCCTAAGGACTTCCACTCACTGAAGGACCGCTATGGGCAGGAGGGGTCAGAACCAAGGAGGTAGTGTCCGGTTGTGGGACAGACCATGGGCTATTTTAGGGTCAGTAATATGGGAAAGAGGAGAAATGCCCAAACGAGACTTATAGATGAAGAAGCTCTAGCCGCTGACCAGGAAAGGGAGCAGATAAGGCTGAGAGGAGAGTGAGTCCTGAGTTGGGGAAAGGTGGTCAATCTCTGGGTGTGAAAAATTTTGAGATTTCTATTGGACAGCTAGCTGGAGATTAGGCAGCTTAGGTAGAGGTGGGGAGAGGGTTTGGAGCTTGTGTAGCGTCTCACCGCCACACAAAATGGACTGTGGAAGGAAACTGCAATGTGGAACAATGGCAAAGGAGGGCCCAGGTGGTAGTCTGTGGGTTAGCAGTCATGCATGCGCTGGGAGGAAGGGAAGCTGAGGGAGGGAGAGTGAAAAGGTATTGACACCAAGGAGAAGAAAGTTACTTAAAAGAGGGGCCACTTGCAAGTCGTATCTTACACAGACATAAGGTACAGCAGGAACTGGGAAGGGATCTCAGACTTGGCCAGGAATAGGGACTTGTCTTAACCTGAGCTTCCAGGTAGAACGGGGGTCCTTCTCCATGTCTCACTCAGCTCATGATACAGTGCCTGGTAGGTGGGTGCTTGGAAGTCATTGTTGGATGGATGGATGGATGGATGGATGGATGGATGGATGGATGGATGGATGGACTGATGGACAGAAAAGCAATGGTCTTAGAAATCAGAGAAAACTTCATGAAAGAGATGGAGCTAAATTGTATCTCAATGGGTGGAAACAAAGGAGAAGGGGCTGTCTGTGGGCTAAGGGAGGAAACCTGCCTGACTAGATCATGGAAAATTGTTGGGGAAGAAAAACCCAGAGTTCCTAAAATAACAATCAGGAGAAATCAGATCAGTCTGAGCATGCTCAGTATGCCCTCTGCCACATCATATGAGAGTAGGAGGCACTCAAGGATTTGCCAAGCACCTACCGTGTACAGAGTTCACTGTCAACACTGGGGTTTAGGTAGAGTCCAAGATAGCCTTGGAGAGAGGGACACCATCGAGTGATGCCAAAGCATGGGTAGTCCCTGCCTCAGACAGGGGACTGGGTACAGGGATACCTCCAGGACATGGGACGAGCTAAGGGTGCCCCACCTTCTGGGGAACTGTGCCCTAGACTACACCAGCCTAGGAGTGTACCCTAGGCTTCAGCCCTGTGCCCATCATACCAACCATGCAGGTTCCTGCTCTTGCTCGGCCCCCAGGGAACAGGCCCCAGGTGCTGGCCTGATGGGTTTTGGTCCAAACCTCAGTCATCATGGTTTGTCTTCAGCAAGGGGACCCAGCTCACCATCCTAGGTAAGTGACTCTCACCACCTTCTCATCCTGTCTCGCCCCTCTGCTGTCTTGGGAAAGTTACTTTTCTCTCTCTGGGGACTGGTTCCTTCCTGCCCTTCTAGTCTTATGGACCAACTGTGGGGCCTGGGGGAGGCAGGCTGGTCTGGAGATAACCAGCAGGAAGGACCCCAAGAGCAGAAGCAGCCTCCTTTAGAGTCCCACACAGTCAGGTCCCAGGGCTTGGACTAGGGGTTTGACCAGTAACAGTGCGTGTGTTGGGGGTGGAGGGAGTTCCTCCCCCTCTTCTAGAGCTGATGTCCACACAGCGGCCAGATTCCTATTCAGACAGGAGACACTGGAGTAACCTTGGGGACATCTTCAAACCTCCTGGCCTTGGGACACAGGCTTAATGCCCACCCAGGCTGGGAGAACCACACAGGAGGCTGAGAACAGGACTGGGGCTGTGACTTGTGGATAGACAGTGCAGCCCAGCCAGTGAGAGCAAAGACAGAGTAAGGTTTGCACTAGGCCAAAGCACTCATGAGCTCTGTTGGGCTGTGAGGACACAAGAATCAGTGACATGGGTGAGACATTGAGGTGACCATGAGCCTAGCCCTCTGAGGACAGTGGTCAGAAAGGAGCGGGTTCCAAGGGACAGAGACTCAGATCTGCCCCTGGAACCCTGGGGTCTAGGTGTCTCACCTGCACAATGGTCGGCCTCCTGCCTTCCTCAAAGTGTGTGTTAGACTCAGAAGATGACAAAGAGGGGAGTGAAGGGGGTGGCAGGCTCAGAGCTACATAACCACTAGATAAAATCAGGAGCTGCCACAGGCACTGGCTAGGCCCACAGGGGTCACTGCACCCATCATCGGCAGGAGTCAGCCCCAAGACCACATCCAAGGCAAAGGTCCTGTAGTCAGGGTAGTAGGAATGGTGGAGATAGGCAGGGCCTTGGAGGTCCCCTGGGCTTAATCCCATGTCTCAGGAGAGCTGAGGCTGTTCAGAGGCTAAGCCAGGTGCCTGGAGGTGGGGGGGGGGGGGTATGAAAGAGGNTCTCAGGAGAGCTGAGGCTGTTCAGAGGCTAAGCCAGGTGCCTGGAGGTGGGGGGGGGGGGTTATGAAAGAGGAGGGGAGAAAGATCCAGGGCCCACTTTTGTGTGGGGCTCAGGCTCAGGGCCTCCCCATACCCCATCAGGATGGTCATGGCAGACGGGATGATGGACCCCAGCTCACAGAGAAGGCAGGCTCCTGAGGCACCAAAAATAAAGTTAGGCGGGGGACTGATAGCTGGGGCAGAGGGTTTGGGAGATCAGGGTCAAATCCAAACTCAGACCTCAGAGTCCTGGTTACCCATGGGGAATTGAGGCTTCACGGGGAAGGTGTTTTACCAGGTGACCTGAGAGAGGTGGAGGCTGTGTGCTCCCCAGGAGTTGGAGTGGAAAGGGTCCCAGGCCACAGCACATCACACATGGGTGCTGTAGAAAGGGGGCTGCCCCAACACTCTGGACTCTCCCCTGCCTATTACATCACCTCCTCTATCCACACAGGCCAGCCTTACTCCAAGCCCTTGGTCACTCTGTTCCCGCCCTCCTCTGAAGAGCTCCAAATCAACAGGGCCACACTGGTGTGTCTGATCAGTGATTTCTACCCCGGTCACTTAACGGTCACCTGGAAGGCAGATGGCGCCACCATCACCCAGGGTGTGGAGACCACCGAGCCCTCCAAGCAGAACGACCACAAGTACGTGGCCGGCAGCTACCTGAGCCTGTCACCCAGCAAGTGGAAGTCTCACAGCCAGTTCAGCTGCCAGGTCACACATGAAGGGAGCACTGTGGAAAAGACTCTGGTCCCTGCACAGTGTCCTTATTCCTCGCCTGCCCATGGGGGCCCAAAATGGCAGGAGCCCCAGGAGGAGCTCCCTCCCACCCAGTCAACCCATCCTGCTCCCTGAACCAAATTAACTCTCAATAAAATGTCTTTACTGTCAATAAGAAATCAGGCTCTCTGCTCTATTTTTTTTTCTCATATTTAAGTTGCAATCTCTCTAGGATTCTTAGGGTGAGTGGGGAAACCCGTGGCACCCACTAGGAAAATATCCCAAGGGGAGAGGCTTCCAGACTCCCTGGTGACATCTTCTGGAAACTGGACAGGATATGAGTCTGATGGCTGGGACAACAGTGCCTCTGCCCTCTCCTTCCTCCCACTCCTCCCCCAGCTCAGGGCCAGGCCCACTCCCTGCCACCTCCTGGTTAGAGCCAGTCATGGCTGGTGACTTCCAGATGAGTCTTCCCTGTGTCCAGGTCAGGGCCGAGTCTACCTCCAGTCCTCAGGCCCTGGAGTGTTCTGCTCTCACGTTGCCCAGCTTAGCTGCTGCCCACTGTCCCTGCCTCCCTATCACCCTCAAGAGCTGGACAACTCACAGGATCCAGGACACAATTAGCACAATTAGTTTCACAGGCTCCTAAACCAGCAACCACCTCGATGCCTCACCTGACAGTAGGTTCAGAGATGTAAGAGGAACAGGAGGAAGACAGAAAGGAAACTGTCACACAAAAGGCCTGACCAGAGATTTAGACACTTGCCAAAGGTAAGCTGTGAACTCCCCAGGAACCAATGCAAGAAGGGCAACAGGTACTTCTTAAGTTCTCTAAGTTTAAACGAAGTCTTTGCTGAAGACAAATTGGTGTCTGAACACTGAGGCCAAATATATTGCACCACAATTGAAAGTGGGATTGTGTTTTCCTCAGGCCTCAGCGCTGATGGAAATTGGGCTCTGACACACACAGGTGACCCCTGGGCAGTCTCAGGTCGTAGTGCTGGCCGTGAGCTGGCCCTGTCTGGGCCTCAACACTATCGTCTCTGTCACCCCCAGTTACCATGCCTGTGTCACTGGAGGGGACTCCTATCTGAGCTCATGCCCATGAGGGCAGGGACAATTTGAGGAATTTGCTATGAGTTGAAATCCTTTCTTTTCTCTCTCCTGCTCTGCACACCAATTGAATATGTCTTAGAGAACCCTAAGCATCTTCTTTCTTTGCCTTTGCGCATGCAAATGGCCAAGCTCTTTTAGAACAGGTACCCCTGAACAGTTGGGCTCCCTGGATACCCCTTTGTTACACAAAATAGGGCCAGCAGCTGCCTGGACAGCCTCAATGGGAACCACACACGGATGGTCACCAAGGGGTACCAGGGTCTAACAGGAACATCGGGTGAGAGTCCCCAGTCTGGCCCATTACAGCCCTGAGTGTGGCCCTGAAGCCTTTTCCCACTAGTGACAATGAAACCGGATTCCATGGTATGCTCCATGGGACTGAGTGGTGGGCATGCCAGCTTTGTTGGGGCTGAGGAACACCGCCCCTGCCCCAGGCCAGGCTTGGGTGCCAGAGGCCCTGGGGCTACAGCAGTGTCCACTTGAGTAGCAGTGGCAGGCATTTCCCCGCTTGCCACCCCCCAGTACAACAACCCTGTCCGGGAGCTGGTGGCTAACCCCAGAATGCACTGACTGCTCTAAAAGAGGCTGGCAGAGGGCATATGTCCCCAGGGCATAGACGGCCTCAAGGGATACAGACCCACCAGCTTTCCAAGCCCCAGAGTAGACTAGCCCTGGGCCTCCCATGTATAGGCCTGTGGAGTGCTGGGCCGACATGGTGGAATCCCAGAGGAGCCCACCCTGCAGCAGTGCCGGGACCGCGCCCCCGCGTTGTTGTACCCAACCCCCACTGGGTGCACTGGGAGCAGTGTCTGGCCCCCACTGAAAAAAAGTCTCATCAAAAAAAGAGCCACTGAGCCTGGCTCTTGGGAGCCCACCAACCGAGAACCCACCCTGATTTCAATGTAGGTCAGGTCTGGGCAGGCGGGATTTTCCCTTTTGTATGTAGAGTCAAGAGAGTAAATGGACCAATCAAGTTCAAGCTCTTCAGCTTCTTACAACACTAACACTGTGTGTGATTTAGGGGTCTATGTTCACATCTCTTCAGATGTCTATTTCTACACCACACCCAACACCAAAGCACCCATAATCTATTTTTTAGATTCGCAGCAAAATTGAGCAGAAGATACAGAGATTCCCCAAATTTTACCCCTGCCTCCACATATGCATGTTACTATAAGCTTCCCCCACTCAAGTGACTCATAATTACCCTGCATTAGAGCACATTCTATGGGGCTGGACAAATTATCATTTATCATTATGCTATCATATAGAGCATTTTTTACTGCCCTAAAGATTTTCTCTGCTCCATCTATTCACCAGTTTATAGTCATCATCTCTTGATTTTTTTTTTTGCAACAAGGATTTTTTCCATTCAGTGGAAAAAAAGAGTCTTATCAACAATTAGTACTGAAAGAAATTAATATCCACATACAAAAAATGAAGTTGAAACCCTATTTCACACCATATATAAAAAGTAACACAAAATGGATCAAAGAGCTAAATTTAAGAACTAAAACTATAAAATTCTTAAAAGATACAGGGTAAATCTTCATAATCTTGGATTTGACAGTGGGTTCTTAGAACTGACACCAAAAGTATAAGCAAGAAAAGAAAAAAAATAGATTTAAGTTACATCCATCGAAAGGTACTATCAAAAAAAGAAAATCTACACAATAGGAAGTATATATTAATCATATATGCAATATGGGGCTAGTATCCAGAATATATAAGGAAATCTTAGACTGCAACTTCAAAAAGATAAACAACCCAGTTTAAAAATGATCAAAGGTCTTGAACACACATTTCTCCAAAAGAGATATGCAAATGAAGTGTATCTCATTAAAATATTCTCGCTGTCATTATTAATTATGGAAATGCAAATTCATGAGGAGATACCACTGCACATGCGATAGGATGACTACAGCTATCAAAAAGAGAAACTAACAAGTGTTGGTGAAGATGTGAAGGAACTGGGACTTTGGCACATTGCAGGGGAAACATGAAATGGTGCTGTTGCAGTGGAAAACAGCTTAGCGGTTTCTCAAAAAGTTTAACACAGAATTACCATATGGCCCAGTAATTCCACTGTTAAGCATATACCCTAAAGAACTGAAAACAGCTATTCCAAGACTATTTACCTGTGTTCATAGCAACATCGCTCACAATAGCTAAGAGGCGGGAAGAGGGGACTACACCTAGAAAAAAAAGCAAAACATTGTAAGAAAAAAAATGAATATAATTTAAAAATAGATGAACAAACAAATAAATAAAAGAAGTGGAAAGAATCTAAAAGTCTATCCACTAATGAAAGGAAAATCAAATGTGTTATATATATATATACACACAAAGGATTTTTATTTTACCATAAAAAGGAATGAGGGGCCTCCCTGGTGGCACAGTGGGTTAAACAACACACTATGAAGGAGGCCACAGCCTCTGCAGCACGACTTTGATCCCTGCCTCCAGCTAGGGAGGGGACCCACATGGCACAGTAGACCTCTCCTGCTGTGCCCACTGTTCCTCTCAGCAGTGAGTTTCAGTCAATCTGCCTGTTCTGTTCCCCGCTCTGACTCTGGTGGATCCTCTCACCTCCCATACCTCTGGCCTGTACCCCAGTTCTTGTATGCATAAATAAATAAATCTTTAAAAAAAAAAAAAGGAATGAGGTACTGAAATATGATAGTGAACTGCAGAAGCTCTATGCTAAGCAAATAAAGTGAGACAGAAGATCATATGTTATATGTTTCCATTTATATGAAATGTATAGGAGATTGGTAAATCCACAGACAAAAAAGCAGAATTAGTGGTTGGTAGGAGCTCGAAGGAGCAAGGATGGAGGCTGACTGCTCAATGGTTATAGAGTGATGAAATATATCTTGGAACTAGATAGAGGTTTATGTATTAAAGTCATGATGTTGCTCACTTTTAAATTGTTCTTTTTTAAAAAAAAAAAGATTAATTTATGCATAGGAGAGCTGGGGTACAGGCCAGAGTTGCAGGAAGTGAGAGGATTCACTAGAGAGAGCGGGGAGCAGAACAGGCAGATCAACTGAAATATACTGCTGAGGGGAGCAGCAGGCAAGGCAGAAGCCTGCTGTGCTATGCGGGGGGGGGGGGGGGGGGNGACCCCTCCCTGGCCAGGGATCAAACTCGTACTGCAGTGCCACAGATGTTTCACAGTGCGTACTCAACCCGCTGTGCCACCCAGGAGGCCCTCACTTTTAAATTAACTTTATGTTATGTGAATTCTGCTTCAGTTAAAAAAAAATCTCAGTCCACTCTGCCCAGGGGACTGCAGTTCTCTAGTTCATGAGCTGTGCTTTAAAAAACACACCAAAACAGGGACCCCCTGGTGGTGCAAGGGTTTAGGTCTCATCACTATGAAGCTCTCAGCAGCTACAGCAGCCACTACAGCATGAGTTCAATCCCCCGCCAGGGAGCTAACCCATATGTGGTGCAGCAGATCTCTCCTATCTCCCCTGCTGCTCCCCTCAGCAGCGCATATCAGTAGATCTGCCTGTTCTGCTCCCCACTCTGTCTCTGGTGAATCCTCTCACCCCCTGCGCCTCTGGTCTATACCCCAGTTCTTGTATGCATAAATAAATAAAAGTAAATCTTAAAAAAAAATCAAACAGCAAAACAGATTTAAAAAAAGAAAATGGTATGTAGACTTGGGTGTGAGTGGAGGCAGTCAAAAGACCCAGAGGGACTGATCCTGGCCTGGAAGAGATTTCTCTCCTATCTCAACTCACCCAGCAGAGAGTTTTGAGGTATTCCTGATGCCCCCAAACTCCAAACCCAGTTGGAGACAACAGGATATTGTTGAACTCTACAGACCTAAGTGTCAGCTCAGCAAAAGGGAGGATCACCTAGTTTGCTTTCAGAGTTCCAGAGCTTTGGATCTTGATCTTTAGTTCAAATAAATAAATAAACAAACAAACAAACAAACAAATAAATAAATAGCTGCTTGCTCTAAATAATGGGGAAAGAACCAAAAATAAGAAGGAAAAATTTCCCCCGTGAAGTTCACCTAGAAGAGTCACTACCTTTATTTTGATGTAGCTCTTTGTATTTTAATTGTAAACTACAACCAAAAAATCCGTAAAGTTTAAAAAGTAGTATTAAAAGGGCTATCATGTACCACCTAAGAATCAGCATATGGTCAGTTCTCTGGTGAATCCTCTCACCCCCCACATCTCTGGCCCACACCCCAGTTCTTATATCCATAAATAAAAACAAATCTTTAATAATAAAGCTGATCCCTCCCAATTTGGGGACATCTTATAAGACTTCCATGTGTGCAGACTGCCACAGATCTCTGAGCACGATGACCCAGCAAAGAGAAGGCAGCAGTGAAGGGTCCTGTGACTGCAGTGACAGACCCAGAAGCAGGCAGGGAGTGAGGCAGCAAACGCTGGAGGGTACCTGGCACCCACCAGCATTCTGACAAGGCAAGAGTTTGGTCTGTGGTGCAGGAGGGATGGTCCATCTGAAGATGTCCCGATTCCACATGCCACAGGCAACCTCTGCCTTGGTTTCCCGGGTTATCAGATACTGAAGATGGGGTTCTCGCCCCACTTAGTAAATTAATGCATTGGCAATATATCTACTTTGTATGATGTGATGCTGGCAAATATCCACTCATCTTCCCAAAACGTAGTGACTCTAAGCTAATTGAAATTTGCCTTTCACCTTGGCCTGTGGTGACTAAACCCACTTGCTGCCTGAGAAGTGCTGGGAACTGGCTAGGCCTCCAGCACACATCCCAAATTGTTCCTCCCCACAGCTGCTGGCTAGATCCAAATCACTGCAACTCTGATAGGTCATCCTGTTCCCCACCTACAACAGCAGTGGGCAGAAACTGACCATCTTCTTGAGAATTTGTAGCTGTGACAGGGCTTCCCCTGTCCCACCACAGGGCGAGGTAGAGGGTAGGGGGAGGAGATTTCCCTGGGGCAGGATAGAGGGTACAAGATCAGGGTCATGGGGCCTCCGTGGTGGCACAGGGGTTAATGACAGTGCTATCAAGCTATTACTAGCCACTGCAGCACTAGTTTGAACCCTGGCCAGGGAGGGGACCCACTTGGCACAGACCTCTCCTGTCTCATCCACTGCTCCCCTCGGCAGTGTGTTTCAATCTGCCTGTTCTGCTCCCCACTCTGTCTCTGGTGAATCCTCTCACCCCCACAACTCTGGCCTGTATCCCAGTTCTTGTATGCATAATCTTTTTTTAAAAAAAAGATCAGGGTCCCCACTTCTCTTCAAATGATTATGTGGGTTCACTTAGGGAGGGTGGGACATACCTGTGATGTCTAATTGCTTGCTAACTCTGGAGCATCTTGTAAAAAGTCAATCACAATGTAATGTTCTAAGTTATGGTGGAAAAACTTTGGGAGTAATTAGAACAAAAAATTAAGGACATATTTCAAATAGTGTAATAATCACTGATGCCTCAGTTTGTCGTGCAGGTTTGCATTTCTTACTCCTCTGAGTCCCACAGGGTTGTGACGTGGCATCATTCCTCCACATTACAAGTCAGAGACTCTGGCTTTAAAAGTGGGCTCACACACCTATGTTTATCGCAGCACTTCTCACAATAGGCAAGCAATGGAGACAACCCCAATGCCCCAAAATTGATGACTAGATTGAGAAGATGTGGTAGCTATACATGATGGAATATTATGCAGCAATCAAAAAGATAAACTCATGCAATTCACAGCAACATGGATGGAGCTAGAAGGGATTATGCTCCATGAAATAAGCCAGAAAGAAAGGAAAAATATCATATGGTTTCACTTACAAGAGGAATGTAGAGGAAACAAATAAGGGACTAAGGAAAAAAATTAATTACAATAAATTAAAAATCAAAATCAACAGACAACTATAAATCTGAGAAGGAACAAAATGGGTGGGAAGAGCACAAGGGACTATAGTGATGGTGCACAGATGAACTGGTGATGGGAATTTCACAGGGACGAGAAATTTACACTGTACAAAAATGAAAAATAATGTACAATATATATTAAAGAAAAAGAAAAAGAGTGGGCTCAGGGAAGAGCCTGGTACTGATGGAAACAGCAAGGAAAGTTATATCCAATAGTGGACCTCTGGTCTACCCAGAAATGATACTCCACAGGTAGTTAACAATTCATAGAGATGAGAGGGAGGGTGAGAAGGACCTGTTGGGTTAATGAATTAATACATATTAAAATATTAAGATAAAAATAAATTATGTCTTACTCTAAGCAATAGTAATGGTATAACTTCTTACATAAAAAGACTAAGAATTACAGGAACATCAGAAAACAAAATCCAATAATGTGCTATTTATAAGTTATATAGTAAAATACATAAATTTTAAAAATAAACTGTTACACTACTCTCATGCAAATTTACTCAAAAAAGGGAGGGGCTTCAATAATGATATTTGGAAGAGAGAAATTTAACCTAGAAACATTAAAAGAAGCAAAGAGAGCAATATAAGGCACAGTTTTTCAACGTCATTAATTATAAATGTCCCAAATGGCACAGTACTACTTATTAATAGATTATACCTTATTTCTCAGAAATGATTTGAGAGAAAAGCACAACTAATACAGCAATAACATACATAAAAGAAAAACAAATTTAAACGAAAGAGAAATACAAACAGTAAAACACACAAAATCAGACTGTTCAGATCAGGTAAATTAGCATTCTTAACACAGGGCCCTTCCAAAATGTGAATGCTACAGACTCCATCCTCACCCCAGCCAGAACAATTCATTCATGCACGTAGCCACACAACTTGGGTTAGTTCCTAGGAAACTACAACCTTTAACACTCCGTATGATCACAGACTCCAAGGCAGTCTGTGGGCCCAGTTAAGAACCCTAAAGTAAATAAGTTAGAGAAAGTATAGATTTGAATAAAATAATTTTAACAACTGAGTTAACAAATAGAATTGACAGAGTAAAAATACATTTCTTAATAGTACACAAGTGCTTTAGAAAAACTGACAACATATTCAGGTCCAAAGAAATTCTATGGACACTTAGAAATGTTCACACCACAATAAAGTAACAGCAATGCTTTAAGCATTCATCACTTGGAAATACTTTAAAAAATTACATTTGAGTCCAAAGGGAATTACCAGTACAATAACAACAACCAAAAAAAAAAAAGGCAGATTTATGTCAAACTTTAAGAAATGGTAAGAAAAAATCATAGACCAAAGTATCTACATTTATGAGATATTAAAAATGATGAGTACATCAAATCATTAATCTTAGAAATGGAGAAAAAGGAGAATACATACATTTGACAAAACAATTTCAATAGGAAACAAAATCAAGAGTTGGAGTCTTACAACATTCAACAAAATCTGCCAGAAGAACAAAAATGTAAGACAAAAAACAATACAAACAACTAAATCAAGGAAGATTAAAATATTACCAGGAAGATCTCTTTATAACATTACACTGTTTGAAAACGGAAATAAAATATATAATATAGGAAAAATCTGAACAAAAACAATTATGTTCTACTCACACTTGAGAAAAGAAAAGATACTTAGTCTAACCATGGTTATGCGAGAATATCAACCCTTCAGAAAGGGACATTTGATCCGCAGGACATAAGTCATAGAAAGGAAGAAGCAGGCTGGAGGAAGCAGAAAGTGCACATTCCAAAATGTGAGGACATAGAGTGAGCTGAGAATCTTGCAATGGAAAGGGCATCTGGGCATCTGGGGTAGCATGAACCCCATGTGGCTTGTTTTGCCGGGGGGCAGGATAGACTGGCTGAAAAGAGGTTTCATGAGCAGGAAAAACCCATGAAGATTGGTTTTAGGGAGAGTGGTAACATGTGCAAAGTGATGCTTTAAATAAATCATCTTGGCTGGGGTGTACCTAAGTATTCACAGTGAGACATTAGAAGTAGGAAACAGCCAATAAGGACAGTACTGAGGTGGAATGGGAGGTGCAGAGGAGGTAGATCTAGGGGGCTGCTTGCTATCATCCCAGGGGGCACCCAGACTGACCAATCTGGCTGTCAGTGCTGCAGGTACTGGGGAACGCTGAGTGCTGGATAAATGTCCCCTCCACTGTCACAGCAAAGACAGGAGCTGAAGGGAGGAGCAGTGTTCTCACTGGGGGGCCCCCACTGTTATCTCCCCAGCCCATTAGACCTGTCATTTTAAAATCTCTGGCTGACCAAGCCCCACTTACTAAGTAATAATTATGACTTCCCATTTTTATACAGGAAAACTATACATAACTGCCGAGCTGAGCTTTGATTAGCTGAAATAACCAGTGTTAACTCAATGGGTTCATGGGATTCCAGCCGTAAACTTCTGGAAACTTCAAAATAGCAGGGAGTGCCTCCTCCCTCGATTAGCTTTAAGGAAGGTCAGTAGGAGAGAGACCCTTCCATCTGCCTCATCTCCCCACTCCCCACCCCCTAGCCACACAAAAGTTTGAAGGTCTGGGACAAACATCTATCATGTGAAACAGAACAGACTCAAGTTCTGCAATCAGGGAGAGCAGGCCTGACATCTGGGAAATGCTGGGGGTACAAGGCATCCAGCATGGGGCTCAGAGCCAGCTCAGTGCTGCAGCACTGCAATCACTTGGGGAGCTTTGAAAACACATCACTGCACTGTCAGTGCCCTGCCGCTGGGGCTGCTGACTGAATTGGTACAGGTTTATTACTTTTTAAGCAAGCCTCAGGTGAGTAACAGTTGGCAGTGGGAAGGGCAGAGAGAAGTACAGGACCAAGGACCCAGTTTCTACCTACGGGAGGCTTGGGGCTACGTCTGGGAAATATCCATGTGTGGAATACCACATCAAAGCAACTGCAGCCTAGGGTGCAAGCTTGAGAGAGTAAGGGAGAGCCCTGCTGTAATGAGAGGGCCTGCTGCAAGCCCTGTTATTTCAGGAACCAGATGGAGATGCCTCTGGCCTGTGGAGAAATGTTTCCAGGTAGGGTAGGGAGATCTCTACCTTCAGTCACCAGTTGCCAAAGCACTTGGTCTCATTATGAACAGGTACCTTGCACCAACCCTTAGAAGTATGTGGCTAAGCCCCACTGCCCCATCTCACAGATGGGGAAACAGTCTTGGGACTCCCTCAGGGTCACATAGGTAGAAAGAGCCAGAACTAGAACTTGAACCTGGGCCTTATGATTAAATCACCCTGTGTTCTAAACAATACCCAAGACACACACACACACACACACACGTAGAAAGGCAGATATATTGACACCAGACCAGTTTTTGCTGTGGCTTCAGGTGCCCTTGGTTTTGTTGGGGGCTATTCCTGGAGGACAACAATGCCCAAGCTGAGTCAGAGCTGGCCATCAAATATCCTCCAATCCACAGGACCAAATCTCTACCCCTTCGTGAAAGAGCCATCTGTCAGAAACCACTCTTACCCAAACCCACAATTGAGATTAAGAGACCACACCAAGGGTTTGCCATCCTCACTCACGCACAACCCGAGAATTCTTCCAGACTCTCCCTTTGCTCTGTGACCTGTTTAGGTTGTTCCCACCAATGCCCAAACCAGATAGAATATCCTGTTTTACTGTTGAGGTATCTGCTTTGGGATTCACTTTTCTTTAGCTACTTTAGACTATGAGCAGTTTCTCCCTCATAAATATGCCAGACAGTGGCCTGTTAAAAAAAAATTCATCTAATATTTCACTGATTTAACTCAACTTCCTCCCTCTGACATATTTTCCTTCTTCTGGATACTGGGAAAAGCAAGGAGAGGACAAAACTCAATCTCACAAGCTTGGTAGTCGAGTGTGAGAAGGAGAAAACCAAAGGTCAGCCCTCTTTTCCAGTGTGCCTCCATTTCAACAGCCTTCCTATTGCCCCGTCCCCTTCTTCTGTTCAGTAAACCTGCTGAGCTCAGGGCACCTGGCCAGGCGCCTCTTGTCAGTGTGCACGTTCAGGAGTGCTTAGGTTGGCACCTTTCCATTCAGCACTTTATCAGGGAGGGAGGAAGGGTCATCCATCAAAGCAGCTGGGCATAGGTGCTATCCGGGGAAGGCTTCATGCTTCTATGAGCTCCTGCTACAGCTTCTCCCCAGCATGAATTTTCTGATGTCGAATAAGGTGTGAGCTCCCCCTGAAGGATTTGCTGCATTTATTACACACATATGGTTTCTCTCTGGTGTGAGTTTTATAATGCTCAATAAGGGCCGACCTGTGCCGGAAGGCCTTGCCACACTCATTGCAGGCATAGGGCTTCTTTCCAGTGTGGATTCTCTGGTGCTGAATCAGGGCAGAGCTATGGCAGAAGGCCTTCCCACACTGGCCACACTCATAGGGCTTCTCCCCGGTGTGTATACGCTGGTGCTCAATGAGTGAAGAGCTCTGGCTGAAGGCTTTCCCACACTTGTGGCATTTGTAGGGTTTCTCACCAGTGTGGGTCTTCCGATGCTCAATGAGGTTGGAGCTCTGGCTGAAGGCCTTCCCACACTCTTCACATTTGTAAGGTTTCTTCCCAGTGTGAATCCTCTGGTGCCGAATGAGGTGAGACCTGTGACAAAAGGCTTTCCCACAGAGGTCACATTCATGAGGTTTCTTCAGGGTGTGGATTTTCCGATGCTGGCTCAGACCTGAACTCTGGTTGAAGGATTTCCCACATTCTTTACACTGATAAGGTTTCTCTCCAGTATGAATTCTCTCATGTTTTCTGAGACTTGAGCTCCGACTAAAATCTTTCCCACATTCTCTGCACTCATAGGGTCTCTTCCCAGTGTGAGTTTTCTGATGTTGTGTGAGGGCTGAGCTCTGGCGAAAGGCTTTTCCACATTCCTGGCATTCATAGGGCTTCTCCCCAGTGTGAATTATCTGATGTCTGAGGAGGTGTGAACTCTGGCTGAAGGCCTTCCCACACTCACAACACTCATAGGGCTTCTCCCCAGTGTGAATCACCAGGTGCCTGAGAAGGTGGGAACTCTGGCTAAAGGCCTTCCCACATTCCCGACATGCATAAGGTTTTGCTGGCTGTACAGTTCTATGTGGTTCACTAAGTCTCGAATTCCCCCTGCCCACTTGCTCACAATCATGTTTATAGGGTTCTTCTTCACTATGGATTACCTGACACATACTAAGGTCTGACTTCTGGAGGAAAGTTTGACCAAATATTTCATCATCCTGGGGTCTGTTTACTGAGGGGATACTCTGGTGTTGAACAGAGCTTGAGCACAGGCTGAAGTTCCCCTCATAATCATCATGTTCTTCATCTTGCTCCCCAAGAGGGATCTCCTTGTAGATAACAGCCATTTGCTCTAAACCCCTTTCCTGAAGAAAAGGGTCCCCCAGGTCCTCCCCTGGGAAGAATTCTTGTTGCATCTCCAACCCATTCTCAAACACAAAGCTCTCATCAAGTTTGGTGGCCGGGGGAACCTCCATTGGGAATCTAATATAGACCCCAAAAACTATTTCCTGAAAGATGTTCTTCTTTGGGACACTCTGTTCTCACAATCTGAAAAGTAAAAAAGGACAATGTCAAGTCAGCAAATCAAGCAAGATCCTCCTTCCTGTGCCAGAATCTATGGTGGGCATAGATTAGAGACAAGTGTGCATTAGAGACAAGTGTGATTTACCAGAAAGAACTGCAAGGAAGACAAAGTCAAGTGACACATGGGGAAGTCTAGATTCTAAAAGGTACGGTTGTTCAGAAAGGTGGGCTAGAACAGGAAGTAGAATCATTGTGGAAAAGGATAAGACTCCAGTTATAGGAGGATGTTAGAGAAGCTTTGTTGAGAAGAGCATGTTCTTCCCTACTACACTAGGTTGGCTACACCCCCGCCAGTGGGGTGCCTCAGTCAGCACCCTGGAAGTCAGCCTACACCTCTTACCCCTCAAATTATCCTATCCATTTCCTGAGGCTTTACTGAAGGCATCTCTGCGTCACTGCCATCGGCTGTCAGTGCAAGTCCCCAGAATTATGTCCATATCGGCTTCTCAACTGGTCCCACATCCAGAATCTGCTCTTCTCTTTGAAGATTCATGCTGGGGAGAAGCTGTAGCAGGAGCTCATAGAAGCATGAAGCCTTCCCCGGATAGCACCTATGCCCAGCTGCTTTGATGGATGACCCTTCCTCCCTCCCTGATAAAGTGCTGAATGGAAAGGTGCCAACCTAAGCACTCCTGAACGTGCACACTGACAAGAGGCGCCTGGCCAGGTGCCCTGAGCTCAGCAGGTTTACTGAACAGAAGAAGGGGACGGGGCAATAGGAAGGCTGTTGAAATGGAGGCACACTGGAAAAGAGGGCTGACCTTTGGTTTTCTCCTTCTCACACTCGACTACCAAGCTTGTGAGATTGAGTTTTGTCCTCTCCTTGCTTTTCCCAGTATCCAGAAGGAAAATGTCAGAGCGAGAAAGTCTCTACACTTATACCAATATCAAATACCCAAAACACAAGGCTTACTGTGTCATTTCCCTTTTTAGGATCTTGTAGCAATCCACCTGTTTACAACTGGCCTGTGTGTAGCATCTCACTTCCATCTGCCCCAACTTCATTTGTACTGCTCTTTCTCCCCATAATGGTCCCTCCCCTTTTCACAATGAGACTTCAGACTCAGTCCAAATGTCCCCTTTTCTCTGAACCCTCAGGCTCTGCAATTTCAGGGATACTTCCTCAGTGACCCATTGAGCTGGGCATTTGTCATGGCACTCACTAACCTGGAAGGCAATTCTCAGCTAACAGAACTCTCCCCACCAGTGCTGTGAGCAATTTAAGGGCAGGTACAGAGAGACTTAGCCTTCAGGGCAAGTACATTTCAGAATCTCCAACTCTCTCCACAATATGACAATCTCTACATGCCCATCTCTTGAATAAATGACTAAAAGTGGAGGAAAAGTCATTTGTGTTGTGCTAGAACTGATACTTTGTTCTTTGCCAGAGAACTCTTTATTCAAATAAATTAATTTGATTGCCTGGAATATATAAATAAATAAAACAGACAAAAGCAGAACTCTTCCACTCAAGAGCAATATTTTCATGAGGACAAGGCTAGAGCATTCAGCACTCTATCCCACTGAGGCGCTCCCCTTGGCAGTCTTTCAGGATCCCATTCAGAAACTTCTGTGCAAGCTGAACTCCTAGGGTAACATACTAAAGATAACAACAGCTTGTTTTTATTAAGCATCTACTATGAACAACCACTTCTTATAAGACTTCTTATAAGCATATCTCATTTAATCCTTACAACCGTATTCAATGGTACTATTCTTGTACTAAAGCTTAGAAAGCAACTGTCTCAAATAATCGGGTCTCCCTGGTGGCACAGGGGTTAAGTCTCAGTGTTACCATCACTACTGCCTGAGTTTGATCCCCAGTCAAGAAGCTAACCCATATATGGTGCAGCAGAGCTCTCCTGTCTTGCCCACTGCTCCCTTCAGCTGTGTATTTCAGTAAATCTACCTGTTCTGTGAATCCTGTCTCTGGTAAATCCTCTCACATACATAAACCCTCCCACACTCTGTCCTATACTCCAGTTATTCTATATGCAAAAAAAAAAAACCCCAAAACATGACTAAATTAAGTCATGGTGGAACCCTTTCCTATTTGGAAAGAATTTTTTAAAGTGTATTTTTGACAGTAGAAAGGCCATGTGTGAAAAAATAAGCACAAAACTATTCTCAAAAATCTGTTGATCCCTTGATTTCTCTTGGCTTTCCCTACTCTTCAGCAACCACAATCTCCAATCCTTCCATTCTTTCACATTGACCTCATCTAGCCTAACACCCACTATTTGCACCCCAATTCTCTCTTCTTTCCCTCCTACAACCAGTTGTTAACTACTAACCTTCTCTGCCAATTCCTAAGATGTTAAATATTGCCAAGAAAAATCATACCATGATTTATGGCGCCAAGACAAACTTTAAGTTTCCAGTTTCAGCTGGGACTTCAGCGCAGCTCCAGCATCCAACATTGCCGACCCCCACCCCTCTGGCATTTCTCACTAACTAACACCTCCATCTCATACCCCTTCATTTCAGTGGTTACAAATTGGCAGCCTAGGGCCTCCCTGGTGGCGCAGTGGGTTAAGCAACGCACTATGAAGCAAATCCCAGCCACTGCAGCACGAGTTCGATCCCTGCTGCCGGCCAGGAGGGGAACCCACATGGTGAGGCAGACCTCTCCTGCTGTGCCCGCTGCTCCCCTCAGCAGTATACTTCAGTTGATCTGCCTGTTCTGCTCTCTGTAGTGAATCCTCTCACCCCCGCCCCGCACCTCTGGCCTGTACCCCAGCTCTTGTATGCATAAATAAATAAATCTTTAAAAAAAAAAAAAACATGGGCCTCCCTGGTGGCGCAGTGGGTTAAGCAACACACTATGAAGCAAACCGCAGCCGCTGCAGCATGAGTTCGATCCCTGCCTCCGACCAGGAGGGGGACCCACATGGTGCAGCAGACCTCTCCTGCTGTGCCCGCTGCTCCCCTCAGCAGTGTACTTCCGTTGATCTGCCTGTTCTGCTCCCTGCTCTCTGTGGTGAATCCTCTCACCCACCCACGCCTCTGGCCTGTACCCCAGTGCTTGTATGCATAAATAAATAAATCTTTAAAAAAAAAAAAAACAAATTGGCAGCCTAGGAATCCTGCCACAGAAACTTTTTTTTTTGGCTCACTAAGAGTTGGGCTTTTCCTTTTCGTTTGACTTCATTGCCAACACTGAAAGCTCAGTAGGTTTCTGGCTCGCTCCTGAAAAACTGGAAGATGTCACAGCAGGGGCCCACTCCTGCACTAAACCCACCTTGTCTACCTGGACAACTCATGGCTTTAGCTTGCAGGCCAATCAACCTGCTTTATTCACTCTGTTTCTAAAAGTTACCCCCATTCTCATGTCTTCAGATCCCTCTTTCTTGGTACCTGTGGATTATAACTCTTCTTCCACCACCTCTTATATCTCAGTGTTTTCAAGCTCCCTTCCTTAGGGGTTTTTCATTCCCACTATCTATCACCTACACACCGAAGCCTACATTCTGTTTTAAAGCTGGGCAGTCCTTTAAATGTCCCCAGTGTTTTAAACATTTTTGGACCAAAAATGCAAAAGTCTGGAACCCCATGCTTCCCACCTCTGTCGGGGTCTTTCCTGGCTCCTCTTTGCATCCGTCATCTCAAGACGGAGAGTCCCCAGAGCCTGAGTATTCACACACCTTCACTCTCCACAGGGCTTCTGTGGCTGAAGGCCCGCGAACGGCCGCGGACCCGCACACGCCGCCCGGGCTGCAACGCCGGCGCCCCTACATGCTTCCCACGGCTGGGAGGCTGCCATACTCGGGGCCACGAAACAGGTGGTCACACCGGCTGACACACAGCCACTCACCTGGACCAAGGCGGGGCCGCTCACCTGGTCCGGGGCGGGGCCGCGGGCGGGCGGGGCGGGGCCACACCTTATCTGCTCCAACCCGCGGCCGACGCGGCCTCGCTCCGGGCGGCTGCTGACGCGAGCCGGCGGCGGCCCGAGCGCCCGGAGCCCCGCCCTCCGCCCGCGGGCACTTCCGGGAACGCTCTAGTCCGCGCGGAGGTCTCCACGTCTCGGTGGTGCTGCCACGCCGGGCGATTCCCCGAGTAGCCCGCTCTAAAGATAGCAGTCAGTCTTTGCAGTAGCTTCAGGCTGCCCTCAAAGAGCCTCCTGGCTATGGGGAAACAGAATTGGCGGGCGTGGAGGAGGACACTGGTCGGGAGGGGCGGACTGACCCTGAGCCCTTGGCAGCTGGGCAATTTGCCCTGCTGGTGGGGACAAGCCAGTGGCCACTGGGGTCTTCAGGAGAAGAGCAAGGGGTTCCAGAGCTGGGAAGCCGTCAATCCATACAGACCCAGGAGACTGTTGAGTGTCAACCCTCCCTTCTTCCCCGATTTGGCCGGCCAACCCCACCCCACAGAGCTGAGATGAGTACAGGGGGCCATATGAGGGCCAAGAGTTGGCTGAGTGTATAGATAATACCCTTACTGGTCCCTGGAGACCCCCAACACTGCATCTAAGGGATCATCTCCAGACATGAAACTCTCTAATGGATAGGAGGGGGTAAAGGGTGTGTTCCAGAACACTTTAAGAAGTCCAAGTCCACTTCTGATGCCAAGACTTCGTCCCCATCACACCACGTCCACCCCACCTGTAGGAGAACCTCCCTCAGGGGCCCACAGTTTTCTTACAGGAGACAGTAGAACACAGGAAGTGGGAGAGAATAGATACTGACCATTCTGGCCCTTAGGTGACTCTGCGTGCTCCCACTCTGCCCACCCAAATACCTGCCTCCCTGCCACCTCAAGGAGTAGGTAGCAGCCTGGGCTCCACAGGGACCCAGTTCAGTAACCCAATAAGCGTTGGCCCACAAGCAGTCATGCGGAGCTGAGAGCACAAAGGGCTGGTTCCTTTTTCTCTCCCTCCAACTCCTCAGGTCACAGGAAGTCCAGGTCACCAATTTGAGCCCACTGGGGCAAATGGGGAGGCTGGGCCCCACCCCAAGGGTCTCAGGTGCTTCCTCTTCTGCAAAATCTCCAGAATTCCTACCCCCCCAAATGCACTTCCAGATCAACCATAGCCACTTTTTCATTAGGGATTTCATAATCTTCAGGGTAATTATTGTTGACATGTTGAATATTATTAACCCATTTTACAGAGGAGGAAAATCAAGGCTCAGAGAAAGCGTTGTCTGAAGTGAGTTACAAAAGTAGGAGGCAGACAGTAGACACCCAACCCAAACCCCACCCCTAGAATCTGTGGTCCACAGAGCAGTAATAGTCTGCGTCGTCCTCGGGCTGCACGGGACTGATGGTCAGGATGCAAATGTTTTGAACTTCATCTTTGGCTGCCGAGAAGCGGTCAGGGATGTTAGGGGACCGTTGGTGGTCCTCCTCGGAGCGGTAGGAGAGGAGATAACGGGGGGCACTGCCTGCCCGCTGCTGGTACCAAGACACTGTGTAGTCCCTGATGGGGGTGTTGTGGGGGATCAGCCTGCAGGAAAGTTGGGCCACTTGACCTGGAAAGACCAGCAGTGCCTCCGGCTGCACCAGGGTTGGCTGGGAGACTGAAAGAGACACATCATCTCAGGCCTGATCTTTCCTCCTGTTGCAGTCCTGCAAAGGCTTTGTCAGACTCCAAAGTTACTGACTTCCAAATGTTCATCACCCGGCGACATGGATCTGCAATAGGTGGGACACAGATCTGGCCATCCCTAGGTACCCATTAGTGCCAGGTTCCCAAAGATCCATTTTTTTTAAGGACCTAGAGTTCAGAGGATGTGACAGAGGGCTTGCTGCTCTGCCCCACCCTTTATCCTGCAGGTCCCCTATCCCTTTGGTCAGACTGGCTCTTTCAATTCCTGGCTATAGACAACCCCACACACACCCTGCCCCCAAGCAGTATCACCCAGCAGCTTAACCGCAGGCAACTTGTTGCTGGAGATCTTCTCAGAGTTATGTTGTCCCTGAGGGGTCAAACTAGTCCACATAACTCCCTTTATGAAGCACTGAATAAATGACCAGGTCCCATCTCTTTGAGACCTGAGTCAGAGTTCTGAGGGACCATAGCTATCTGGTCTTTCACAAACATGGAAACTGAGGCTCACACAGAGAAGTGACTTGTTCCAGGTCTAGGGGAGAGTCACCTGTAGCCAATTTCCACCTTCTCCTCAGTCCCCCTTCCAGAACCCTCTTACTACCCAGTCCGTTTGTTCCCTGGCAAGGGCCTTCTGGAGCCAGTGCTGTCCCCCATCCCACCCCCAGGAGAAACAAGTCCAAAGAAGGCTCACCTGTTAGGAGAGCTCCAGTCAAAAGATAGGTCAGACACCAGGAAGCCATGCCTAGAGGCCAGGAGACAGGCACGTGTAGTTGTTCTGTTCAACCTAATTCCAAGTGTTTCAGAGCATGAGGCTGCTGAACCACAAAAGGGCATGCAAATCAGCTTACTGACGGGGTAGTGAAGTGGGTAGTGGCTGGGGCCCAAGAGCCAGGACCTATCTTTTAAAATATCAGGGTCCTGGCCACACGGGGCCTTCTGAAAATAGGAGCCCAGAAGTCCATACGTGCAGTTATAGCAGGAAGCTGCTTTTTTATTGAGGTAAAACTCACATACTGTAAAGTGCACGCATCTTAAGTACGTTGACTAATAATTATACACACACACACACACACACACTGCAACCTCCACCCAGATCAAATTTGAGAACTTTCCATCTCCCCAAAAGGTACATCTCCTGTACCTTGCCACCATCCCCTTAGTAACAACTTCATCCTCAAATGTAACCATCATTCTGACTGCTATTACCTTTGATCCATTTTACCTGCCCTAGAACTTCAAATATAAATGGAATGATAGTGTGCCCTCCTTTCTTTCTGCTTCTTTTGTTGAACATTGTGAGAATCATCCATCTGTGTACAGCATTTTCATTCATTCTCATGGCTGTGTGTAAATCCATTGTGTGGATAAACCACACTAGTTTACCCATTCTCCAGTTAGACATTAGAGGGATTTCCAGATTTTAGAAATTACAAATAAAACTGCTGTGACCATTCCTGTCAATGTCTTTTGGTGCACCTGTGTTCTCATTTCTGCTGGATAGACACACAGCACTGGAATTACTGGGTGGTAGGCAAAACATTTAGTAGATTTTGCCAGTGTTTCCATCATGGTTTTCTCAATCCACACTCCCACCAGAGGATAAGAGCATTCCAGTGACGTCACATCCTAGCCAACACTTGACAATAAGTTCCTTTAGTTGGCCAGACACAGGGAAGCTGAATTCAGTTATGATCCAATCCAAGTTTGTGAACATATCATATACTTCTGGCAACCATCCCCCTCCCTGATCTAGTAAGCAAGAGAACAAAGCCATCCACATAGACTTGAAGTCACAAGACTTGAACCCTGTTCTTTGAAGCATCTGTGCAAAAATCTGCTGCCTGCAGGTAAGCCAGCTTTTAAAATCCCCACTAATGACCAAGGAGCCACATAAAGATTTAAACCATCCATACACTGCCTTAACACACAGTATAATCTTTAAAAATTAGGGAAGTGATTAAATCCCAATATTTTCCCTCTTCTGTGCATAAATAGCATCAACAAGTCTTTATGTCAAGGTAACTTAGGAAAATAGACGTATAGAACCTACAGAAAACCAGAAGTTTCCCCTACCGCTGTTCTCCCACACACACACCCTGCACTGTCAAAAATACATACTTTTTTTTAACATCAATGAGTCATTGTTCCTTTATAAATAAACTAAAATCAAATTTGTGATTGTTAAAACAGCTCTCACAGAGTAAAATATGTCAGACTACTTTCTGGCTCCAATCCTAATTTGATTACCTAATAATCTATGTCCAGCTATTATTGTCTCAATATTAAGTCTCAATAACTTTCATTTCAGTCAACAGTTTCAAACTTGAATCCCAGTTCCTCCTCATTTCTTTCTTTTTTAATTACTCCTCTTCGTCCTCTTAACTGCACAAGTTTAGCCAAATTATAGCCCCCTTCTCTGTGCCTTGGTTTCCTCATTGGGAAAATGAAGATAAGCATAATGCCAGCCCAAACGTAATTGAGGTTATAGTGTTCTCAAGACACTGGCACACACACAAAAAAGGCATCTAATTTTCTCTCTGAGACTTGCTTTTGCAAATAGAGCAGAATTTGGAGGTTTATTTATATCAACAAATAATGCTTATTTATATCAACTCTTGCCTGAGTCTCAGGCCAACTGGGTCAGGAAACACAGAGGTAACACACGGCAGGGAAGGGGGCCACCCAGAGGCCAGAGGCCCACTAACAGCAATACAAATTTTCAGTTACCTGAAGAAAAACTTGATATGAGGTATGAAATGCCCTGTAATTAGCCAATGAACTTCAGAAAATTTCACATTTTTTTCTCCTTTACCCACTCCCTAGTGTATAAAATTTATCTCCATTGTTCCCAACCCTATTGCCCAAAACCTACCCAAAAACCTTTTCCCTTTCTATTTTTAAAAAACATTTATTTCTATTTATTTACACATACAAGGGGTCTATACCAGGGGTGTAGACCAGAGGCTTGTGTGTGTTTATGAGAGAGCATTCACCAGAGACAGAGAGGGGAACAGAATAGGCAGATCTACTGAAACACACTCCTGAGGGGAGCAGCGGGCGAGGCAGGAGAGGTCTGCTGCGCCATGTGGGTCAGCTTCCTGGCCAGGGATCCAACTGGTGCTGCAGTGGCTGGTGATAGCTGGATAGTATTGAGACTTTAACCCATGCACCTCCGAGGAGGCACCTATATTCCCTTTCTTAACCAAGGAAGAAAATTTGAATTTACCTACTACCTCCTTGCCAATCAATTTGCAATAGTTTCTTTCTTTTCTCAAACCCTAGTGGTTGCACAATGGGATGAGACACTGTTCCATAATACAAGGATTATAAAGATGCGAAGGTAAGACTTTATTATAGAGTGCATAAACAAATCATGCCTTTTAGTTTCTGTATTGTGAGGCTTTGACATTTGGAGTCTTGCTGACATTGGAGGGCTGAACCTCCCAAGGTTAGACAGTTCCTAAAGACAGCACTCTGAGAGTGTACTTTTCAAATGCAAACCAGCTTCGAACCACCTCCTTTATGGGGCTCTCATATTGGGTCACCCCTAAACTCTAGAGCACACCAAAATTATTCAAAGTAGTGAACCCTGGGCCTTCTCCCCTCATCTTGCCTATTCCTCCCCTCAGAAACCACAATAAAGCCCCTGCTCAGTTTCCCTATCTCCCTTGGCCTCTTGATCAACCCGCATGGCCCTCTAGCACACACCATTTCTCTTCCTCTTGAAATGAAACCTGTGAGTAACCAACTATCTTCTCAATCTTCTGCTGATCTGTAGCCTTTATATTTTTTTCTTTAAGATTTTATTTATTTATGCATACAAGAACTGGGGTACAGGCCAGAGGTGTTGGGGGGGTGAGAGAATTCACCAGAGACAGAGTGGGGAACAGAACAGGCAAATCTACTGAAATACACTGCTGAGGGGAGCAGCAGGCAAGGCAGGAGAGGTCTGCTGCACCATGTGGGTCAGCTCCCTGGCTGGGGATTGAATTTGTGCTGCAGTGGCTGCTAATGCTTCAATAGTGTGGTACTTAACCCCTTGTGCCACAAAGGAAGCCCTGTAGTCCTTATCTTACCTAAAGGAAATTAAAACAGTGTGCTCTTGTTAACTGCAGCCCCTCCATGGGTCCTATTCCATTCCTAACACCTC
Source organism: Galemys pyrenaicus (assembly GCA_019455555.1). Classification (NCBI taxonomy): domain Eukaryota; kingdom Metazoa; phylum Chordata; class Mammalia; order Eulipotyphla; family Talpidae; genus Galemys; species Galemys pyrenaicus. The sequence continues at coordinate 13,599,304 of JAGFMF010011418.1, read as the reverse complement.
CTTGGGGTATCTCCATGACACTCATAAGAGACCCCCTTCTTGGTGGTTCTGAAGATAAGCCCCTAAAATAAGTGATGATTATTGGAATGGAGATTCCAGAACCCCAAGTTCCTTCCAGAATTTGGTAGCAGCCACTTCTGAACTTTTTTTTTTTTAAAGATTTATTTATTTATGCATACAAGAGCTGGGATACAGGCCAGAGTCAAGGGCGGTGAGAGGATTCGCCAGAGACTGAGCCGGGAACAAAACAGGTAGACTGACTGAAACACACTGCTGAGGAAAGCAGCAGGCGAGGCAGGAGAGGTCTGCTATGCCATGTGGGTCACCTCCCTGGCCGGCAGGGATCGAACTCGTGCTGCAGTGGCTGCGGTTTGCTTCATAGTGCTGTTGCTTAACCTACTGTGCCACCAGGGAGGCCCAGCCACTTCTGAACTTTGTTCTGCAAGACACAGGTCCCTAAATACAGTGGTATCCCAGGAAGAAAGAACCTTGTAGAAATAAGTTTGTTTCCAAGTACTGACTCCAGAGCTTGCTGCATACTGAGCATCTGTGTAGCACCTTAAATGCCTCGTTTAATCCTTACAACAGCCCTACTGAGCGTGCTTTACCCCCCACAGCACTGAGAGAGGTGTTCATCCAGAGGTAGAGTGTCACACTGGTGAACTGCAAGGTGGGGGTGGGAGGGCCCAGTCCTCCCTCCTTCCTGCAAAGTCTTGGGGAAAATGGAGCTGGAAAAGAAGGTGGACCTCACCAGACACCTACCAGGCCAGAGGGCTCTGGTGGGGGCTCATAGGTAGAGAGCAGGAGACAAAAACTGACAGAGGGGAAGTGATAAGCAGGAAGCAAAGAGGTAGACAGATGAAGAGTGAGGGAGGGAGGGAGGGAATAAGTCAAAGAAAGGGTAGACACGGATTGCGAGGCAGATAAAGTTAATGTGAGAACATACTGACAGAAAAAGCATGAGGAAGATGGGCGTAGGAGGGAAGGAGAAGGCAAACATCTGACAAGGAAAGATGACAAAAGATAGGAAGGTGGGAGAGGCAGCGCTGGTGAGAGGGACCACCGGCCACAATCAGAAAGAGGGACCATGCAAAATGATGCAGGCACCCTGGAAACCATTTCTTTTTTTTTAAGATTTATTTATTTATGTATACAAGAACTGGGGTACAAGCCAGAGGTGCAGGAGGTGAGAGGATTCACCAGAGATACAGTGGGAACAGAACAGGCAGACTGACTGAAATACACTGCTGAGGGGGGCAGGGGGCAAGGCAGGAGAGGTCTGCTGGGCCATGTGGGTAAGCTCCTTGACTGGGGATCGAACTCATGCTGCAGTGTCTGCCGATAGCTTCATAGTGCTGCGACTTAACCCATTGTGCCACCAGGGAGGCCCTGGAAACCATTTCTTATGAAATTCAACATACAACATGAGTATAATTCATATGAGAAATGTTCATTCACACACAAAAATACTGCAGGATATCCATATTGGCTTTCCTTACAATCACTGAAACCAGCAACAACTCCAAACAGCAGCAGGTGAATCAACAAACTGTGGTACAACGAGACAAGGAGACACTCGTCATTGGTTAAGAGGCCATACATGAGAAGAGGGGGATCCTGAAGTACATCACGAGGACTGAAAGAAGCCAGACTCTGCAGCACACCTCTCCTGTCTCTCCCACTGCTCCCCTCAGCAGTGTATTTCAGTCAATCTGCCTGTTCTGCTCCCCGCTCTGTCTCTGGTGAATCCTCTCACTATCACCACCACCACCACCACCCCCGTCCCGCACCTCTGGTCTACACCCCAGTTCTTCTACACATAAATAAATCTTTAAAAAAGAAAAAAAAAACAGTCAGACTCAAAATCTCCATATTGTATGATTCCCTTCATACAACATTCTGGAAAAGAAAGGGGCCAAAAACAACACCAGGTTGCCATGGACCAGTGCTGACTACAAAGGGGCATGAAGAAACTTTGCAGGAAGGTGATGAACATGCTTTGAATCCTCCTGACTGTTATGATGGTTCTATATGATGTCACATGAAGAGGGGTAAATTTTACTGTGTGTAAATTATATCTCAATAAACATGACTAAAGGATGGGGGGAGGACAGGAAAAAAAGGGAAGAAGCTGGGAGTTAGGAGGAAGACAGAAGGAATGAGAGCAAAGGGAAGAGGGATTTGAGTGGGTTCCCTACAAGACTGGAGAATCCCACCCTTAAGCCAAGGCTGGGGCCAGCCACAGTGGGGGTTCCCCAAGGATCAGCGTCCCACTCACAGCCTGGGAGCTCTGGGTCTACTGGTGAGGAGTGTGGTCTCTGGACACCCCTGGTCCCCTATACTGGTATCCCCACTAGGGCATGACCTGATATAGCCCTGCTCAGGTAGTCCCATACCTCACCTTTCATCCCTACCCCTGGATCTGTTTGTTGGCCCAGGCTGGGATCAGATGGGACATGAGATGGGAAGGATCAGGGCTAGGTGGGGACCTGGGGACCTGGGTCAAGCCTTGACTGGCCTCTGGATTGCTTTTGCCCCCTCTTACAACAGAAGCCTTGGACCCCACTTACTGATCTGCATGAGGGCATAGGTCCCACATACCTACAGCAGGGACTAGGGGAGCTTCCTTCAGTTTCTTGCCTAGCTCATCAAGGTGCCTGTCCTCAGCCAGGAGGGCAGTAGTTGCTAGGAGTGCTCAAGGGAAACCAGACAGGGCTGCTGCCCCTGCCCAGTGGCTTTTATCTCCTCCCCAGCACCCCATCCTGCCCCTCTCCTGGGGGCAGCTGCTCCCACTTCCTCAGGTGGACAGTGAGGATCACTCGGCAGCACCAAAGATTCACTAACTCCTGACAGCCAGGCGTGGGGAGGGGAGAGGTAAATGGGATCCTTGGCTTGTCTCATCCCTTTCCTAACCAAAGCAGGGAATGGGCCTAAGGGATTAGGCACCCACTTCCACCCAGAGACGTGGGTGACTGCTATGCATGCAGCATGCCTTATGCATCCAACTGCCTCTGGCGCCTGCCTTCGTCACCCTGAGAGGGTCTGCAATCTGCAACTGTAACTAGAATCTCAGGTGCCTGGATGCTCCTTGGAATTTAAGGTCCACTGACTGAATAGCTAAGAAATTGTTCAAAATCATGCCCGATGGTGGCAGGTGGAGCCCAAGTAAGTTTCTCGGGATGTACCTCAGGTTTTCCCCTTAGGGACTCTCTAGACCCTTGCTGTGGTTCCTCAGAGACACTTCCCCAAATCTTCCATCCCCTTCCCCATGAGCACCCCTCCTTCCCAACACTGTTTGCTGGCTCAGGCTGTTTCCCCGCCCCAGTGAGGACCCCAGTAAAGACTCAAGGGCAGAGGGGAGCATACTTTTGAGTATTATCATCCCCCCTCAGTCTGCTAAGGACAGGGACACTTACTGTAAACATCACCCTAATAAATATGGCTTTATTTAGGAGAGTGGGGGAGACAGATATGAGGGCTTTGACCTCCCAACCCTCAACTTCCCCTCTAAAAAGGGGCCTGGGACTGAGGTCTCTTCTGGGGTGGGGCCCTCCAGGGGAATGGATATATGTGTGGTTGGATGATGAGTGAGTGGGCCTAGACATAGGTCTTCACTTGATGCCTAGGATTGGCAGAAGTCAGTTATTTTCCCTCCACAGGGATGGGGGAAGACGGGGCCCCAACCCACCTGGAGTCCCTGCTGGAGAAGCTGCATGACCACCATCCACACCTGGCAGGTGAGAGTCAAGATAGGGCCCCAGGTGGGGAGGGCATACCTCCTCCCCAGTCCTAACAGACAAGAATTCCTGGGCCTCCCAGAGGAGCTACCCTGCTGTCAGCCCTACCCTCCAAGGGTGATGGCCGGAGGAGAAGCACAGACACTTGGCATGGCCACCAGGAGCAAGGTAACGCCCAAACGTTGGGTTCCCTATTATCTAAGACCCCAAAGCTGGGGCTAGGAACCAGGCCTGCAGGGCACACTGACAATAGGAGGGATAATCACACTCAGAAGTGAGACACCTACTCAGGGGACAGACATGAATACTGAGAGAAGTGGACTCCCAATACCAAATCCCTCCCATCCCCCCACACACCTAAAAGGTGGAACACAATGTGTTAGGAGACATTGGAATACACCAGCCCAAGAGCAGGAATGCCTGGGAAATGTTGAATAGGGCCTGGTATATAGCAGGTACACAATGTCAAGTGCTAAATGAACTTGGTGAAGGCAGCAATGTATAGCAAGTGATGGCATGGTCTGCACAGGACTTGTAGGGCTTCTCTCCCATTCCAGCAGACCCCATGACCTGGAACATCAAGCCAAGTAGCTGAGCTGGGCTCAGATCCAAGGGGATTGGCTGTGAATTCTGCCTGGAGTGATCAGGTCCAAACAGGTGATAGGTCAGCAGTACTACTCTTGCAGAATCTGGACTTACTAAGAAGTTGCATCAGCAAGAGGAGCAAGGTCACAGACATGACCTTGTGCAAGACTGACAGATGGAAGGCCACCAGGACTCCTAAAATAAGGGTACAGAAAAAGGAGTCAAGAGCAAAGATAAGAAAGGCAGAGATGGAAGGCATCACTGAAAAAGAAGAGACGACAGGATCTCCTAGGATTTCAGCCCCCAGAGTCAGATGGGACCACCTATTAATGCCTCACCATCCACCCCTGCAGTGCCCTAGGCAAATGGATCACAACGGGGGTCCTCCTTCCACATTTATAAAGTCAGGTTAAAGTGAAGCATCCCACACCCATCCATCCACTCATCCCATCCATACATCCATCCATCCATCCATCCAACCATTCATCCACCCACCCAACCATCCATCTATCCACCCATCCATCCACCCACCCCACCTCATCAGCCAGCTGCAAACAAGGGAGTGAGCAGGCACATATCTAGCTCCAGGCTAAAATAAACTCATTTAATTGCACACTTTTGTCTCGGGTCATCTATGGGGTGAGAAAACCCTTTCACTCCCAATCCCATCTACATGGGTACAATCTGACGACGTGGTCCGGCTGTCGGTGAGGGGGTGCAGGTAGGTGCAGGGCTGGCCCATGAGTCTGCACTTCCTCTTCAGGGCAGGGAGCTCAGACCTACAGAAGGAAGGGTGGCATGTGCCGGTGGTCAGCCCACAGGTGCAGGAAAAGGGACTGCCCCTCCCATTTCCCACCTGGGTAGAGCTCATTCTCTCACCATGATTGTACTTGCACTGCTTCAGGGCCTCGCTGAAGCCCTCACACAGGGATAAGTCACTCTGAGTGGTTGAACAGTCCAGGAACTGCTTGATCTCATAACCGCAGGGCCCCAGTTGCAGGGGCTGGGGGCCAGCACGGGCTGGGACCTAGGGTATGCATGGGAGACAGCAAAGTCAACTGCAGGTTGCCATCCACAGGTAGGTTCCAAGCTAGAAGCTGCCTGTCCCTGGCAAGGGTCTGTGGCTGGTTGAGTAACCAGGGAGAGCAGACTCAGCTGCTCTATTCCTGAAACAGGGTAAGCCTACAGCTAGTGAAGGGTTTGGACAGCATTTCCCTGCTGTCTCATAGTGGGTACATGGGCAGGTGGGGAGTGGGAGGTGGGAGAAAGTTCTAGAAAAGCCTACTGCTCCACTTGTACACTTGGAGTCTGAGCTCCACCCCCACAAGGTCTAGCACCTTCCTGGCTCAGTGATACTGATCCTTATGACCCCTGACTCTACCCTACTGCTATGCCCAAATTTGGCTCAGGATTGGTGAGAAGGTTGCTGCAATCAGTGGGGAACAGCTAGCAAAAAACAGGCCCTGGAATTACTGGCTCCCCTTAAAGGTCTTGGGAGTTTGAGTGAATCCTGCCCTTGGGCGAATCTCTGAGTCCCAGTTTCCCCATCCTTAATGGGCTGGTTGGCTTCTGTCCCTGGGAAGGACTGCCTGTGAGTGACAGGAGGGCGACTGCAGAGTAAAGACAACTAAGACCTTCTGAGGGAAAGTCCTAGGTCTGAGGCAGCTGTGAACAGCGTGACACTCCTGGCTGGACACTCCAACAGCTCCCTGCTATGTGACCTTAACAGAAGACGTTGGTTTCTGAGTCAGTTACCTGCTGAGCGGCCGGTTGAGCTGGCTCTGAGCTCCCTCCGCTGAAGGCTCCGGTCAGGGCGCTGCCCACGACGTGTCCCACGGCCGAGCCCACGGCCACCCCCGCGGCCGTGGACGCCATCTGCGCCATGAGACCCGGCTGGCTCGCCGGGGCAGAGGCCGGAGCCGCAGTCGACGGCGGTGGGTGAGCTGGCGGGTGGGCAGCGGTGCGGCTGCTGAATGGGAGGCAGCAGGGTTAATTCTGGACGGATCGCCGGCCAGGGGCCCGAGAGACCTGCAGTTTCTGAAATACACCCTCCCCCGCTGCCGGCGGGGAGCGCGACCACCTTTTCAAGGGGTTGCGGTACCCCGCCCCTCCCCCCGCTAAGATGGCGCAGTAGCTGTCAAGGTCAAATTATCTCGCCCTTGGGAGAACCCGAGCTTCCCGAGCCCCCTCTCCTCAGGGCCCCGTCACCCTCACACCTGGCTGGCCGGGCGGCCGCGCTGCGGCTTCCGCGGGGCATGGTGGCGGCGGTGGAACCTGACTAGGCGGGTCTGAGCGACTGCGGCCGAGGTTCTGTCTGCGGGACGCAGGCGACGACGCCAATCACAGCCCCCTACCAAGGGGCGGGGACTGAGGCGGGGCCTCCGGGACACGCCCCCGGCGCGAGGTACCCGGTGCCCGAGAGCGCAGGGCTCAGGCCAGTCCGCCCTCGCATTTCCCCCGGGTCTTGGCGCTTGTCTCAGCCGGAATGTAACCCCGTGCCCTTCCTGCGTCAGGCCCAATCTGTGTGGGCCCCGAGGCCCCGGGCTAGCGCCGCAAAGCTCCGAGAGCTTACGCTGGGGCAATGGACCTGGCCCTTCAAGACCTAGCGGAGCGCAGGGAGTGGAGGTGGGTGCTCTTCAAGCTCCAAGGGGAGAGGAGACAGGCAGGTGGCTCACGGTCGAAGCCCGCCTGGAGGGGCGAGGGGAGCCAGACCAAGCTCTGACCCCGCTTTATCTGGATTTGCGACCAGCGCGCGTCTCGGCGTCGCGGGGGACGCTAGAGCCCGAGGTGCCCCGCGGAAGATAGAGTGCGACCAGTCCCCAGGACTCACGCCAGGGGGCGTCCGAGGCTCTTCTTCGACTCCATCCCTGTCAAAAGGCGCAGCCCGGCGCCGCCGCCAACCTGACAACCTGGGTCAGCCGCCCTATCTCTCTCCCCTTCCTCCCAACCCCACGGATGCGGCGGCGGACACTGACAGCGTTCCCGAGACACTGAAGCACTGTCTACCCCCAAAGGCCTTTACTTGAGTCGCAGAAGCTCTGTATACCAGGCTCAGGTTTGAATCCTGTGGTCTCGTGATTTTGCTGTGGTTCCAGGCCAAGAGGACGGCAGACTCTCAGATTTGGGATGCTTCCCAGGAACTTGACGTTTTCATAGTGACTTGGCAGTGGTCATATTTACCCAGCATCATTATCCTCCCCTATCACCATGTGACAGTGGGAGGCCTTCTGGCATCTGGATTGTGCAGAGGGAGAGAGCACCCAAAGCAAAAATAGTGGAGGAGGGGAAGAGGAATTTATCCTAAGTGGGGAGAGGAGGCTCCTCTGTGAGGAGGGGAGAAGGAACAAGGAGGCAGCCAGCTGGATTGAGTGGCCTTGCACCTGCACCATCAATCATGTGTGTGCAGGGCTCTTCAGGCCAGGTAGAACTGCAAATTCTGCTCACTACTGTGTCCTCTCTACATGGTCCTCTCAGCCAGTCAGCCCTCCTCAGGGCTCTCCCCGGACCCCTGTCTGGACCTGTATCTGGACCTCAGTTTCCTCTTCTTTGAAGTAGAAATGTACATGCCAGGTGTCCTACAGCCTCTACTCCTTTGCTCACTTAGTCTCTACCCACCTGGTTTCCATTTCACATCTGCCACTGGTCTATCCTAGGCTTATCAGGGCCATCCTGCAGGAAGCTCTCTGTGATCAGCCCACTTTGCTTGTTGCATGGATGGCTTATAACCCCTCACATGAACTGTGGGTGCTTGTTACTGAAATTTCCATGACTAGTGGATTTTAAGTTCCCCAATGCATAGCCATGCACCTCTGGAGGTACTTAAAGACCATTGAGGTAGTTACACATGAAAAATGTTTAAATTTTATTTACATAATTATGAATTTCCATGTGTGTTATGAAAAAGCATATAAGCATTTCATCACATCCATGACTTCTTGACTAAATTTCTGAGTGAGGCTGAAGTAAGCATTTCAATTTTTTCAAAAGTCACTGAAGATTGCTAGGTAGTAAAATTCACTGCTGTTTTCCCTCTCCTGGCCTCTAGGAGTCTCTGTGGAGCCTTTTTGGAGAAGTTGGAAAGGCTGGGTAGGTTGTGAAGATTTGAGTGAGCCTTGCTGACCCTACCTGGCCTCTGGACCTTCACCCCTTCTTAGGCCTCCAGCCTGCAACCTCACCAAGCAGTGGTTCAGGACCCTGCCCACTAGCACATAAGTCACTACTTGCATTTTGGTTCTGCCAGCTTGCCCACCATGGAGAAGTCTGCCTGGCCTCTGGGTACCATGAGCATGGCTGAAGGACCCTTTCAGCATATGGACACCACAGCCAGCTTCCTCTCCCTCACTCTCAAGGAGGTTGGAGCCAAAGAGCCCCAAGTGTTGATGATCAACCAAAGGATAATCTGGGCCTCCAGTGCCCCACTCACAGCCCTCATCCTTGCCCCTGCAACGGTTCACTGCAGCTGACCAGCCTCAGGGCCTCCTGACTGCTCCAGCTGGTATGGAAACACCTGTCTTGGTCCCTCCCTCCTTGGGAGGCTAATTGTCTATGATTCTGTTCCAAGGTGGAGGCCTGGCCGTCTCCTTTATATGCCACAATTTCTACTGAGAGATTTACTATCCCTTTTCTCATGAGGATCTTCTCCCAAATAGATCAGCTGAGGCTCAAGGTGAGGGAACTTGCCCCTGAATACAGCCACTGGCCATAGACTTAGGAAATCAGAGATCAGGCCACCAGGGAGCTCTGTCCAGATGCACCTTGCCTTCCAGAATTAAGTAGGGAGTAGGGGTGGGAGGGCTGAAACCCTACCTTTCTGGAACTGCCTATCACCCAACGGGGAAACTGAGGCCCACAGCTGGTCAGGGTCACCAATAGTTGGCCTCCGAAGGTACAAGCTCATCCAGCCCCCCAGAGCTCTGGGTTTCCGGACCCCAGACCCCGCTTTGCCAGGCCCTCCCTCCCTGCCCACCTTCCCCCCCAAAGCCGCCGCCGCTGCGGAGAAAATTTAGAACAAAAGGCGGGGGGGCGGGGCCGGGGCGGGCCGGGGGCGGGGCGGAGGCTATAAGGGGCGATGGCCCGCGCGGCCCAGCAGGCCCAACAGCCCCGGGGCGGATGGCTCCGGCCGCCCGGCTTCGCAGCGCGGTTCCGCGCGCCCTCCCGCTCCCGCTGCTGCTGCTGCTCCTGCTCCCGCCGCCACCGCTGCTGGCCCAGGCCCCGCGGCCGCCGGTGAGTGCGTGACCCGCCGCTCCTCGCCAAGGGGCGCTGGGCATGCGGTCTTGGCCCAGTGGCCGAGCTGGACCCCCGGGGGCGACCAGGGTAGCCTGGTGCGGCCCGTTACCCTAAGTACTTCCTGGGCCCCTGTGGCTGTGGGAGTGAGCTTCCCACCTCTGGAGGTGTGCAAGTGGAGCTTGAGCCCGGATGGCTCGGGCCAGTGCGGAGGGACTCCGCTAGACGCGCGCCTCCTCCCTTCCAGCCTGGGAACCTGCTCCTCATCGGCGTCCGCGGATGCGGGTATGCTCTGTGTTGGAGGAGCTGGCGCAGGAGTACTATAGGGCCCCCTATTCATCGCGGGGACAAAGCGCAGCAGCTCTCTGGCGAGTGTCAGTCAGCCTCCAGGTGTGTGGCCTGAGCGAGTGCACGTCCCAGGTGTGCGGCGGCGACAGAATTGCTGGGAGGGCAGCAGCTGCGGGGAGGGAAAAGGGGTCTGAGCCTGGAGGAGGGGCCACCACCTGTGAGCTGGACGTTTGGGAGCCAGGACACAATATGAGTGTGAGAGCTGCAGTGTATGTGACTGTGAGCGAAGTGGGAGTGGGTTGTGGACACCTCCAGAGAACAAAAGGGTGGGGAGAAAGGAAAGAGAGAGGAGCTGATTGGGAGAGAGGAGAGCCCATGTGGAACAGCAGAGTACAAGGAGAGGAGAGCAGTCTGGGGGGTAAGAAGTGTGTCCAGAAAGTTGCACTTTCCCTTTGAGCAAGGGCTTCCAGAGGCCAGAGGGGGTGAAGAGTCAGGGAGCATCTCAGTCACAGGCAGTGGCCAGGCAGGACCTGGGGACAAAGTCTGGACAACTCAGGCCAGGTCTACCAAGACCCACAGCTAAGGCAGTCAGCCAGGTGTGTGTGTGGGCCCGGGGGGGGGGGGGGGGGGGGGGGGGGGGAGGGTTGGTCTGGACAGTCAGGAACTAGGGGACTGATCCTGTGAGAAGGTAGGTCTGACTGGGCTGCCCTGATCAGCCTGGCCCCTCTGACTATAGGAGCAGAAGGACTTAGATGGACGGAGAGCAGCTCCCTGTGCCCTGCCTCTTTCCAGCCCTGCCAGTCTCCTAGACTTTGGGGCAGTCAGGAATCATGCAAGTAGTGACTGAACATACAGGTTTAGGAACTAGAGAGATCTGGTTTTAAACCCTGTGGTCATAGGGGAGTACTCCTGTGTCTCAGAATCCCATCCTATGTCTTGTCAGGGGTAGGTGGGAAATAACAGTGCCCACTCATGGGCATTGAGGGTTAAATGTGGCAATGTATTCAGAGAGCTCAGACAGGCACACTGGAGACATTCCATCACCTGTGGCTGCCACTTTGACTCAGGTGCAAGGTCAGCTGGGGCTGGGGCTGAGCTGGACTGTTGTCTGTCACTCTGCAGATATGCAGGGAGCATTTGGGGTCGCCTCCAATGTGTTTATCCCAGACTGCCGTCCCCGCGGGGCCAGGAAAGCTCTGTAAATATTTATGCATCCCAGTTCACAACTTTCAGGATTGATGAAAGCCCTGCAGCCCAGTGGGACGGATGCTGGAGCCAGCAGGGGAGGGGTGAGAAGGGGAAGATTAGACCACAGCCTGGAAGAGAAGATGGACCTGCCTGCCAACTGGCTACATGACTTGGGTGGGTTGCTTGACGGCTCTGAACCTCAGAAGGGCTGATGCTGCTTAGAAGAGCTAGATGAAGCTCTCCTGTCTTCCTCATGGCTTAATGAAGCCATCCCTCAGGCTGCCTCCTGCTGACAGCAGAAGGCATAGCTATGATTAGTTATCCCTTTGGGACCAACAGCAAACTGAGGCCCAGAGACAGGCACAGCTGGCCTGGCCTTACCCAGTAGTTTCCTAGCCCGGGGTCTTCCTTTTATAGCTCTTCTACTGGGTGTCTCTTATTTTCTAGATCGGAAATTGATGCAGGGCGCTGACCCAAGGAGACAGAAATTTCTCAAGGATGTCTGAGGTTGTGGTCCAGTACCCATCAGAGGAGGGCCGTGTGAGTGGGCTGGATACCCGCCACAGGGCAGTTGGGGGTGGGATTGCACTGGAAGAAGAAACACTTCTCAGGAATTTGGTTTTGAAGATAGACCAAGAATTGGAAGGGGGGTGGAGTTCCGAGTAGGGAGACATAAATCCCAGGCTATATCTAGGCCTAGCTTTTGTCTGACTTGCTGTGTGACCCTGGGCAGAGTCCTTGAGTTCTCTGGGTTCTGTTTCTTCTGGGAAATGGGGTGATGCCTGCCCACCAACCTATCCAGGGCTGTAGATGAGGCCAGATGTGATCTACGCCTAACACCTTACCTGAATGAATCCTAGCAGCCCTGCGAGGACCAACACTCCCATTTAGCTGTCGGCAAGCTGCTTTGTGCCAGCCCTTGCAGCTAGGTCACTTGGCTCAGACCAGAAAAGACTCAGAAAGATGAGGTGCAGGAGGTCATCCAGCAGGGAGCATGTGTCCCTTCCCAGTAAATGGGGAAACCAAGCCCAAGGGCTGTTCAATGATGGGCTCTCCAACAAAGGTCCCACTGGATGGGGCCTCCTGCTCATTCTCCACCACCAGTGAATATGACAGGGGCTGGAAACAAGAGGTCTTGGTTTGCTGGGACACCCTCCACAGTCACTTTTCTCCTCTGGGCCTACAAGGTACCTGCTAGCTGTGAGTCCTGTTTGTAATTTAAAGTCCGGAGAGTTTGGGGGACCTGGAAGCCAGGTGAGTGGTGGGCACTGCAGAAAATCTGGTGGGAACAGATTCCCAGGTATGGGAAGGCTCTAGTAGGAGCAAGGAGTGGGATCAGAGAAGAGGTTCTTTGTGCCAGATGCAGCGGTGGGCATTACAGAAGGAGACCATTTGGCCCTTTGCTATGGCACCATTCCTGTTTGACAGACAGAGAAGTTGAGGCTAAAAGAGGGCCATGGCTTGCTCTGGATCACTCCATCTAGGGTCTCCAAGGCATAAATCTGGACCTTCTGAATCTCAGATGATGGCTTTTTCTGCTGCACTAAGCGTGTCAGGTTCCAGGGGTTTGAGTCTGGCTGTGAAGTAAGGAAAGGAGGGTTGGCGTGTGTGTCCATTCCTTCTGTGGCTAGCTGCTGCAGGCCCCACTGGGAGGCAGGGAAGAGAGAGATTCCTGGTTACAGGGATAACCAGAACTGGCAGGCTGGTTCATGGTTTGTTTGGGGCTCCCAGGTGACAGTAGCCCTGCCAGGGGTGGGGGAAGAATCTGTATCGTACAGGTCAGGAAGGTGCTTCATGCAGTCCCGTGAAGTCTGGGGCTTACATCCTCAATGTGAGACTTTGAATAGGTACCATCCCGTTTGGGGGCTGGGGGAGTAGGACCAGTGAGCCCACGTGAAAAGTGCCTGGGAAGTAGCAGGGTCTTAATCATTTCCTGTCATTTCTCTTCTGTCACCAAGATGAAGCCTGCCAAGGTCCTTCCTCCAGGGGAAGGGGAACCCCACCCCAAAGAGCAGAGCAGAGGTAACAAGTTGGGTGGGTTGTGAGCACAGGTGACCTGCTGCCTCCCGGCCTTTATCCAGGCAAGTTGCCTAACTCATCCTAGAAACAGGGGTGATGATGGTGGGATTGGTAAGAGGTTCCCTGAGAGGTTTAGAGCATGCGTGTGAAACTGTTGGCGGGTCCGAGTCTAGATGCAGGTGAACTGCAGCAGTGATAAGTACGCATGAACAGTGAGCGCTATATCAGCTGGAGCCACAGCCCAGAGAGGCTACACTGTGCCAGGTAACCAGCCACTCACTAAGCAAATTCTGAAAACTAGGAGAACACTGGCCCAGAGCCTCACACACCAAGTAGCTCCACAGCCCCCAGGGGTGCAGAAGGTCTAGGTGTTCAAAAGACCCCTTCTTAGTGGGGTGTTCTCAGGGGTTAAGTTGTTTGTTTTTTTTAAATGCAAGAACTGTGACCTCTGGTCGTGGGACTTACAGAGGGTGGAAGGTCTGGGTTAGAGTCTCCATCTGTGGTCCTGGGCCTCTCGCAAGGTGGGACCAGGTGTCTGGGAAAGATAGGCGGACTACATCCCACTCCGCTCGACCCAGGTCAGAGGGATGTGAGCAAGACTGCCCTTCCCCCGAATCATACTTTACATGTATCACCTTGACTCCCAAACACTGTGGGGAGATATATTCCCATTCGTCAGGTGAGTAAACCAAAGCAGGGTGCTGCAGCCCCTCCACACCAGGGTGTGGTGGTGTTGGCAGCGGCTAGATCACATAATTGGAGAGGGCAGGTGGTAGGGGTCCAGAAGAAAGGGAAGTGGAAAGGTATGTTCCAGAATGGGGGCGGGAGATAGTGAGTAGAAGATGAGGGAGCAGGAGGAGACTGTCTGGCCTTTCCTTGGAAAGTTTATGGCCAAGGGTGTGTGTAGGGTCCAGTCAGGGCTATGCTCCTGTGCAAATATCACCATCCCAACGGCTGGAATAGGTGACAGGCAGCCCAGGAGAAGGCAGAGAGACAGCAGGAAGCCTTGAAAAGTGTCGGAAAGCAGTTAGCCTACGCCAAAGGGCCCTGTTCTTGACAGCAGGCACACCCTTCTCTGGCCCTCATTTTGCCCATCCACAGTGGGCTTGGGTTGAGCATGAATGTGCTGCTAACTGGGTCTTCACATCCTCTCTCCTGCCCAGGATGCCCTCCGCCGCCACTTGCTGAGAAGAGGGGCACAACTCTGGCATGAAGCTCTACCCAGCAACCTGGCACCTATCCCTGCCACCCAGGAGGCCCCCCAGCCCGCCAGGGGCCCAAGACCTCCCCGGTGTGGCGTGCCTGACCCACCGGATGGGTTGAGTGGCCGAAACCGACAAAAGCGTTTTGTGCTGTCAGGCGGGCGCTGGGAGAAGAGAGACCTCACCTACAGGTAGGGGCCAGAGGTCAGGGCAGCAGGCTCCATACCTCTACCTGTGTGTCTGTGTGTGAGCCTGCCAGTCTCACACCTGCTTCTTCACACAGATCCCAGGACCGAATCTCCTTGGTTGACAGGAGGGGGCTGTGTGACCACTAACCCCAAGCCACCCGTAGACAAACACCCCTGAACCCTACTTAGACACACACACCAGGGCTCTCCCCCAGCAAAGGGACTGTGCCTCTGTCAATAGCTGAATCAAATAGCTGACAAGCCGGGTGTCAGCTTTCAGGCACGAAGCAGCCGCAGTGGGGACTTGTTAAGGACCAGGCCCTGGCAGTCCACAGTAAATGAGTCAGACACTGCCCGTCCTTCAAGGAGCTAGATGTGCTAACTACATCCTTGTTTGGGTCTACACCACAAGCTGGGATGTGTGCAGGTGGAAACAGGGAGCTAAGTTCCCTGGGAAGTGGTGCAGAATTTGAGACTTACATGCACTGCAGGTTGAGATTCAGCCTGGGAAAGAAGGTTCATGAAGACGGTATGCATTGGAGCTGGGGTTGCTGGGGGCCTCAGAAATGTCCCGAGTGGGGAACTTGGAACTGAGGGGGGAGATCAAGGAGCCAAGATATCTCCACAATGAGCCCCATAACCAGTCAAGAAGGTGGGTCTCAGGGCTCCTGGTACTGTGCTCCTGTGTGCACAAACACGCAAAGATGTGTCCCGGTGACAGAGGACTAGTGCTCTCTACCTGGATGCACACTAGAGCACACCTGGCCTGCATCCTGTGTGCACGACAGCCCCTGAGCATCTGGGGCAACTCTGGATCACCATCAGGGACTGAATCTGTCCTGAGCAAGTCCAGATCCCTCTTGCTCACACCCTTCCCAATCCCAGGATCCTCCGGTTTCCATGGCAGCTGGTACAGGAGCAGGTGCGGCAGACAGTGGCAGAGGCGCTACAGGTATGGAGCAAGGTGACACCACTCACCTTCACTGAGGTTCAAGAGGGTCACGCTGACATCATGATCGATTTCACGAGGTAAATTATCTGCCCGGGATCCCTTTGGGAACAAGCCCCATCTGTCAGCAGTCACTGACTCCCCCACCATCCACCTACAGGTACTGGCATGGGGACAACCTGCCGTTTGATGGGCCGGGGGGCATCCTGGCCCATGCCTTTTTCCCCAAGACCCACAGAGAAGGGGATGTCCACTTCGACTACGATGAGACTTGGACTATCGGGGACAATCAGGGTATGGACTGAGGACCCATTTTCCAGATGGGGCAAATGAAGATCACAGAGAATGGGAACTTATAAGGGTGCTGGAACTGGGGTCGAGATTGGGTGTCTTCTGGTGGGAGGTTCAGGGATTGCTGAGCTACTCCCTTTTCCAGGCACAGACCTCCTGCATGTGGCAGCCCACGAATTTGGTCATGTACTTGGGCTGCAGCACACAACGGCAGCTAAGGCCCTAATGTCCCCTTTCTATACCTTCCGCTACCCGCTGAGCCTCAGCCCAGATGACCTCAGGGGCATCCAACACCTATATGGCAAGCCCCGGTCAGACCCCACTTCCAGGCCCTCGGCCCTGGGCCTCCAGGCAGGGGAGGACACCAACGAGATTGCACTGGTGGAGGTAAGGCCCAGGAGAGTGGGGCGACAGAAGGCGGGGCCCTGCTCCCAGCTTCCCTATCCCACTGATCTCTGTTGCTCCAGTGTGGGTTCTTCCTGACCCGTCTCTCCCACCCTAGCCAGAAACCCCGCCAGATGCCTGCGAGGTCTCCTTTGACGCGGTCTCTACCATCCGAGGTGAGCTCTTCTTCTTCAAGGAGGGCTTTGTGTGGCGGCTGCGCAGGGGCCAGCTGCAGCCTGGCTACCCTGCACTGGCCTCTCGCCACTGGCAGGGACTGCCTAGTCCTGTGGATGCGGCCTTCGAGGATGCCCAGGGTCACATCTGGTTCTTCCAAGGTGAGACGCGGGTTTGGGGGGGACATGAACCTCAGGAAACTTTCAGGAGCCAGGAACATTGTGGCCAGGGGTGGGGACAGACTGATACGATGGGCAGGGGCAGGGTGCCCCAGTGATCTGAAGGAGAGCAGGACTCACCCCTCAGGGCACTACTGGGAGGCTTTCAGGGGTGGCAGCTCTGGAGGTGGCAGTATAATGGATGTGGGCAACACACTGGCACATTCAGTCCTCAAAACCAACTTGTGAAGCTGGTATAATTATCACCCTAGATGAGGCCTCTGGAACTCAGACACAGTGAAGCTACTCACTTGGAGAAACAGCATGGGTTTTCCCAGGTCTGGCTACCTGAAAGCCTGTGCTCTTCGCTTTCAACTAGCAGAGACAGGAGCCTGGAACATTCCAGGTAGCAGGCACTTCATAAACAGACCCAGCACCTGCTGCATCAGGAACAGGGCCTAGAGGGTGGTCAGCACTTACCGTGGGCAGCCAAATGCCAGGGGACGAAATGGGAGCCCAGATGGCCTCTCTGCTGCTTAGAATAACCCTTTCCATGTGGTAGCTCCCAGAGCACACACGACTCTGGCTAATCCTTGCTGACTCCAACTTCCCTCTGGGTATGGCGCCTAATGGGCTTTGTTGCCCTATGTGTTTTACACATGAGGAAACTAAGGCAAGGAAAATTGGTGGTGGTGATGGTGTGGCCAGGTGGGTCCACGGTGACTGGGTATGGCAGCTGGGCGGCTCCACTGCAGCCTCTCCTCTCTCCAGGTGCTCAGTACTGGGTGTATGATGGCGAGAAGCCAGTTTTGGGCCCCGCACCACTCTCTGAGCTGGGCCTGCCGGGCTCCCACATCCACGCTGCCTTGGTTTGGGGCCCTGAGAAGAACAAGATCTACTTCTTCCAAGGCGGGGACTACTGGCGCTTTCACCCCAGCACCCGTCGAGTGGACAGCCCAGTGCCCCGCCGGGCCACCGACTGGCGAGGGGTGCCTTCTGAGATTGATGCCGCCTTCCAGGATGCTAACGGTGCTTGGAGGGATGGGGAGTGGTGCTATTGCACCTCAGGCCTGGTGGTCACTGGGCGCCCTCATGCCCTATTTAGGAGGTCCAGCTCTTTTCATCACAAGCTTTTGTCCAGCACTCTCCCGCCCTCCTCCTTATGCCAGGGCAGCTAGATACCTCTGCATTGCAGACTAGGGTCCTAAGAGGTGGAAGGATTTGCATAGGTAAAGGCTGTAGCTGGCAAGATAATAATCTCTGTGCACTAAGGGCTGACAGTACTTCAGGCACAGGGCTAAGGTCTTTAACTGTCTCAACAGCTCTGATAAAGTTTCCACAGGAGTAAATAGAGATCATGTGATGGGGTCCTTCACTGGGGATACCCACGTAGATAGATGGTGGGGAGCCAGGACTCCCACTTAGGTAGTCCCTGTTCCTAAGCACTGAACCACCTGGCCTTTCGAACTACTAGAGGGGTGACTTGAAGTTCAGTACCTTCTCCCCAGGGGAGCCCCCTTTGCTTTGTGCTGTCCTACATTTGGACTTGCTGGAAGAGCTGTTTTATGGCAACTTCTGGCTCTGGGGCTCCAGGTCCTCTCTGTCACCAATCTTGCCTGAGGATGACCGTCTGTAGTCTGGGTGGGATGTGTGAAGTAGAGTGGCATGGAGGAAGGGGCAGTGACGGAGTGGGAATTCCTCTCCTTGGGGGTATGAGTTGGGCTTTGAGGATCCTGGCATCTATAAGGTGGGTGTAGCCCAGCGCAGACCATGTGGCAGACAAAAGGACTCACCCAAGGTATGGGGGCTTCTAGCTGGACTGCCCCAGGGCCTACAAGGTTCAGTTAACTCAGAATAGTGAAGGACAGTCCCCTTGGACTCCCCTGTCGCTATCCCTGGACACAGCCTGGTGTGGGCCCCAGTGTCCATTTGCCTGGGCCTGACCCTGCTTCTCTTTTTAGGTTATGCCTACTTCCTGCGTGGCCGCCTCTACTGGAAGTTTGACCCCGTGAAGGTAAAGGCCCTGGAGGGCTTCCCCCGCCTTGTGGGCCCCGACTTCTTCGACTGTACTGAACCTGCCAACACTTTTCGCTAACAACAGCTTGGATACCTTCAGGGCCCCTGACCCTGACATTGCCAGAATGCTGACATCGATTAGCTACTTGTAACCAGCTTGGTGGCTGTGGTCACTAGGCATAGGATGATCTGTATTTCCTCAGGGTGTTAGGGATTGGGTGCTGCCACTGTAACCACTGCAGGGAGGGCCACGCGGGTCGTGATCACCTGCCAGCACCTGTCTCAGACTGGGCAAGAAGGCTTTGGCATTAAGAGTGAGAGTAGACTTGGGCCCCAAACCTGTGTAGGTCATGGGCAAATCCAGCTGCCCTTGGTCTCCATCCCTGTCCTTCAGAGTAGGACCTTGGCAGGGCTGGGGGAACTGGAACCCTAGCTCTGTCCATGCCAGAAGGTTTCTGAGTGGGCTGGTCCTGGAGTTCTGAGGTCACATGGCCTTCTGCTCTGGGTAGATGCTTGGAAATGGCTTTCAGTGATCCTTGGTGATCCTTGAGCTGTTCCTCAGGATCCAGGCCAAAATGTCCAAAGTAAACTGGGGAGGGAGATGCTTCCTGTTGAAAACCATGGGCCCTGGAGGCCCCAACATACCTCAATCTTGTCATGGACCCTCCCTGTCCTCATCCCAGCACTGGGTCCCTCCAAGCCATGTAAATGTATGTAAAGTGTGTATAAAGCCTTTTGGTTTTTTTAACTGATGCTTGTCATTAAACACAATCATTTTATAGCCGTTTGTCTGGAGTCTCTCTGTGACTGTAAGGCAGCGATGAGGGAAAAAGCTGGGCCAGGAAGATGGGAGAGCTGCTTGGGATCAACTCTGTCCTGGAAGCTAGAACGAAAGTTTACAACCACCCCTGTCCCCTCTCCACTGCTTCTGGCCCTTGGGGCTGGGTGCAGGACTTGAGGCTCTTCTGTTTCATTCTTCTATCTTGTCTTATTGGACACCTGTAGAGTCTTCATCACTGGTCCCCTACTTCCCCATTTGCCCTAGATCATACCACTAAGTGGTAGTCATTTTATGATTGTGCTATGGCCGACCCCCTTTCCTACTTGTCCCCAACACTGTCAGGACACAGAACAAAACTCAGGGTTACTGAGGCACACCCTTCCTAACCCAATCACATGAAATTGTCAGCATGAGCCATTTTTGACCAACTGCATTGTTTTACCAAGTAGATTGCTTTGATACTTTCAATAGAGTTCCCACTCCCAGCTGTGAGCACACGGGGCAGAATTGTCTAATTTCACTCAGTACAGTATGGCTGTGCTTGTAGGCAGAGAGTACAGAGCTAAGGACCTAATAGAGAAGGCTTTGCTCCAACACCCACCTGATGCGTCAGCCAAACTAAAGACAGCTGGGTCCTGGAATCCTGCCAAGCCCTGGAAGAGACTACCCATCCCGACCCCCAACCAGTATTGTCATTCTGCCCAATCCCACAGCTGCATGAACAGATGTGAGCCCAGAACTGTAATAGCTGTTCTTAACGGGTCTTTATCCACTTTGCTTTGCTGCGTCTTTTTTTTCCGGGTGGAGAAACTGAGGTACAGATGACTCTGGTATGCCTTCACTTTGTTCCTTTTCCACTGTTCTGGTCTCAACTGTGAGACTGCAAAAGCCACCACCTCGGTTACTACTGTGCGTGGGTTTTCCATGGTACCTCGACTTGGCAGGCGGCCTTAGAAGAGAAATGGGGTTGTGGTTCCTTTAAGGGACACTTGGCGGCACGCCCTGGCCTTTTGTTGGGCGACGGCGGCGCGCGCGTCAGCGTCAACGCCCGCGCAGGCGCACTGAGGGAGGCCTGGTCGGCGGCGGCGGCGGCGGCGGCGGCGGCGGCGGTGGCTGCAGCTAGACAGCCCGACGGTAGCGTGAGCACCTGGTCTGGCTCGCCTTTGCCTCCTGGCCTCGGCTCCACGTGCCCGGCCCTGCCTAAGTCCTCCCACTCCTTCATATCCCGGCCCCGGCCGCCTGCTTCCACCGCCGCGATGATGATGATGGCGTTGAGCAAGACCTTCGGGCAGAAACCCGTCAAGTTCCAGCTGGAGGACGACGGCGAGTTCTACATGATCGGCTCTGAGGTAGCCCGCGGCGCGTCCTCGCCCTTCCCGGCCCCGTCCCACGGGAGCCTTGGGGCGGGTGCGCGCCGGGAAAGCGCGTCTCCATTCATCGCAGCGGGAGCGCGCGTACCGCGCTGCGTGTCTGGGCCTCGCGGGGGCGTGGCCAGGAGGGCCCCGCCCCGCTCACGTCCCCTATCTGTGTTTTTTTCTTTACTTCGCCGAGATATATCAGTAGGTCTCATTTGCCCCCGCCCCGGGGCTAAGGCTTCCCGAGGGGCCGCTGGTTCCACGTTGAGTTCGTACATCTCCAACTAGCCGCAGAAAAACGGAATATTTTGGTTAGCTCCTGGGGCGCTCAGGGGTAAATTGGCTTTTCACATTCACTCTTCCCCCTTTGCTACTTCTGTGGTCCTGAAATTGCAGGTTGGAAACTTGGGACTTGGAGGGGGGCCTTGTTTCCAATTGTGTTTGTTACCTTTGAGGTGGTCAGGGAGGTGTTTTGACCTTAGTTTGGCAGTGAGGAAGCAGGTTGGGTGGAGGATGCTCTTGCTTTTTGGTGGCTAGAGCTCCCCTCCCCCAGTTAGATCTGCCAGCAATTCAGGAGCGGTTGACTCTTTGGGTATCTTGAACTGACTTTGAAGTATTACTAGGAAAAGGTCCTAAAGATTTTAACCCTTAGATAGAAGTGGCAGCACTTTGTTGAACCAGTTGATGACTGGCGGTAACAATTGGTTCTTCAGATGGAGTTTGTACTGAGTATACTGTTTTCTCAGATAGCTGCAAACTAACTCATTTTGGTCTAAAGGCAGTCACTAGCTAGGGTAAATTCCTTTTTTTTTTTTTTTAATTGTGGGCAAACACATAGGATGTACACATACCAACCAATAGAGTCTCATGTAACAAGGTAAGTGCCAATCCTGGACAGCTAAAGCAGCTACAAAACACCAAGGTTGCCTCTCCATATTGCAATTTTCAGTGTCACACACCAACATTTCATTTCTGTTTTTGCAATTTTAGTGTGTGTGTTTTTTCATGGTTGAATAGAACATGAATGAGTTAAACCTCATGATAGTCTGAGGCTCTCAGGGCACCCTGTGATTCCTGGCTTATCTTACTTGTGCTAAGTTATGAGACCATTGTTGTTGTGGCATCAGAGCTTTAGTGTTTCCCTATTCACCATATATATAACATAGAGGGTTGGGTGCAATCAGTTTCTCACATTATCACATAAATGTTTCTTCACAGATAGCTGTGCTGGGGAAATAAATCAGTGCCTGTCCATCTACCTTTGCTCACATTGATGCTCATCAGTCAGTTGGATATAAAAGGATGTTGAGTTTCAGTATGTATATTAGGTAGGTTCTTTAAAAACAACTTTACCTGATGTAATGGATAGGGAAAGCTGTCAGTTTGGCCTTGATGCTGAGTGAATAGTACTTTTGAAAAGCTTTCATTTATTAGGTGGAGCAAATTGAGAGGAAGCATATAGCCAGGTGGGAGGAATATCAGGAAGTCTACATCCAGTTCTACACTGTCTCTATGTTACTTTCGTCATGTGGACAATGAGATGTTTAGACTGTATGGTCTCTAAGCTCATCCATGTGACACATTTTAGTTTCTAGAAAGCTAATTGCAAAACCCTATTGAATGAGAGCAATTATCCTGAGACCCAGTCTGTAGTGACTGAGGTGGGAGAGGGTGATTTGCTGTTTGGGACTGGCTTAAGTAGTGTCATATCTTTGGAGATCTGGGAGGGGCTCGCAGTTGAATGCTGATAATTGATACCCAGTTGTTCCTGGGACAACATTGAGTAGATGGCCCCTTCTCTTTGGAAAACAGGCACAATCTTTAGAAAGGGAGGCCAGTCATAGCAACACACTCAGTACCCCCAGTGTCACACATGTAGAGGTGTCTGAGTGAAACAGACAGTTGCAGTCTGTGTGTCACTGTTCTGCCACCTGCAGGTAGCTGTATTCACCAAGCCAGAGTCTTACTAAGAGTCTGTACTTTCCTTTTAGTTTTGGGAAACCGGGTCCAGAGAAGGCAAAGCCTGGTTTAGGGGAAACCTAAACCAGGTCTCCTAAGTTCTGAAGGGGCCTTGGAGAAGGGTCTAGGAGTCCTGGAGCCTTGCTCTACTGATGAAGTCGTAACGAGGAGGCATTATTGTCAGTGTCTGCTCAGAAACTTAATGTTAAACGACACTGGAACCAAATAAGGCAGAGAGGTCTGTGCTGTGTGGCACATCAGTGACTTGCTGTGGCCACTCTTCTCACATTGTTCAGCAACTTGGATTATCCATTGTTTAACTCTGATGGAAGAAAAATGGAGAAACATTTTTTTTTAACAAATACACTGTGCTGGGTAGGTAAATGGGAAACACAGTAGAAGCAATCCTTTGTGAGCTAGTTTAGCACTGCTGGGTATTTAACAGATGAGTAAAGAGACCTAGAAAAGAGAAGCGATTCCCTGTCACAGAGCCAGAATCTGGAGGTCATTCCACTGGTTGTCCCTTGGAATTTGACTTAAAAATGTGCCCTTTTTTGAAAGGTCAGTGAGACAGTGGGATTTCTTTATAAAAACTTTAGCACTACCTATCTTTTCATTAAGGAAGTCCTACTTTGTGAGCATTTGGTACAAACTAAAGCTGTTTTTTAGAGCAGTAATGATTTATGTAGCATTCTGGTAATTGCTGATAAGTGCTTTTTAAACTCTGGAAAATTCCTTTGGTATTCCTGGTTGAGGTTTTGTTACTAAACAAAGCAACAGGGGCCATAGGGGAAATTACCCTGCATCTGTCTAAAATTAAAAGAACTTTTTGGTGTTTATTACCTCGTAAAAATATCAAAGTCTTGTTCTTAAGATAAAAGAAAGTCAAAGAGACCTTAAATTACTGGAAAGTGCCAGAGATCCTTAGTCCAAAGTCAGTCCCCACAAACTTCTCAGTGAACTCTCGGGGGCCTGCTTCACGTGTGTCTAGTCAGGCCTCGTGGAACCTTGGTCTTATCATCAGGATGCAGATGTTATTATCCATGCCTAGAGGGGCAGATGTGGGCCAGATGTGTATTGCTGTTGAACCCTTGATGTCAGCAGAATGTGATTTTATGGAGACCCATTTGTTACTTGAGTCACTGGAACCTCTGCACCAGGCCCCTCCCCTTCCACCGAGAGACACGACCCTCATAATGAGCCTTCTTGCTTTACTCATAGGTGGGAAACTACCTCCGTATGTTCCGAGGTTCTCTGTACAAGAGATACCCCTCACTCTGGAGGCGACTAGCCACTGTGGAGGAGAGGAAGAAAATAGTTGCATCGTCACATGGTAAAAAAACAAAACCTAACACTAAGGGTGCGTCTTCACGAGGGTTTGTAAACCTGTTTCAAAACCACTCGCTTATGTCATGAAGATAAAACGTTTTCACTCCAGAGTGTCTTCAGCAGCCCTGACCTTAGTGCGGAAAAGAGCATCGTAGGGGCAGAGTTGCCCCCAGCACACCCTGTGGCTCAAGTGGCCTTTGGTGGTCCTTTGTCAGTGGGGCCAGGGGTCAGGAAGGGGGCGGGCAGGGAGAGTGGCGGGCGCTATGAAGACATGGTGGTCTCAAAACGTTTTAGGAATGCTGTGATGCTCTGCCATCTGCCGTGGGTGTGTTGCCATAGTCACCCTCCATGCAACCCTAGTGGCGGGTGGTGACCCCAGCTCCCACTCCCCTCTGGGGCTTCACCGCTTGTTTACCATAGCATATCCATCCTGTAGCACTTCATCTGGCTGCCAGTTGCTGGAGTTCATGTGCATGCCCCCACTCCTTGTGCCTGAGGTGTGCCTGGGGCTTGCTCTGTGAGCTGCCCAACAGTAGAAACATTAGTGTGCTTCGGCCGTGGCAGCTCTGTGTAGGGCGAGAGGATGCTTTTCACGCTCTCTTAGGGCGCTATTGGCAGAGTCCTAGCGGCACTTGGATTTGGATGCAGTGTAACATTTGGCAGGAACAAAACTGCTTCCCATTTATTGGTGGCGCCTTGTAGAGAGCTGCCCCAGGCCTGGGCGAAGACCCATCCTGAAGCACTGTGTGTGTGTGTGTGTGTGCGTGTGCGCGCGCGTGCCTTCTGCGGTCCTTTCTGTTTGATTGTGTCTTTAGGTGTTGCTGTGGTCTTGTTCATTGTGGGAAAAGTAGTGGTTCTTTTAATGCAGGAGCCGGAGCTTTTTATCCGCTGCTATAACATTTTAACTCACTTGCTTAAAAAAGTCTTATCTTCCCTCTGCCTCCCCAGTGGAGCACCAGTCACTAACGCAGTGAGTTTCTAGCTTTGCTTTCCTCTCTGCAAGCCTTAAATGAAGCCATGGTGACTCCTCGTGCTTTGGAGAAACCTTCCCCATGACCGATTCGTTTCTCTAGGAGAAGCCAGGCTGGACGCGCAGACAGGTAGCAGCTCTTGACCAAGCTTCCCTAGAAGAGTTCCCTATTGGTTGCCTCGAATCTGTCTTGCTTCCAGACAGCTTGTGTCGACTGGCTCAGGGCCAGGAAGTCAAGTTCGGTGTGCAGCAGCTCTTTCCAACTCTCTGGGCTCTTGTTTTAAAAGAAAAGTATTTCTCATCTTTCATTCCATCTCTTCACTTTGCTCGTTTCATGGACTGCAGTTGTGTCAGACCTCTTCCCACTGGTGGTATTACTCTGGAGCCTTTCTTGTCCCCTGAAAAGCCCTGTGGGCCATGCTGCACTGTAGCTGCTGCTCCCCTGTGCACCTACTCTGCGCCTGGAGTGGTGTCCCTGGGACAAATTAGTCCAAGTCAGTCCTAAGCGAGTGTTTACCCAGTAGGACCTCTCAATCAAGTGCTCAGCCCAGATTGCCTTTTGGAAGAGGCCAGCATTCAGCAGTAGTAAGGTTGACACCTGCTTTTCCCACCTCCCGCATGTGAGGACCTTGATGTGCTGCATCTATTGGCTGCTGCTGTTGGCTGCCCACTGGCAGGGTGATGACAGCAGTGTCTCTGGTTACAGATCATGGATACACAACCCTGGCTACCAGTGTCACTCTGTTAAAAGCTTCAGAGGTGGAAGAGATTCTGGATGGCAATGATGAGAAGTACAAGGCTGTGTCCATCAGCACGGAGCCCCCTACCTACCTCAGGTAATGCCCTTCTGGCCAGGGCATCGCTCTCATACAGAACTGGTGAGGGCTAAATTGAACTGAAATATTTTCCTACATTTTACCTACTGTACTTACAGATCATCTTATTCAGGTTTCTGGGTTTCTGCTGATTCTTTGAAATTTCTTAGAAATATAAGCTAAGTCTAGGTCTTGGAGAATCATTAGGAATACTTTGAAAGTGGGACTCATCTGTCAGAAAATATAGTGACCTAGATAAACTCACAAAAGAAACAAAAACAGATTTAGAAGTCTTTCTAAGAGACTATCGATAGTAACAAACAAGTATTTGGGCAGTTGCTAATGTCGTATAAAGATATATGAGAAAAATTTGAATCCCCCAGTAAATTGGCAAAGGGTGGTCTACACTGGAAAGACGAGGAGTGACCAGCGTAGAAAGCATTGTGTAATTTCACACGTCCAAAGTAAAATAATAAATACCTAGCAACGGAAAGCACAGAGAGGGACATGATCGCTCTGGCAGCCTCATGTGTGCAGGGAGTCTGGGCTTTTGTAAAGCTTCCTGGTGTCATCTTTTTTTTTTTAAAGATTTATTTATGTATGCATACAAGCACTGGGGTATAGGCCAGAGGTGTGGGGGGTGAGAGGATTTACCACAGAGCAGGGAGCAGAACAGGCAGATCAATGGAAGTACACTGCTGAGGGGAGCAGCGGGCACAGCAGGAGAGGTCTGCTGCGCCATGTGGGTCCCCTCCCTGGCCGGCGGCAGGGATCGAACTCGTGCTGCAGTGGCTGCGGTTTGCTTCATAGTGCATTGCTCAACCCGCTGCACCACCAGGGAGGCCCTGGTGTCATTTTGTTATTGTTGTTCTCTGGTCCTTAAATTTTACCCCAGGGAATTTGTCCCACAAAAATAATTTAAAAGTCAACAACCAAAAAACCTACTGTTTGTACAGAGCTCTTCTTGTAGCATTGTGAGTAATAATGGAAACTGTGGAACCACTTGTGCTCCCAGGCTTAAGGACAGGCAGAGAGTAAAGATACAACCAACTGATGGCTTAAGATGTAAGTCTTATTTGTAATAATTATGCGTACTCTACAGCAACTCAAAACACGATTCATGTGCATGAGATGTGCAGAATACCTACATTGTACTTTCAGCTCTCAAGAAAACATGTGCACAAAACCCCAGGGTGCTAGAGGGAAAAAGGCTTATTGTTCAGAGTGATGTGGTTTTGGAAAATGATTTCTTCATGATATTCTTTCAAATTTGCTGCTAGATGGTTTTTGTAGTCCCCCCAACCCCCCTCCCCAAAGTGGCACGCATCCAACCTGGCCAGTTGAATGTGTGCTCTGCAGATTCTTCGTTGTCCCCCTTCCCCCATGGCTAGACTTGCCCAGGGAAAAGTGGCAAGAGGAAATTATGTACATATGGATGGGACTTTCAAGTCTGCACATGTCAGCAGGAACCTTTTATGGAGTGGTAAACACTTACTTGATGATAGTGTCATATGAGAAACAGCTGAGGGAGTAGAATCCTATTACTGTGGAGGTCAGTACTATGCGGGTAGGGGACAACTTCCAGGGAAGCCAATTTGATGGGCTCCATGCTCAGGAAGCACCTGCTGACTGCCCAGTCAGCTCCATGGGAAGACTGGTCCCTCCGCTCCCCATCACTCAACAGGTTGACGGAGAGCTGGGGGACCGCTCCAGACCTCTCAGGCAGCTCCCCTTGCAGTGGATGGAAGGTTGAATTAAGTGGCTTGACTTTTCAGATTCAGTGTGGCTGTGTCTACACACTTAGAGTATTTATGACATGACTTACATTTTCCACTTGAGACGGCTACCAGACAGAAGGGTGACCGAGCAGCGCAGACCTGGAAATGAGAGAGATTGCTACCTCAGTGACCTCAGTGTAGACTTCCGGAGGAGAGCCCATTAGAAAAGAGTTGGTGGTCTACCAGAGGTTCCCACATAACAGGCCCAGCCACTTCTGTATTGCCTGTGGAAATTGTGATGAATCCATATTCCTGGGCTCTCCCCAGAGAGGAGTGTCACTTGATCTAGATGGGACTCAGGACTTCCCTACTTGAGAGTCTGTTCTTTAAGTGAATCTGCAGCCAGAATTAGAAACCATCACTTACAAAGCTTTGTCAGGGACCTGGGTCTTGCTGCTCCAGCAAGTTCTGTGTCCACTATTGTTCCTGGTCTGTATAAAGTGAAGGTTGGTCATAAAACCTCTGCCCTCTAGCACACTGTGAAGAGAAGGGCTGCCAGCCATGCCTCTGACCCTCTTCAGAGGGACCTAAGAGGCATCAGGTGGTGTCACCATGTTCTCTGAACTTGCTACAGATTTGGGGTTATAAACGTGAGTCCTGCACACCTTCAGTAGGAAGGATGCCCACGGATGATAAAGGGGCATGAAAAGCGGAGTGGGGACTGGAGTACTCTGATCTGTCAGATCCAGTGTTAGCGCCTCAGTTTAAAGCAGCTTTTGGTAATTTCCTAATACCTAATAGTGAAAGCACCCTGTAATTCAGAGTAACAGTGAGTCCTTTATCGGTTACAAAATTACTTAAGTTATTTTGAGTATCATTTTCTAGAAAGTTTTGTCTTTCTTTCTAGAAAGTTTTTGCCAGTATATTTTCCTACCTCAACTGGTTTGGAAATTTGGAAGCCAAAGAATTGCTTAGCAGCTTTCAAACTGGCCACGTTTAAATGTGATCTTTTAAATCAGATAACAGTCTGTTCCTGTCTCTATTCTAAATCCTTGGAAACTCTTAGCCTCCTGCAGTGTGGTCTGTTTTCCAGGGAGAGTGCTCACTCTGTGTTTGCGCTCCTTCTGCAGCACTAGTTGATCCCACAAGCCACTCATGCTCCTCTTGCTGTCCCCTGTGATCCTTCTAAAATACCACCCACCACCCTCCATCCCTTGCATTGAGCCCCAACTGAGTGTTTGGAGCTCCTCCCTTATAGAAGGGGCAGAGCTTCCCTGGAGCCATACTTGTCACTTACTGTCTTACCTTACGGCTCATACACCAGGTTGCAGGCTGCTTTGCCACATCTGGGCAACTTCTACATGCATTCCCTGATTAGTTACCAGCAGGAGCCTGGGGAATAGACCCTTGCAGAGTCTAGGGTGCAATGAGTCCTCAGAGGTACTGGGAACCCAGCAGGGACACATAGACATCCATTGAGCGTGAGGCTTGGTGGGCAGCATTGGGCTTCTAAACTGAATGGGGGGGTTTTCCATGTCTCGCCAGGGAACAGAAAGCCAAGAGGAACAGTCAGTGGGTGCCCACCCTGCCCAACAGCTCCCACCATCTGGACGCTGTGCCTTGCTCCACGACCATCAACAGGAACCGCATGGGTCGGGACAAGAAGAGGACCTTCCCTCTCTGGTGAGCATTCCACCTCAGCACTCCAGCAGTTTGACTTTCTTTCTTCTGAGAAAAACACTCTGCTTTGAGCTTCTATTCCCCCAAATCTCCATCTTTCATGAAACTTTTTCCTTGGTGTCCACTTGTTTCATCTGCTTTGCCACATCTGGGCAACTTCTGCATGCGTTCACTCTGCTTGCTTTAGGTTTACGGCTCTCTTCTTTTCCCAGCACCTCATGTAAGGCTCCTGGTGGTACAGTCCTTACACCTTTTTGCTCTGTCACTTTCAAGTGCCAGCCACATGATTCCTGCTGCATTGGCAGTGGCTCAAATTGCCAAACTGGGTGGCTTTAAACAACACGAGTTTATTCTCATAGTCCTAGAGGTCAGGAGTCCCCTAGGGCCACAGGGTAAGGTCTTGGCTGGACTACACTTCCTCCAGTGGCTCCGAGGGTATTTCCTGCCTCTTCCAGCTTGTGGTGACTGCCAGCAGCTGCCAGCATTCCCTTACTGTGGCCACATCGCTCCAGTCTCTGCCTCTGAAGTCACACTGTCTTTTCCTTGGTGTGGTATGAAATCTCCCTCTGGCTCTTATAATAACTTTTGATAATTTAGGGCCCACCGGATAATCTCCCAAAATCCTTAACTTACCACCTCTAAGAAATCCTCTTTCTGAGCGGGGGTCATTGCAAGTAGCCATAACAGGTTCTAGGGATGTGGATGTAGATAGCTTTGGGGGGAGGGGACATTTTTAAGTCCCCATCTTATTTATCTCTGTAAACTGCCCACCACAATAAATCACATCCTCCGGTATCTGTCTGTGTTTTCCGGAGCATTTGTGTTGGCATGTGGCGTGGTTTCTTCCCTTTTTGTGTGTCATCTGTTTCCTAAACTCTTTGAGAGCCGTTCTTAGTCTCTCCATATTCTCTGCAGATGCCCTTAAGTTTTCCCTGCTTTTCAACACCTTCCTCACTCACCCCCTCCCCTTGCACCCTCCCCTGGACTCTTCCCTCTTTATCTTCTAAAACTACACTCATGACCGTGTAACTGCCTTGCTCAGACTCCTCTGAGACTCCCTCAGGGTGGAGGTGGTTTCCTTAGGACTGTCAGCTCAGTAGCTTCCCATTGTCCCCAGTCTGCCCCCATCATCAAATCTGCCTTTACTGTGTTGGCTGCTCCCTCAGCAGCTCCTCAATTCTCCTACTCCTTGGCCTTTGCTCAAGTCTCTTACCTTTCCTTTTCCACAACTTTCTGGGAAAATCCTCCTTTGAGGCTTAAATGTCCCTCCCTTCAGAGTTTTGCAGTGATTAGTAGTGCAGAGAGGGAGGCCCCATGTGTGGGGGACCCATGGTGCTTCCTGCTGAATTTGCTACCGCTTCACTTCCAGCTTTGATGACCATGACCCAGCTGTGATCCACGAGAATGCATCTCAACCTGAGGTGCTGGTTCCTATCCGGTTGGACATGGAAATTGATGGGCAGAAGCTGCGGGACGCCTTTACCTGGAACATGAATGGTACGTGGGCCAACGACTCCAGAGCTTGGGCTCTCACCATGACATTCAGAGCGTTGTGGCATAGATTTGGAAGATGTCAACTGTGGGTTTCAATCTGCTTTGCCGCTGTTTCCTGTGGGTTAGCATAGGAAACAGAATCTTGGTTTCATGCCTCCTGGTGAGCACAGGTGTCTCAGGGGCTTGGACATAGGCTACCAGTCCACAGAGCTTGATGATGATCTTGATGGATTGGCTCTCTGGCTCTGTGTACCTTCCCCGCAGCCTTGTCTACCTCCCTGCTGTTCTTTGATGTCACTGTACCTGCACACATCTGTTGTCCCCTTGGCTGGGAGGCTTTCCCTTGCCCCTTCTGTTTTTCCCTTCCCTAAACTCTTTCAAACTCACTCTTTAAGTCTCAAGTCAGGTGCATGCTCTTTCCGCTCTTCCTGAATTCCAAAGTTCGAACATGAATCTGTTGGCAAATGTAGAAGGGAGCAATATGAGAAACATTCAGAGTTCCTATCCCATTTGGGAGGAATCTTTTAGATTTTTTACAAAATTGTTTATATTCAGACAAAAAAATCCCCAGCAAACATCAGTAAATGTTCAGAATCAGCAGGATCATACTGCCCTAATAATAGTTTCCGTTTTTCATTTTCCCTTCCAGTAAATTCCACATGCGCACACATATACATATTTGTAATAATAGTACAACTATAATTTTGTTTTTCCTCACTGGTAGCTTCTTGGTTACTTTGGCCTGATTAATTGGTACAGAATTGGTATATATAAAACACTCCACCTAACACAGCAGAATACGCATTTTTCAAGTACCTGTAGCAAGGACATACACCATAACCTGAGCTCTTTCTGCCAGCTTATTTTTGCAAGCATTTTCTTCTCCTTTACTTTTTCCTGATAAACTTTACCCTTTTTGGATATATTTTTTAAAAATAACTGAGAAAAAGAAGAGTAAATGTTTGAAACCAAAGCAAGCAGGAGACATAATAAGAACTAGAATCAGTGAAATTGAAAACTAAGCAATAGAGAAAATGAATGAAACACAGATGGTCCTTTGAAAAACTCACTAAAATTGGTGATGGGGAATACATGGGGATTACAATTGATGTCAAATATATATAAATTAAAGGGAAAAAATAGAATAATAAAAACTCACTGAATTGGGATCTCCCTTGGGACCTAGGGGTTAAATCTCAGTGCTGTCACCACTATGGCCCACTGAAGTGGCCTGAGTTCAGTCCGCAGCCAGGGAGCTAACCCACATATAGCATAGCAGACCTCTCTTGTCTAGCCCTTAGCAGTGTATTTCAGTAAACCTGCCTGCTCTGCTCCCCACTCTCTCTGTCACCGGTGAATCTGCTTACTGTCCTGTACCTTGGCCTATACCCCAGTTCTTCTATGCAAAAATAAATAAATAAAATATTTTTTAAAAGCCAGGGCCTTCCTGATGGCTCAGGGGGTTAAGTCGCAGCATTGTGAAGCTAACTGTCGCCATTGCAGCACGAGTTCTATCCCAGGTCAGAGAGCTAATCCACATGTCACATTAGACCTCTCCTGTATCCACTGCTCTCCTCAGTAGTGTATTTTACTCAGTCTGTCTGTTTTGCTTCCCACTCTGTCTCTGGTGACTCTTCCCACCCCCCACACCTCTGGCCTGTACCCCAGTTCTTGATTGCATAAATAAATAAATCTTTTTTTAAAAAAAGCCACTGAATTTACAAGCCTGTAGCAAAACTGACACAAAAGAGAAAAATTTAAATTACCAAATTCAATAATAAAATGAGCTATCACAGCAGACCCTATAGATATCAAAAGGGAAACTGTAACTTAAAGACCACCTACAAAAAATCCTATAGCTAACATTATATTTAAGAGTAAAAAACCTGAATGCTTTCTTTTTTAACATCAAGGTTAAGACAAGGATGTCTGCTCTAACACTTGTTCAACTTAGTGCTGGCAGTACTAGCCATTGCACTTAGGAAAGAAAATGAAAAAAGCTAGAGCGGAAAGAATTGAAACAGTATCTGTAGATGACATGATTATCTACATAGAAAGTTCTGAGAGAGCTATAAAAACACCTGGCAGAACCAAGGACTAAATTCAGGAAAGTCACAGAATATAAGATACGCATGCAGATATAAATTGTATTTGACTATGCACTGGACACTGAAATTAAAAATACATTGCCACTATAATCATTCAGTAAAAAAAGAACATGGAAGTGTAAATCTAACAAACCATGTATATAACTGTGTACTGAAAACTATAAAACACAGAATGAGTAATTAGCTAAATAAATGTAGAGGCATGTCATATTCATGGATTAGAACACTGTCAGTTGTTAAAATGACTGTAAGTTCAATGTAGCTCCTATGTGAATCCAGAAAATTTTTTGTAGATATAGATAGTATTATTTATATGGAAAGGCAGAGAAACTAGAATAGCTAAAGAAATTTTGAACAAGAAGAATAAGTGGGAGAAATTGGTCTCCCCAGTTTCAAGGCTTACTGTAGGGCTACAGTAATGAAGATTGCATTTGAATCTATAGTTTTCTCAAAAAGATTAATTAAAAAAAATGTTCTGGACAGTGTTCTTAGAGGTTGCTTAGCCTGCACACTTTAGTTTCCTCCTTGCAGTCTCCAAAGTAAACTGTTCCTTTGCTCTTTGAGTTCTGGGTCTGTCCCCATGGTGCTATTAACACAGTCTAGCCCTTCTTTTGGGCTAGTGAAAAAACAGGGGCTCAGTTGTCTGTTAAGCAGACCTAATTCTTGTGACAGAATCATGCCATATCCTAGTGAAGAAATTAATTCTTGACTCTCTTGTCTGTGACTCATCACAGAGTGGTTTGTGGTCATCAAGGTTGGAGTTAAGAGAACAGGAAGAAAACATACGGCTTCATGGACTTTGCTGTGTCACGCTGTAGTCTGGCTGGTTGCAGACAATCCATGTGAGCTCGCACGTGGTGCACATTTCACATATACCTCCACATTTGTCACCTGTTGAGTACATGTATTGACTACAGAGTCAGAAGCTGAGGGAATGTTCTTAAAGAACCACAAGGAGCCCGAAGTGACAGACAGAGGTGTGCCTGCTTGATCTGCTTGAGACATTGGCTTCAAAGTGACTGATTCTGAAGGGGAACTTACATTAATTTGCTCAGACTGACATAGCAAAGTACCACAGACTAGGGGACTCAAGCTATAGAAATTAGTTTCTTCAGTTTTAGAGGCTTAGAAGTCTGAGATTAAGGTGTTGGCAGGGTTGACTTTTTTTTTTTTTTTTTTTTAATGGAAAGGAATTTTAATACAATTAGGGAACAATACAGAAAGGACAAAGAATATAGTTACTAAGTTAAGCATCCAAAGTTACCCATCCCCTGGGCCCATCCCGTTTGGGCCAAACAGGACTGGCCCAAAGCAAGGCCCAAAAGCCTGCCACAAGTCTAAAGGACCTTTTGGTGGAGAACCACAGAAAGGGTCAGAAAGAGTCAGACAAATCTGGGAGGAAAAGAGCAAAATCAAAGATGACAGCTGCCACTGTTAACCTCCCCACGGGTCTCTCACCCGCATCTGTTCCAACCAGTCCAGGACCAAGAAGCAAGCGCAGCTTCTTCACATGTCCCTCTGCTCCACGTGCCTCCTCCAAGCCTCCTTGCTGCTCTCCCCAGGGTTGACTTCTGAGGCCTCTTTCCTTGGCTTGTAGATGGCCTTTTCTCTGTGTCTTCCTGGTTACCTGTCCTCTTTTTTTTTTTTTTAAAGATTTATTTATTTATGCATACAAGAACTGGGGTACAAGCCAGAGTCGTGGGAAGTGAGAGGATTCACTTCCAGAGACAGTGGGGAACAGAACAGGCAGATCCACTGAAACACTGCAGAGGGGAATCAGCAGGTGAGGCAGGAGAGGTCTGCTGGGCCATGTGGTCTCCTCCCTGGCTGGGGATCGAACTTGTGCTGCAGTGCCATGATGATTTGCAGTGCGGCGCTCAACCTGCTGTGCCACTAGGGAGGCCCCTTAATCTGTCCTCTTAACTCTTCTTCTAGACATCTCACTGGTTAGAGCACAACAGAGTATGAGGGAGTACTTGGGACCTTGACCTCACCCCTAGGGTTGTGGAGGAGGAAGTGTGTGTGGAATGAAGGCTAGAAGGGGGTTGTGTTGTCTTATGGTACTTCTTCCTCCATCACCTGGGGGGGCCAACCTCAGTTCCTTTGTTGTCCTCATCTTTAATCAGAATGTTTGGCAGAAAAAATGGGGTGGGGGAGGGAGGAGGCTGAACCCAAGTACAGTGGTCCTGCAATTCAATTACCAATCCCTTCTCTCTCTCCTGATTTTAGAGAAACTGATGACCCCTGAGATGTTTTCAGAAATCCTCTGTGATGACTTGGATTTGAATCCACTGACATTTGTACCCGCCATCGCCTCTGCCATCAGACAGCAGATTGAATCCTATCCCACAGATAGTATCCTGGAAGACCAGTCAGATCAGCGTGTCATCATCAAGGTAGGTGGCTCATTGTTCTAGGGTGTGCTGAGAGGTACAACAAGGCCACTGTGTAAACCTCTTGAGATCTTTGTTGTGGGTAAAGTGGTCTTTACCCCTCTGGAAAGTGGACTTTCAGGCAGATTGTGGCTTTCTTCATCCCAGGGAAGGCATCACAGAGGCTTTTTACATATTGAGTGTCACATTGCTATGGCACTGCCAGGCTCTGAGCAGAACCCAAGTGGTATAAAGATGAAGCCAGCAACAGGCAGAGTCAGGTAGGCCACAGTAAGATGAGCAGCACCTCTACACAATTCCCTTGGGCAGAGTATGCCCTGTACTTTCTCACTATCCATCTAAGGTGCTGCCTACCCGCCATGTTACAAGTAAACAGGCAAAGTTTCCTATCCAGAGTAGAAGTGGTAGAGCTATGCTTCAGTGCCAGGCCTGCCTGCTGTGGAGTAGAACCTGCTGGAATATAAAATGATATCTTGTTTTGATTTGCATTTTTCCTATTGATTACTGATTTTGAGCATCTTTTTATGTGCTTATTGGCTATTTGTATATTTTTTGATAAATGTCTATTAAAATCTTTCCCCCATTTTTGAATTAGGATTTTGTTGTGTTGTTGAGTTTTACAAGTTCTATGGATATTGTGGATATCAGTCCCTTATCAGTTGTGTGATTTGCAAATGTTTTCTTCCATTCTCTGGTTTGCCTTTTTATTCTAGAGGCTTTATAGTTCTAGCTCATATCTTTTATACATTTTGAGTTAATTTTTGTACATGGTGTTATGTGAGGGTCCAACTTTATTCTTTTGAATGTAGATATCCAATTTTCTTGTTTCTTGATGGTAATTTAAATGGTATTACTTTAAAAATATTTTTAAAAATATTACTTTAAAAATATTACTTTAAAAATATTTTTTTTTTAATTTTTGTTAAGATTTATTTATTTATGCATACAAGCACTGGGGTATAGGCCAGAGGTGTGGGGGGGTGAGAGGATTCACCACAGACAGAGCGGGGAGCAGAACAGGCAGATCAACTGAAGTACACTGCTGAGGGGAGCAGTGGGCACAGCAGGAGAGGTCTGCTGCGCCATGTGGGTCCCTCCCTGGCCGGTGGCGGGGATCGAACTCGTGCTGCAGTGGCTGCGGTTTGCTTCATAGTGCGTTGCTTAACCCACTGCGCCACCAGGGAGGCCCCCTACTTTAAAAATATTTTTATTTGCAGTTTTTGTTCCTAGTATATAAAAACATTTCTGTATTGACTTTAGAGTCCCTGACCTTGTTAAACTCACTTATTAGATCTACTATGCCATTCTTTATTGAAAGAACATTGGTTTACAACACTGTATATAAGGGAATAGGTTCACACCTCTTTAGATGTATGTCACAACACTGAAATCATAATCCACCATAGACCATTGGGCCCCCCTCTAGTCTCTTCCCCTCCCGCCATACACACTCGCCCCTCTAGTAGCCTCAGGTCTACAGTCGTATTTCCAGGGTTTGTTTTGACTTAGTTCTTTCTGTTCCTCTACTTTGTTTTTCTGCATTCCATCTAGTGCTATTGAAAGGATTGTCCTTTACCCCACTGAGTGTTCTAGGCACTCTTGTCAAATATCATTTGGCAATATATATATTTCTGGGCTTACTATTCTATTCCACTGGTGTATGTGTCTGTCTTTTTGTTAGTGCCAGACTGTTTTATTACTGCCTTTGCAGTGAGTTTTGAAATTAGGAAGTGTAAGTCTTCCAAGTTTGTCCTTTTTGAAGATTGTTTTACTATTCGGATTCTTTAGATTTCTTATTTGTTTATTAAAGATTCGTTTATTTATGCATACAAGAACTGGAGAACAGTCCAGAGGTAAGGAGGGAGGGGGTAGAGGATTCACAAGAGACAGAGTGGGGAGCAGAACAGGCAGATTGACTGAAACACAGTGCTGAGGGGGCAGCGGGGAGATAGGAGAGGTCTGCTGCGCCATGTGGGTCCCCTTCCTGGCTGGGGATCGAACTCATGCTGCAGTGGCTGCGGATGCTTCACAGTGCAGTGCTCAACCCCTTGCACCACCAGGGATGCCCCAATGAAGTTGTTGTCTTAATTTTCTTTTCAGGTTGTTCATTGTTAGTAGTTTGGAATACAACTTACTTTTGTGTGTTGACTTTGTATCCTGCTACTTTGCTAATAAATTCCTTTATTAATTCTAACAGTTTTTGTGGAATTTATAGAGTTTTATTATATATATGAGGTCATATCATCTGTGAACAGAGATAACTTTCTAGTTCGGATGCCTTTCTATTTCTGTCCTTGCCTAGTTGTTCTGGCTAGAAATTATAGTACTGTGTGGAATAGAAGTGGCAAGAGCAGGCGTTCTTGCTTAGTACCTGATTTTAGGGGAAGTGCTGTCAGTCATGCAGTGATTATGAAATTGGCACTGATCTTTCCATGTATTGATTTTATTATGTTGGTATATTTTTCTCCTATTCCTACATGAGTATTTTTATCATGAAAAGGAACTGGATTTTGCCAAATACTTTTTCTGCATCAACTGAGATGACCATGTAGTTTTTGTCTTTCATTCTGTTAATCTGTATTAATTAATTACACTGATCAATTTTCTTGTCAAACCATCCCTGCATTGCTGGAATAAATTCCATGTTGTGGACATATATAGTCCTTTGAATATCCTGCTGAATTTGGTTTGTTAGTATTTCGTGGAGGCTTTTTGCATCAGTGTTTGTAAGGAATTTTGGTGTTCTGTGGTTTTTCTTTTTTTTAAAGATTTATTTACTTATGCACACAAGAACTGGGATGTAGGCCAGAGGTACAGGGGAGTGAGAGGATTTACCAGATACAGAGTAGAGAGAACAGGCAGCTTTACTGAAGTGCACTGCTGAGGTGAGCAGTGGACAGACAGGAAAGGTCTGCTGCCCATATGGTTCAGCTCCCTGGTTGGCCGGGGATCGAACTTGTGCTACAGTGGCTGGCAATAGATTGATAGTGCTGTGTCGTTAACCTCTGTGCCACCAGGAAGACCCCTCTTCTGTAGTTTTTCTTACAATGTCTTTGGCTTTGGTATTAGGGTAGTGCATTACAAAGCATTCCCTCCTCTTCAGTTTTCTTACAGAATTTGAGATAGGTTGGTATTAGTGCTTTTATCGGTGGTAGCAATCACAGTGAAGCTGAGGGTTCAGACTTTTCTTTGTGGGAGGTTTTCAATTACTGGTTCAATCTTATTAGTTAATTTGTTTTGAGATAAACATTGTTTCTCTCAAGTTCTTTTCAAGGAAGAACTTGTTTTCCTTAACCCATTTTAGCTCTACCTTAAGCCAACTAACAGAAACAGGATACAAGTGAGAAAGATGGAGAGTGTCATGGGGAAAAAAGCTGTGTGGCATTTAGTAGTGGAAATCTCACCTGTGTTCACATGCACAGCCTCATCTCTGGAGTATGTTCTAAAAGTCTGTCTGTGCTGCATCTTTGTCCTGTAACTAGTACGGATGCAGCTTTAGGGAGTTAACCATATTGAAATGGTTCCAAGTGACCAAGGTCAAGTCCTCATGAGTCTGACCAGCTGGATTCCAAACATTTTTTTCAGAATTGTTTGTAATGCTGAGGGAGCTTATGGACAACTATACAGAGCGTTGTCAGATAGCTGAAAATCTGCCTGGGGCTCTTACGTACACCCCAACCAGAAACTTTGGTGACTGGACAACTGTCAGTCATGGGGCCCCTTCAGACCCTCCAAATCATCTGTAATCTCCACCTCAGAGATGGTGCTGGCTAATGGGAGGCCATGCCTAGGTTTGGTGTTAGGTGTGAGTGTTCATTGGTGTTAGGGTTAGATATAGATGACCCAGGGATGCTCTGTGGCTGTGAGACAGTGTTACATTTCTCAGGACACAAGTATTATGAACGCAGTTATGTAGAAGCTATTTATCTTGTAGGTGAGGAAACTGAAAGTAACACCCTAATTTTCCTGTGTAACTGGGATTACAGAAGGGCTGGGTGATTCTGTGTTGAATGCTTTTCTTTGGTTTCTGGGATACAACAGAGAACAGGAACCTTTGACAGGTGGCATCTGAGGAGTGCCTCTCTGCTCGCTAAGAAGTGATCTTGGAGCATCCACTTACAGTATGTTTTTGACTGTGCAGGGCCTAGAGCCTGTTCCAAGGCATCTGGCTTGGGTCTGCTCTGCTCTGATCAGCAGCTTAGTGCTGCTGAAATACGAGCCATCACAGGGCTCCTGCAGTACTGGTCTTTCCCTTTCTGGCAAGTGAAAAGGTCTATAGGGTGATACAGGTTACGGCTGGGGAGGTAGTAGGAATACGGCCCTAGTGCTGCACGCCTGCTCAGGAGCTCTGACCCTGCTTAGTCTGAGTCCACCGAGAGTCCAGTGGCAGTCAGTGCGTCTCTCCTTTACTCAAAACACCCTGTTTGTGAAGGAAATTGGAAGACTCACCACAAGAGCCAGGTAACTGGATCTCTCAGCTTATACATTCTTCCTAAAATGCTGCCTTTCTTGGGCCAGCCTTGACTTTCTGCCTGTCCCCTCCTTTTTTCTGTAGCACCTGATATACTATACATTTGCATATTTAACTTGCGGTATCTGTGTCTCCCTTCAAAGTCAACCCACAAAGATGAGATTTTGCACACCATTGCACCCCTCGGACTTTTCCTTGCTAGGTATGCATGTGTATCTTTCAACAGGTAAAAGCATTAATCACCAATTGGCAGGGGACGGGCAACCCAGTCCACAGGGCATGTGTCACCTGGTGGCCACGAGGACCCCTGGTGTCATACCTGGGCCAGGACTGGGTATGGACCACTGGGCTTCCTGGTCCTCAGGTCCTGTTTGATGTGTTTCTGTGGACTGCCTATTGCTTCACATTCTTTCTGGTCCCACATGCTGACATGGTTCACTCTGCATTTGACCCCTGTTTGGGGAGAGGGAGGAGGGAGGGAAGCTCTTCTGATTCCCCTCTGAGACCCTGTTTTCATTCTCTGGAGAAAGGAAAGGACTGAAGAAACTTGGATGCAGTGAATAGAACGTGGTGCACAAAGCTGAGGCACAGGCCTTCATAAACAGGATTAGAGTGTGGGGCTCCATCTCCTGAAGACAGGGAGAAGTCCTTGTGCCTGCTGGGATCTGAACAGTAGCCAGACACTGCCTTCCCTGATTGTCACCTTAAAATCCAAGCTGAGTACCCAGGGGTGGTAGTTCAAATGGGCGTGGTCCTGTGGCAGCAGTGGAAGGGATCTCATGGACACGTGCCCAGTGAACACAGCTGAACCCTAAAGAGTCCTTCCTGTGTGCCTTGCTGACAGCAGTTTCAGAGTAGGCCTAGCTCATCTGCGGGT
Organism: Galemys pyrenaicus; assembly: GCA_019455555.1. Lineage (NCBI taxonomy): Eukaryota > Metazoa > Chordata > Mammalia > Eulipotyphla > Talpidae > Galemys > Galemys pyrenaicus. The sequence goes on along the minus strand of JAGFMF010011418.1, from coordinate 13,558,952 downwards.
TTACAAGAGAGGATGCTGGTCCGCTGGAGCAGGTGGCGATGGGGAGTTCCTGGATACAGCTGTGTTCTGTCCTAGGTCAGATGCTGTGCATGCGGGGTCTAGATCTGCTACAGGTTGCACATCAGCAGGGTGCCGGCTTGGGAGTGCGTTGGAGGAGCTGGCTCTGGCTGTTGCTCCCTACCCATGCTGTCCGTGCCTTGCTTTTGCAGTTAGAGTTATGTACCTTCGCGCAAACTTAGCTAGGTTTCAGAGGAGGGTAAGTTCTTTAAAGAAACAAGAGGTAGACTTTGGCTCATGAGAAGGAGGGCTCTCATGAGTGACATTTGAGCTGAGCCCTGCTTGACTGGTGTAGCCACATTTTAAAGATTAAGGCAAAGGGCAGAAAAGTGGGTACCATCCAGGGCAGGGAGTAAGGGAACTGGAATAGAGGTGAGGTGGAACTTGAGTGCCCTGGGGGTGCTGGGGGCACTTTAGTGCCTTCCTCTGAGGGTACCATGCTGAGCCAGAACACTTATAGAAGCCCTGGGAGGTTTGTGGGCTCAGCCTCATTTTTCAGGTAAGAAACTGCAGCCAGGGCCTCCCTGGCAGCTCAGGGGTTAAAGACACAGTGCTATCAAGCTATCCAAGCCACCACAGCATGTTTTGATCCCCAGCCAGGGAGCTGACCCACATGGCGCAGCAGATCTGTCTCACCCACTGCTCCCCTTAGCAGAGTATTTCAGTAGATCTGCCTGTTCTGCTCCCCGCTCTGTCTCTGGTAAATCTTCTCACCTCCCACCACACCTCTGGCCTGCACCCCAGTTTTTGTATGCATAAGTAAATAAATCTTTTAAAAATAAAAAAGAAAGAAACTGCCGCCAGGTCAGGGGGCAGCCCTAATTCTCAACTGGTAAATACTGGGCCATATCTGGCCCAGCCTGGCAGCCTCAGAGAAGACTGCTCTACCTCCTTGAGAACCCCCTGAGGTGGACATGATTCTGACTGCTCTAACTTACATGTTTTGTTTCTTGCCCCAGCTGAATATCCACGTGGGAAACATCTCGCTGGTGGACCAGTTTGAGTGGGATATGTCAGAGAAGGAGAATTCACCAGAGAAGTTTGCCCTGAAGCTGTGCTCAGAGCTGGGGCTAGGTGGGGAGTTTGTCACCACCATTGCCTACAGCATCCGGGGACAGCTGAGCTGGCATCAGAAGACCTATGCCTTCAGGTAGGATCGTTTGCTCATTGACAAATCCCTTACTCATTCCTCTGCAAATCTGTCTGGAGGTAGGGAGGGAGATGTCTCTTAGTGTTGCTGATGCCTTGGGGACCTTCTGGAGCCTCAGTTCAGTACAGTCGAGCCACCAGTGGCTCCAGCTGGACAGTGGCTCATTTGTTGACTTTCTCTTCCTGCCTCCAGTGTCACAAGGTTCCTTGACTCCCCCCATCCAAATTGGGGGTGGGTCTGAAAGGATGGTGTGTCTATCCCCATCATCCTCCACCTACCTTGAGCTGAACTGGGCCACATTCTACTGGCAGTGGCTCCCCTTTCTGTGCTGCTTCTAGACTGTCCTCTGTTGGGGCTGCCCACCCCCAGCTTTCTTCAACTGATGGACTTGCCTTCTCTTTCAAACAAGGGCTGCTTCATAGCCCTTTCCAGCTCTCCAGTCAGGGGCTTCTCCAACAGCTTCTTTTTACTGTTGTATCTTGTGGTCGTTCGGTTGAGACTTGTTGGTGAACATCCATGCTGGTTCAACCCCGTACCAGGTGTCATGGAAAACAGTTGCAGCAGCTGCTTGAGAAGGTAGAAGTACAAACAAACATTCTATTCCAGTGTTGTGTGTGCTGAGGTGGGGGCTCCTTGAGAGACAGATATGACGTATCTGTTGGTGCTGGGGCTGTAGTGTGGCATGGGAACAGTGTGGGAAAGAGACAGAAGCTGGGAAAGTGTTCTCTGAATAGTGTCAGGGCTGTTCTATGATTTTTTTAATTTATTTTTTTAATTTACTTATCGGGACCTCCCTGGTGGTACAGTGGGTTGAACGCAGCACTATGAAGCATCTGCAGCACAGCAGTGCGAGTTTGATCCCCGGTCAGGGAGAGAATCCACATGGTGCAGCAGACCTCTCCTACCTCACCCGCTGCTCCCCTCAGCAGTGAACTTCAGTTGATCTGCTCATTCTGCTCCCAACTCTGTCTCTGGTGAATCCTCTCACCTCCCGTGACTCTGACCTGCACCCCAGCTCTTGTATGCATAAATAAATCTTTAAAGATTCATTTAGGGCCTCCCTGGTGGTGCAGTGGATTAAGCAAAACACTGTGAAGCAAACCGCAGCCACTGCAGCACGAGTTCAATCCCTGCTGCCTGCCGGGGAGGGGACCCACATGGCATAGCAGACCTCTCCTGCTGTGCCCGCTGCTCCCCTCAGCAGTGTGTTTCAGTCAGTCTGCCTGTTCTACTCCCCACTCTGTCTCTGGTGACTCTTCTCACCGCCCTGGACTCTGGTCTGTACACCAGCTCTTGTATGTATAAATAATAAATAAATCTTTAAAAAAAAAGATTTATTTACTTATGCATATGCATATAAAAACTGGGGTACAGGCCAGAGGTGCGGAGGGTAGTGGGTAGGGGTTGAGAGGATTCACCAGAGAGAGAGAATGGGGAGCAAAACAGACAGATCTATTGAAATACACTGCTGAGGAGAGCAGTGGGCAAGACAGGAGAGGTTTGCTGTGCTCTGTGGGTCAGCTCCCTGGCTGGGGATCGAACTCAGGACATATGGGTAATAGTGCAGAGACTTAAGCCCTAGGCCACCAGGGAGGCCGTAATGTGACTCCTTGAAAGGGTTTTCAAATTCTGGGCCTCCATCGCCCCAGTTTGGAAACACTTTGAATTTCTGTGAGCCAGCCCTTTCCATCTCTTGCAAATAGTCCAGCATGTGAGTGTGGTGCCCTTCTCAAGCAATGGTGACGCTGAGTTGTGTGCATGGTAGAGTAAGAAGAGCTGCTGTCACAGGTTGTGTGTGAAGGAGGACAGGATACCCACGAGTCGAGGGGAAACGGGGCAGAGAACAGGCTGCTTCGCTCAGCAGACACAGGCAGGCCTGACTTAGCTTTAGGTGGCACGAGAGAGAAACACGGGCACGTGGCAAACGCCTAGACACAGAGATGGATCAGGGCAACATAAAGACGTCCTGGAGCGAGTGGAACGTGAACAGAGACGGTAGCGTGAAGCACAAGACTGGACTGGAGGAGCTGGGCTGGGCAGGGCACAGGTGTGAGGGTGTCAGACATTGACCAGAATGAGTATGTGCTGCTTACTGCCGGCGAGGAAGGCTCCATCCAGTGGAGTCACTGGCACCTTCTCTGGGCCAGCTCCATGTCTAAGCTTACGACACAAAGAAACAGCATCCCATCTAGCAGAGAGCAGCAAAGGCACCAGAAGCTGTTGGCATGGGGAAGGGGCAGTGGGTATGGGACCCTGCGGGTGAAGTGGCCAGGAGAGTTTTGCTGGCTGGGGGGGCCCGGGGTAGGCAGGGGCTCATCAGCCGACTTTCTGATGCTGGTAATCCAGAATCAAAATGGTGAAGTGATCTCTGTGGTTTCGGTTTGCATTTCCGTAAGGATACTGTTGATTATGGACAGCTTTTCATGTGCAATTAGCTATTTGTCTCTCTTGGCTAAATTCCTTGGTTTTTAATTGGGTTTTAATTATCTTTTAATTATTGAATTGTAAGAGTCCTCTATAGAGTCTTAGGATACATAATTTGAAAATACTTTCTCATTTTGTGGATTGTCTTTTCACTTTTGTGGCAGTGTAATCGAAGTACAAAAGTTTAAAATTTTAATGTAGTTCAGTTTTGTCTGTTTGTTTCTTTTGTTGCACGTGCTTTTAGTGTCATACCTAAGAAACCATTGCCTAATCCAGGGTCTCTTCCCAGCACTGTTTGTTGGAAAAACTGCTCTTTCTCCACTGAGTGGGTTTGGCATCCTTGTTGAAAGTCAGTTGATCGTAAACAGTTATGTCATTATGTCTCCTCTTCTTAGTTGCACACCCGCAGGCAAGTCATTTCCCCTCATTGTCTCCTTCTCTCACAGTTAAACTGTTTATAAAGAAGGCTTGGTAATGCTTCTCAGCTGGCCTGTTGTATCACGTATGAGGGAATAAAAACGAGCCTCAAGATGCCTTGCAAGCCCCTCAGCCATGGCTCTCCCTCCCTGGGCTCTGGGTCCCACCTGGACACTAGAGTAGGAGGAATGTCTGGAGTCCCAGGGGGCTTGGAAGTCCAGCAAAAAAACCCCGAGGGATAGGAGACTGGGCAGCTTGCGTGTCTCCCCCAAACCTTAGCCAGGCCTGCTGGCTCTTGGCCCTTTCTTAAATGGTTGATTCGAGCAGTTCCTATTTTAGAACAAACCCACTGGAGTGGAATCTTCCCAGAGCTAAAAGGAGGTAAACACCACTCACCAGCTCTTGTTTAAATTAAGAGGAAAACATGTTTTGCTCCCCTCAGCGTGGGCTTGACGCCTTTCATGTCTGTCTTCCCAAGGAAGTGGGGGAGCCCTTGAGGTGAGGAATGATGTTTGTGTCTGTGGCTAGGCAATTCCTGGATTGCCAAACCACCACACTAGCTGGAGAACAGCTGTCAGCAGCTCTGAGGAGGGGTCTTCCCAGGGTGCCATGGGATGGGGGCTGATGCTGCCTAGTCACTGGCCTAAGTCATCAGTTTGGGCAGTCTGCCCAGCTGGAAGATAGAGAGCAGGGCCTGGACAGGTCAGAGTAGTGACAGTGGGAAGGAGTTAGAATCATGTTCTGAGGCGTGTCTGCCAGGCTGAGGTTTGGGCATCAGCCCTAAAGATGGGAGACACACAGGCTTATCTGGCAGCTCCTGTCCCTTCAGCCGCCAAAGGAAACAAAGAAAAAGGCCCAGAGAGGTGACAGCCCCAGCCCCTGCTTCCTAATCACACTCACCCCCACTCTCCACGTTTGGAGCTTTTGCCCTGCTAACCCCCCAACCCAACACTATGTCCACTTACTAAGAGGGTGTACAGGTGGCCTTTTGGTGGAGGAACCCAGAGAGGTAGGGGCTGCTCAGGGGACTTGGGTTTCTGACCCAGCTCTGTTCCCTAAGTAGCTCTGCTCTCATGGTTAACTGGGCCCAGCAACAAGTGTGTGGAATGTTCAGGAGCTGGCCAGTCCAGTGGGCCCCCTATGGGATTCAAGGACTCTCCTTTCATCTTCCACCTGTTTCTCTCATCACTGGTCCTAGTCCTGGACACTGAGTGTGGGCAGACAGCCCTCTTCCTTGTTCCCCCATCACCCTCAGCCAGGCTGTGGTAACAGCTGGCCCAGCAGCACTGTACTATCAAGGGAACCACCTCCAAAGCAGTCTCTAGGACTGAGATGCTGAGATAGCTGGGCCAGCAGCAAAGAGGCTGTTGAGAGTCTGCTTTGAAGAGACGCCCACAGCATCTTGGGGGCAGCACTGTTGTTGTCGGGAGAGGTTCTGGCACCTCAAGAGGCTCTGCTTTGAGGTTTGAGTGACAGGAGCACCCTGACCGTTTCGCTCAGGAGTACTGCTCTGAGGAGTTGGCACTGAGATGGGTCCACCAAGGAGGCGGAAGCAGGAAAGGCTTATGCCTTCCTGCCTTGTCCTGGCTCCAGTGCTGTTTGCTGAGCACTGCAAACAGTGGGTGCGAGTGGACAGTGATTTCTGTGGACGTTTTCAGTACAACTTTCAAACTGTCGGTCGTTCTTCCTTGCCGCTGTCCTCACCCCAACAGTGAGAACCCCCTACCCACGGTGGAGATTGCTATCCGGAACACAGGCGATGCTGACCAGTGGTGCCCACTGCTAGAGACTCTGACAGATGCTGAGATGGAAAAGAAGATTCGAGACCAAGACAGGAACACAAGGTACTCGTCCTGGTCCCCTGTAGGAGGCTGTGCCCCCAGTGGTGGGGCTGTTACCTTTCCCTAGTGCTGTCCGAGGTACCTCAGTGCAGAAACCCGTTCTAGCCCCCCAGGGTGAATTTCCTTGTAATTCACGACTTTCCATGTAATCCGCTGAAATCATTTCAGTGAATTTCCAAAGTAAGCCCTTTGGTTGGATTTGAACCACACCCCAAACCTGGCTATACAGATCCCTGCAGAGGTGGGTGGAACCTGGGCAGGTAAGAGAGAGAGGGCAGCTTCAGGGGACCAGCAGTAGATAGGCCCAGGCCAGGGGAAGGGCTGGGTCCCCGGTCCCACATCTGCTTACCCTGGAGAGTTCTGGGGAAGGCAGTTACCCAACGCTGGGAGCTGACCCCAGGTCACCATCCTTTCCCCTCCTCTAGGCGTATGAGGCGTCTCGCCAACACTGCCCCGGCCTGGTAACCAACCCATCGGTGCTTGGCTCCCACAGTGTGTTCAGAAGATGGAGCCACCTCTACTTCATCTGGCGAAGAGGGCGGCAAGGGGGCAGTCTGGGCAGGCCTGAGGAGCAGAGGGCAGGGAGCCTTTCAGGTGACCCTCCCTCCAAGCATACATTCCACTTGCTGAGCTCCGGTCCCCAACACCCCAGTCTCTGGTTGGGAAGAGGCTTTGTCTGGGGGTGTTTCGGTTTTTTATAGGAGCCCCAGGTGGGGCTAGCCACTTTTTAAATAAAAGGAACAGATTCTGTTCCATTTATTCAAAGTAGTAGTATAAGAATAAGAATGGGAGAGAACCAGGCTGCCCTCTAGCTGAGTGGTCTATGGCCAAGGCTGGTGTGCTAGGCCTCTTGCACTTCTAATTCATGTGGACAGGGGTGTGGGCGATGGGACCCAGGGCTCTACTCAGTCACCCACACCCCTACCAGGCTCCTGAGTCTGAGCATAACCCTTGCTTTTCCTCTAGTCCCTCATTTGCCCACCCAAGATCCATGCTTGGCTCATCCTGTAGAAGGGGGAAATGAGAAATGTGGTAAAGAGGTTCCACAGGAAGGGGGCCAGCTGCTCTTTCAGTGACAGCCCTATTTCCAGACCTTTTGCTTTGAAGCAACGACAGACTCCTCCTCTATCCCTGGGTTCTTCTGTGTCCTTGCCCCTTGCAGAGGCCTGTCCCGTGTGGGCACTGTAGGGAACACCACCGGCCTGGGTGCCTGTGGACCTGTGCTGGATAGTCCAGCTCCAGCAGGTATGCGCCACTCTGACTACACCTCCCAACAGCACACTCAAAGTAGGCAGCTGGGGTGCAGTCCCACCCCTGGCTAGTCCTGGGGCCGTAGCGGGCTCTCCCCTTCCAGGCACTTGAGGAATAAGCACATCCAGCAGCTCAGCCATGCAATGCCTAGTGCTGGTCTGGGGGAGTTGGTCTGTAGGAAAGGAGACACGACTCTGGGTCTCTTCACAGCTCTGCCTCTGTCCGAGGTCTGTAAGGTGGAAGTGCCCACACCACAGAAGGGATCTGGCCCATGAGGGTGGCACATAAGCCTCCTACATGAGCCAAGCACTGCTTAGTGGTCTGGACACACAGCTGCGGTCTTAACTGAAGAGAGTGGGTCCAAACCCCTGGCACCTTTGACTGTCAGGGCAGCTGTGTTCCCTTAGGGCCTGGCAAGGACCCTGTGGCACCTGTCTGCATATCGAGGGGACATCTGGGATTTAGCTGAGGACTCTAAACAAAGATTGTAGGCCTAGTCTTAGACCTTAGAAACCAGTGGGCTCCCTTGCTAATGTGTTCAGTTTGTGTGCAGTAGACAGTCTTGTCCCCCACAACTGGTCAGATGAAATGAGTCCTGATTGCCTACCTGCCCAGGAGAGGCCTAGAAAGGAGCCTTCATCTGAGCACTGCCAGCCCACACCACTGCAGAGCCAACTGCTGCTCTACAAGATTAAGGTCAGACTCTCATGAATTCTTGTAGCATCCATGAACTTGACAGCCTGTGGCTGGAGGAGCTCCCATACTGTGTTCATCCATAAATGAACCATAATGCTGGTCTAGGGCACCATGAATAGCTGTCCAAGTCTTCTGCTGCCCACTTTACGGAAGAGGGAAAGTGAGCTTCAGGATCAGTTTCCATGGTCCTCAGCAAAAAAAAGGCAGGGAGAGAACTTGAGAGATACCTGTTGATCCTGCGAAGGTGAAAAGTCAAGCCTTTGGGGTCGCAGAAAGGGCAGAGGACTGGTCCTGACCCTCTTCTGTACCTGACCCCGGGGACCTCCCTCAAGTCTGTTAGTTGCCTAGCAGGAAAATGGGCAAGGATCCACTTGTTACCATTGAAGGACAGAAGAGTGGCAACTGAGACATCAGCCTAAAGACACCACAGGCAGAAGCCCCCAGAATAGGCTCTTGGCAAGTGGGGACAGACTAGTTCCAGACTTTGCCATGCAGATCTGGCTATCCTCCATTTTGATTGGCAGAGGCCCACCTGAGGACTGGGTAGAATTTGTCCAGGGCCCCATCAAGGCACCAGGCTGGGATAAAAATCCAAAGTGTGCATCTGTGAGCTCGTCTGCATCTGCTGGGCAACCACAGGCAGGTTCTTGAATCTCTGAGCTTCTCATTCTGTCTCCTACAATTGATCCGAGGGGGCAGGCCCCATTTGGCATTTGCCTTGGACCAGCCCCAATCCAAGAGGAGCAGGTAGGCAGGGCCCAACTGGAGTTGGTGGCCTAGAGTGCCTGCCCAGCTTGGCATGATGTGCCAACTGAGACAGGAGAAGCCAGTGCCATGGGAGAAAAGGCTGCAGGTCATTCTATTTATTTGGGTGAATGCTGGGTACAGGCCCAGCCTCCAGAACAGATTGCTGTGCTGCAAGAAGGAATTAGGCGTGGGATGGAGGTCTGCCAGGAAAACATGCTTCGTGGCCTTGCTCTGACCCTGGGTAGGGTCATTGTGGCTGGGGTCCTGGCTGCTCCTCGGGGAGGGGCAGATAATTGGGATCTTCCTCTCGGGTATCCAGTAGCAGCTTCCTGTGGGGAGGGATCTACCCTGAGTTGAGGCCCATGTGGGTCCCCCACAAGGTAGGGAACCTTGTAAGGTAGTGTGGGGGAATGATGTCATCTGCAGTAGCACTCACAGGAAGCCAGGTGTCAGGAGCAGCCTCTTGCCTCCAGGCTGGTTGGGGAAGACATCCTCCAGGAAGTAGTAGATATGGCCCACAGAGATCCCTGTGGGAGAGCTTCAGACTGCTGAAGCCACCCTCCATGATCCAGAACTTGCCACCAGCAAAGTCTACTCCGGTCCTCTATGTACAGCCCAGTAGGCCCAGCCAGGCCCAGAGTAAGCGTAAGCCGTGGATCATGAGTGCCCTATGTCCTATGCAGATTGCCACCCCAGGGCAGAGACAGGGTGGACCCTGAAAGGACAAACTTACAGGGCTCAGCAGTGGGCAGATCTTGAGTAGGGTCTGAGAACATTAGAAATGGGAGATATGACTGCAACTCTGACACAGTCATTCCCTACTTGGTTAGGAACCACGCAGGCATCGGCAGGTCGTGCCTAACTATGTGATGCCTGTAAGGCAGCTGGTTTGTTTACGAGACTGCAAGCAGATGCTGGTAGGGCAGAGAGAAGAGGTGGGGCACAGATAAGAGGTTCAGTGCAGGTGGGAGGGGAGGATTCTTGTCAAAGCAACCAGCCTGGGGTGGCCCTTCCCTATAACCTCAGGTATAGGCAGGCTTGCTTGGGATGGGCTGGACAGACAGAAGGCTCACCCAGCAGGTCCACGAGGATGGAGTTGCCCAGCAGTAGTGAGAAGCCCATGAGTGCCCAGGGCAGGAATGGTGCCTGAAGAGTGAGGAGACCGAAGAGGTTGACCCTCACCTGAGGGCTGCGGCGACTCCATACGTACACCAACATGGCTGTAAGGGCCTGGCCCAGGAAGAACAGGCTACCCAGGAGCCCCAGGAGCTGGGCCAGAGTCAAGGTGCTGGGAAGCCATCCTCCGGTGCAGGCCTCAGGTCCTGCCTAGGGTCCTCTGACCACTCCTCACACCAGTTTCCCCATCTCTCATCACCTCTATATGAACCCTTCTAATCTGAGGTCAACCTGTAACGTTCAGACACAAAGTATCTTCCCTACCTCCCCACCTCACCCAGCCTCCAGCCACTGATTGTCCCCACCCCAGGTTCTCTGACTACTGGTGTTTAGGGTTCAGCACCCCCACTAGTTCTTTGGCCTGTCATTTTGCAGTATTTTGTGCTGTGGTACAGTGCTGAAGCTCTAGTCCAGGCCCCTGAAGCAAGCAAAGGATGCATGCCTGATGATGCCTGAGCTGGAGTGAACGACAGTCCCTCCCCGACCCAGGTGTTCACATTAGGGCCTAAGGCCAACAAAGACTGGGGCCAGCGGCGCTGTGTTTGTAGAGGCCGGAAGGATACGGTCATAAGGATGCCTCCGAAGAGAAACATGAAGACGAAGTCGGCGGTGCGGCCGCGGAAGGAACCTTCCTCCAGCATACGGCAGTATCGAAACCTGTGCCCTTCGTAAAGGAAATGCCACCTGCCAGGGGCCTCGTTTTCCCGCTCCCGACCCCCTTCAGCCCAGGAGGCTCGCTCCCCTCCCACTCCCTTCTGGGTCCGCGCGGCGCAGGATACACGAAGAGCATGTTGAAGAAGAAGCTGAATCCCAGAGGCCCGAAAAAGAGGAAGTTGGTGACGAGCCTCCAGACCTGTGGGGGGCGGGGAGTAAGGCGGGCGGTCAGGCGCATGGTGGGGCAGGGGCTGAGCCTTCTGGCGCATGGGCCGGGGCGGTCTCACCTGGAACTTCCGGAACACGAGGTGCGGGTTGAAGTAGAGCTGGAAGGGGCTGAGAAGCTCCAGCTGCTGCGGAACCAGGGGAGAGTCAGAGGCTGCCCCGGGACATCCATCTGTAACCATGACAATCCCTTACTCTAACCAGGCGACGCCCCACCCTCCCGGCCTTCTTACCACTGCGGCGGTGGTAAGGACGCAGGCCGCGGTGTAGGCCCGTGTCACCGCCGGCACCTGCAGGAACTCGGCTGTCAGGCCCCTCCAAGCCATTGAACCTTCTCTGCCGGGCTGCCAGGCCCGCGGCGAGTTCTTTAACATCTCCGAGTCCCGCCTCGCTTCCTCTGCCAATCCACACCCGAGGCGCAGTGGTGGGGGGCGGGGCCCTGGGCCCTATAACCAATAGGAAGAGGAAGCGGGAAGCTTGGCGTAGGATAGAGGTGTGGGCGGGCTGAGGCTGGAAGCCAATGAGGACGCCCCACGGGTGAGCACGTGGCGATTGTTTTTGTGGTCTCAGAGGCGGTGCTGGAGAAAATTAACCAATGGAAGCCGGTTTGCTTCGCGGCCTTCTTAGAGGCGGACCAGTAGCGAAGACACACGGAGCCACCGTGAGGGCGGGGCTAAGGTTATGCAGTTCGAGAAAAGACCGGATACAGGCTCTGCGAGACCGGAAGCGGGTGGAGGCAGCGGGACCGGGCGAAAGTAAACGTACAGCTAGTGCTGGTCCACCTTTGTGGGCCAGCGAGCAGGTACACGTTCTTCTCGCTGAGGCCAGAGACGGCGCCTCCGAACCCACACATAGCAAAGGCGATGCTCCGCAGCGTACACAAACACCCCCGCCCCGAAGGTCCAGGAGCCCATTTGAACATGCCTTGGGACCGATCAGAGGAGAGGCAGGACTGGGAACTTGCAGCCGCTCGTGGGGCCTGAGGGTGTCGCGGCAGACCAGAGCAAGTGGGCCGACTGGAGCGGTCCTTACTGCTTTGGTGAAAGAGAGTCCACTTATGCAGTCATTAAGTTAACGATTACTGAGTGCTGACTGTGTACCTGGCCTTGTTCTGGATGCTGGAGATTCATCAGCCCTACTATCCCTTGCGATGCAGCGGAGGAGACAGGCAGTCAGTAGGCCTGTGACAGTACACTGACAGAAGTAACAGCAGGTGGGAGCTCGTGTGGTGGCCCAATGCTAGAGAGGGTGATCCTCTGTGAGGTGATGCTTGTTACTTTTTAAAAAGCCTGACAGCATACTGCCAGAGAGATCAAATATGTGTGTGGGGTGGGGGCAGTGGGGATGGGGGGAGGCGGGTAAGTACTGCAAAGGACATTGTTGGCTTGGACAAGGTACAGTCTGAAGGGTGAGCAGGGGTAGTATGTGGGTTTTCCCATAGACTGGACAGAGCTGTGAAAGAGGAGTCAATGCTGACTTCCAGGCCTGAGTCACAAGATGGATGGATGACGGTGGCCATTTTTTTTAGATTTATTATTTATGCATACAAGAACTGGAGTGTAGACCAGAGTTGGGGGTGGTGGTGGAGGTGGGAGGATTCACCAGAGACAGAGTGAGGAGAAGAGGCAGATCTACTGAAATACACTGCTGAGGGGAGTAGCACTCGAGACAGGAGAGGCCTACTGCACCATATGGGTTAGCTCCCTGGCCAGGGATTGAACTATGCTACAGTGGCTGCTGATAGCTTCATAGTGCTGAAACTTAACCCCTTGCACCATGAGGGTGGCCCCGATGACAATGGCCTTTACTAACATGGAAAATGCGTGGGTGGAGAGTCCTGTCTGACCTTGTTGAGTGGAGTGTCTATATGATATGTTCCTGGAGAAATCCAAGTGTGGTTTTGGGAGAGAAGTTGGGCAAGTGGTCTGAATATGGGTGTCAGCCATTAGTAGACCAGTGGCATTTGTAGCCTTGAACCTGCATGAGGTGCCCCACAGGCAAGACTATGGAGAAGAGAAGAGGCCAGTGCTGGATAGCTTGACCTTCAGTGGTCAAAGAGAAAGACCAACTCAGCCAAGGAGACAAGGGAAGTTTGAAGGGGCTGGTCCAGGATCTGAGCCAGGTGAGGATTTCAGGAGTAAGGCAGTGAAAAGCCCTGGGACACATGACTAGAGGAGAGGCTGTGGCACACAGCCATGCCAAGGTCGTTGGTGACTAAAACAGTGATGGGTATGAAGGAGACAAAGGTGCCAGATGGGTGTGTCTTTACTAACTCAAGGAATTCAGCCTTGGACAAAAGCGTGTAGAATGAGAGGTGCTTTGGTCAGGTCTCTGAGGTCCCCCAGGGCCTCTCCTGAAACAGGGGAGAGTCAGCTAAGAAAGTTATGTCAAGTGGCTCCCAAGATAATGAGGGTGCTAAGAGAGGTCCCCTAGAAGTAGTTTGAGGAGCCCCTCTCAGGTAGGGAAGAAGGGATAGGATGGGAGTAGTAAAGGGGGTGTATATGCATTTGGCCTCGGAATAATGAGACGTCTGGTCTGCCTGATATAGAAGTCAGACTCAGGTACTGAGAGACTGGGCAAAGGAAGCAAGCTGAGGGAGCCCCCCCCCCCCAGCTTGCAGAGCCTCTGTTTCCAGTGAACAGGCCACGGACACATTTGGCAGACTAGATCCCATCCACTGAGTGTATGTGTACATATCGGAGGCAGCTGCGTTTCCTTTTTTTTTTTTTAATATTTATTTATTTATGCACACAAAAGCAGGGATACAGGCCAGAAGTGGGATCCATCAGAAACAGAGTGGGGAACAGAACAGGCAGACTGACTGAAACACACTGCTGAGGGGAGCAGCAGGTGAGGCAGGAGAGATCTGCTGCGCCATGTGGGGCTCCTCCCTGGCCGGGGCAGGGATCGAACTCATGCTGCAGAGGCTGCAGTTTGCTTCATAGTGCGTTGCTTAACTCACTGTGCCACCAGGGAGGCCCTGCATTTCCTTTTGACAATGCATGGTGGTCTGCGCAGGCCCTGCACACTCCTCCATCAGAGGTTTTTCCTGGGAGCTGTGAGCACATGAACACTCGCCCCCCCCAACCACAATGAGTGGGCCTCCACCGTAGTTCCAGTCAGCCCCTCCCAGGAGCAGCTGTGTCATGTTGGCCTTTCCTGTCTGGGTCATGGGGTTATTTTTAGCACTGAATCCGGAACCCACTCAGCAGCAGCTGTTCAGGCCCTTGTGCAACAGCAACAAAGCGTCCAGGTGGCCTCTGTCAGGCCTGGGTGGCAGGAGCAGCCAGGGCTGGCCTGCTGAAGCTGATAGCCAAATCTGGATTTCCCAGCAATTAGTGGGTCCCTGAGAGGAATGGGCAGGGAGAAGGCAAAGGAGGAATATCAGTCAAGCCACGATGTGGCATGGGTTGGGGTGAATAGGGACAACGTGGGAGCCAAGAGCTGTATGTGATGTGTAAGGCTGTGAAGGGCTGGGCCATCTGTCCCACAGGCAGTGGGGAGCTGTTTTGGAACCATCCAGGCAGGGTAGGTTCACAGATGAAAAGATAATTTGGGGGTCTTGGGTAGATTTTTACAGGCAGTAGAGTGACATCAGCAAAGAGAGCGCAAGAGAATGCCTGAGAACCCAGGAAGAGTAAAGATTCATGGGGGGCTAAGGGGCCTGCCAGCCTCCTGGCCCCCAGCAACCCTGCCTGTCGTGTGTCTGGTCCCCTCACTACAAATGATGTAGAAAGATCATTAAAACTCTGTGAAAGCCACTGAGGGCTCCAGGATTCCTCCTTTCTGATCTGCCTGAATCTGCAGAGAGCCTGTTTTGCCTGGTGCTCCAGACCTGAATCCGGAACACTGAAGTGAAGTGGCTTCACCACAAAATGCCGTACTTTTTAGCGTTTTCCCTGGGACGCTCTATCCTCGTTAGCAACCCCCTCCAGGGGGCACCACATGTAACAGTCTTTGGCTTCAGCCACTGGTTATGGTGTGAGCAGAGGCGGGTGGCCGTGGCTGCAGTGACTGGCATGGGTCAGTGAGTCAAGGGGGTGTGGGTGCAGTGGTGGGCATGTAACACAGAGTGAGTGAGTGAAGGGGTGGAAGCCACACACCTCAGTGAGTACTTGGCAGAGGGGTGATGGCAGCAGGCCCTTCCTTGGGCAGAAACATGAAAGAGGTTCAGGTTTGGAAGGGAAATTGCAGGCTGAATTTTGGGTGCTATGGGGACATGCCCACCCTCCCTGGCCACCACACCCTGTTCCTCCCAGCTCCTTGCCCTCTGCAGCTCTTGTTGCACCTGCAAAAGTGCAGTACCATGATCTCTATGTCCCCCTGTCTGCTCCAATGTCAGGCATAGGCACCTGCACTCCAGGCTGAATCTGTAGTCTTAGGGACCCATTTTCAGGCTCACAGGCCAAAGGGACTGACTGCCTTGGGCCTTCCCCCTTCTCTCCCTTCCCTGGGCTCTTCCTGGAGTGGACATCCCTGCAGTAAGGAATGCAGGGGTTAGTGCTTCAAACTCTGGCCTAAGGCCCCTCCATCCCTTTTCCTGCTAAGCTCCTCTTGCCCCCTTGTGGCCGAAGCCTGTCTCTGCGGTATAGGAGAATCCCCGGAAACCTATGAGAACTGCTCGAAACAATGCCCCCTCCCCGCCCGGCCCACCGCCGCCCTTCCTTTTCCCCACCCCCACCCCCCCTCATTTCTGGAAGCCCCATCCAGGGACCCTCCTCGTGCAGGCCGGGTCTGGATACCCAGTAGCCAGCAGAGGTCCCTGAGCAGCTAGTGGCTTTCGGTCCCTTACCCGCCTTCCCTGCCCTCCACCTCCTCTTTCACACCTGGGAAAGCGAGACCAGATGAGAATGCAAAGCGGGAAGGCGAGGTTCCGAAGAGTCAAGGGTTTCTTTCGAAACTCCCGCAACACGTGGTTTGGTAATGCTATTGGAGCGAGACCTGGGGCCCTGCGCCAAAGGGTCTGATGGCAGGACCTGGAGATCTGCAAACACCAGCTCTGAAGTCCAGCGAGCTGTAGGATTGCTGCCTGCCAGTGCTTGACACTGCAGAGTCTTGGGGACTCCCTCTAAGAAGCTGAAGCCACCCCTTGTGGGCTGAGAGGGTTAGAAATCAGCACCCGGATGGCACAAACACAACCATGGTTTACACATACTCAATGTTGTTATGCTCCCACCTCGTGTTTACCAAGAAGAAACCTCAGGCTCTCCAGTCAAAGGATAAAAGTTACTAGCTGGGGGTACCTATGCACTTGGAACCCTGGTCCTAGCTAGGTGGGATGGGTTTAGGGTGTCCAAGTAGCATTTCAGGGATAACCAAAGGAAGGGGGTTGGCAACGGAATGTCAACAAAGCAGATTCTGAATTTGGGACTGGTACAGGGCAGGGAGGGAGTACCCCAGGACCCCCAAGCCTGCCTGCTCTAAACAGGTTCTGCATCTGCCACATCAAGACAAAACATATACATCTTTAATGGAAAGGAACCCTAATACCATTTGTGTGCAATACAGAAAAGATAGAAAATAGTTTCTAAACCAAGCACCCAGAGTTACCCATCCCCTTGTGGGTAAAAGACCAGCCAAACAGGATTGGCCCAAAGCAAGGCCCAAAAACCTGCCACAAATCTAAAGCACCTTCTAGCAGGGACCCGTAGAAAAGGGTCAAAAATGCCCAGACAGGCTGGGAGGAAAAGAACAAAATCAAAATCAAGATAAAAGCTGCCATTGTTAACCTCTCTCACCCACATCTGTTCCAACCAGTCCAGGACCAAGAAGCCAGTGCAGCTTCTTCACATGTCTCTGCTCTACGTGCCTCCTCCAGGTCTCCTTCTTGCTCTCCATCCTGCTTCCTTCCTTATTTAGTCTCCTCTCCACCTTCTTCTCCTTGCTCAGCTCCACCCTCCTTTGGGTGGTATAGGGAATGTGCGACCTCCCCTCTTCCTGGGTACCATCTGTTAACAGGACTTCTCATCCCTTGTACACCCTCACCCTTTAGTACACATGGAGGTATTCCAGTCAGTCATAGACATAGGTGTGGTTTTGTGTATTTTCAAATACAAAGGCATTATACTCCATGCAACTTTATTTACAAAGCATTATAATTTACTCATGTTAGTACTGTTCCTCTGGTTCCTTGTTTTTCATGGATGAGTGGTTTTCTAGTGTGTACAACCATTTATTTCTTCATTTTCCTAATGGATTCTAGTTTTCTGATATAAACAATGCTGCATTTATGAACAGAAGTTCTTGAGTTTGAGATTATTATAAGTTTTTCTAATGTACACAATGTTATATGTCAGATTTATTGAATAAAAAAAAAATGTGGGCCTCCCTGGAGGCAAAGGGTTAAAGTCTCAGTGCTATCAAGCTATCACCAACCACTGTGGCTTGAGTTTGGTACCCCCGGACAGGGAGGTGACCCACATGGTGCAGCAGACCTCTCCTGTCTTACCCACTGCTCCACTCAGCAGTGTATTTCAGTAGATCTGTCTGTTCTATTGTGCTCTATACTCTGTCTCTGGTGAATCCTCTCACATACCCCCACCCTGTCCCCGCACCTCTGGCCTACTCCCCAGTTCTTGTATGCATAAATAAATAAAAATAAATCTTAAAAAAATTGTCTAAGGCATACCCAGGAGTGGAGGAACTACTGGAATTGCTGACTTGTCAGGAATGTGCAATTTCAGTTTACTAGATGCATGTCCAAATTGCTCTCCAGGGCGTTACCCCAACTTACATTTTCAAAAGTACTAGAAAATTTCAACTGATTCTTATCATTATGTGATTGCCAGAATTTAGCAGCCAGGCAGTGGAAACAATATGCTGCTGTGAATTTAATTTCTATTTTCTGGCTGCTAGTACAAGTAAACATTTTTTCTTTTTTCTGGCCACTTCAGTCTCTTTTTGTAGATTTTCCCTATTTTCTTTTCCTTATTGATATGGGAATTTTTTATTCTGAATACTAGTACTTTATTGGCCATATGCTTGTGATACCTTCTCCTATGGCTGCTGATAGCTTGATAGTGCTGAGACTTAACCCCTGTGCCACCAGGGAGGCCCCCAGTGGGTAGCTTTTAGTTTCACCTTGCGGTGTCTTTTAACACAGACTCCTAATTTAATGAGATCAAATAGTCATGACACCTATATAGCATTTCCTTATTTATCCTGAGGTTATACAAATATTCTGTATTTTCTTCTATGTTTAAAATTTGTGTTTTGCATTAGGATTGTATACACCTGGAATGGTATTTTAAAAAAATACTTATTTTATTTTTGCCTAGAAACACTGGGGTGTAGGCCAGAGAAGCAGGGAGACGGTGGTGAGAGGATTCACCAGAGACAGAGTCGGGTGGAGAACAGGCAGATCTACTGAAATACACTGCAGAAGGGAGCAGCAGGGAAGACAGGAGAGGTCTGCTGAGTCATGTGGGTCAGCTCCCTGGTCAGAGATGGAAGTCATGCTGCAGTGGCTGGTGATAGCTTGATAGCACTGAGACTTCAACCCCTACCCCACCAATGAGGACCCAGAATTTTTTTTGTTTTTTTAAAGATTGATTTAGTTTTGCAAACAAGAACTGGGGTAAAGGCCAGAGGTGTGGAGGGTGAAAGGATTCACCAGAGACAGAGTGGGGAGCAGAACAGGCAGACAGTCTGAAATACACTGCTGAGGGGAGCAGCGGGAGAGACAGGACAGGTCTGCTGTGCCATGTAGTCCTCCCTGGCCCGAGATTAAACTTGTGCTGCAGAGTCTACTGATAGCTTCATAGTGCAGCGACTTAACCCCCTGCGCCAACAGGGAGCACCCCCCCCAATGGTTTTTATATAGAGAGTGAGGTAGTTTCCAACTTAATTTCCCCATATAAATAATCAGTTGTCTAGCCCAATTTATTCCTTGTTTGTCCACCAATTTTCTAAAAGGGAATAAACAATAGTTGTCTTAATATAATAAATCTACTTAAAATGTTAGCATTTGAAACCAACAATATGTTAATAGCAACAAATACATTATGACTAAGTTGTGTTTAACCCAAGAATTCAAAGATGAGTAACCATTAAAAACTATTGATGGGCCTCCTTGGTGGCCCAGCAGGTTGAGCTCCGCACTGTGAAGCATCCGTGGCACTGCAGTGCGAGTTAGATCGCTGGCCAGGGAGAGAACCAGCAGACCTCTCCTACCTCACCCGCTGCTCCCCTCAGCAGTGTATTTCAGTCAATCTGCCTGTTCTGCTCCCCACTCTGTCTCTGGTGAATCCTCTCACCTCCCGCAATTCTGGCCTGTACCCCAGCTCTTATATGCATCAACAAATAAATTTTTAGAAAACAAAAGCTATTGATATAACTGATCACATAAAATTAAGTTAGAAACCAGAAAAAAACATTCACTTAGCAACTGCTAGTATTCTATTTTTCTTAAAATGCATGATGTGTTTAGAAAAGTCTTAAAACTTCAGAGCAGCAAAGCCCAAGCCTGAACAAAGAGATTATGCTGCATTATGACTGTGGTATGTATCCGATTCCTCAGATGGCTTCCTAAGGTCACTTTCAAGTCTATGCTTCTATGATCACAAAAACAGCACCTTTTGCAAGTGTAATTTCGTTTTGGACTTCATTCAAGTCCTGGATAAAGTCCTGAGAAACGAAAGATTAATACGGCAGAGTGGACTCTGTGTTCCTCGGCTCAAAGTGTGCCGGGATCTTCTCAGGCCGGCTTCTCGCGCAGTGAATCTGCGGGCGGCAATCTGAGACCCGTTTCCTACTCTCATTCAAAGTCTGCCGCCCTGCCAGCACCCACGGATGAAAGCGCTCCAGAGACTGGTGGGTGGGTTTTCCTCTCGTTGTCTCCAAATTCTCCCCCTTCTGGGACTGGGGGAGAGCAGGGACACCGGACTAGGGGAGGGTGGGGATGCCTCTAAAATCAAGGGTTGGGCTCGGGTACCCGAGTGTCCGGAGACCGGGGCCTTGCGGCGGGCAGGAGCGCCAGATGCCGCTAGAGAGAGCTGGCGGGAGAGGCAGGAATGGGAGAGGCAGGAGTGGGTGTCGGCGGAGGTCCGATGGGGTGAAACAGGAAGCTTCAGAGACCCACTTCTGAGGCGGCAGTGGTGGGGGCGGGGTGGGGGCAGGAACTTCGGATGGGTGGTCAGCGTGGTGAACAGAGCGACCGGCTGGAACCTGCACGGGAGGATACAGGGGGTCGGCCGGGGTCACCTCGTTCGATAGCCCCCACCGGTTAGAGGAGATGGGCCCTGGGCTGGACCGAATAAGAGTGAGTGGCTTTTGAGCTTCACAGTTGCTGAAAGGGCGGGATGGAGGATGAACGAAACTACTTTAATTAAAGACCTCAGACCCAGGGACCGGCTCGGGGGATCACGCATCCCTTTAATCCTGAGTGCGCCGGATCTAGGGTATGCTTTAAGCGAGACTTGCGCTTGCCAGACCTTCCTCAGCACCCACTGCGCTTGCGTGCGCTGCTCCTAAATTCATCAAACGAACATTGCGCACGCGCACCCCTTTGCGTTCGCCCTCAGCTCGGATTTCTGGCGTCCTGTTGAAATGACTGCACAGCCTTCTCATCGCGCATGCGCCTCCACCTGGGCTGGGCACCTGCGATGAACGTGAATCAGCGCAGAGCCCAGCAGCTCAGGCCGCGCAACCCGCGAATGCTGGAAAGGCGTGTGCGTGCTTGATGCCTCCCCGCGATCTGGAAAGGTCTGAATTCTAAAACCCATCCTGCCCAGGCGTTTCAGATGAAGAATTTCGGATCCGCGTAAGCCACTCTGAAAGACTTAAGACAGGTGTCAAACGTAGAAAAATATCTTGTGCTTGTTTGTATAGTGGAGTTCGGTGCTGGGCTTAGACAAGCATAAGCAGGTGTTCACGCGCAGGGATAGCCTGGGGGGCAGTGCAAGGCTGCGTGGGGTCACATATCTGCAGGACTCCTAGTCTCCACGTGGTCCTGGGATCCATGTGTAGGACATACACACCCCAAGAGGTAGCACAGTATTCCTGGCCATCTCCTGTGTCTGTTTCCCACCCTCTCCTGACTCACGGAGGGAATGGCAGCAGCTAGAAGAGCATGTCCACCTCATCTCTGGCCTCACAGCCCCTAACCTGCACTGACTGCCTTCAGCTATCTGCATGGGACACGCCCTCACCTCCTACAAGTTCTTGTGCACATGTCACCTCAGGACATAACCCTTGACCAACCTTTTGAACACACACTTCCTGCTTTATGGCTCTGTCCCAGCAGCCGATATCTGTGTGTGAATCTTCCTGTATGTCTTCCCTGTGCTTTCTCCCTCCTCTGGAGGAAAGCTCCATGAGGTCCCAGATTGTGTCTCTTTTGTTCACTGTGCTATCCCCAGCACCAAAGACAGATTTATTATGCCTTGTAGGGAGGTAATAAATAGTCATTCACTGAATCAATAAGCTTGCTAATACCTGAATGCTTTTCATGACTAGGGAATGTACTAGGTGATTTCCAGGCACAAGCTTATTGCATTAAATAATTTTCTGCTGGCTTGGAGATCTGCCAGCTTCCCCTGCCACATAGGCTCAGGCACTATGTCTCTTGCTGCTTCCCGTAGATCCACAATCTAGTAGAACTTTTTTTTTTAAGACTTATTTATTTATTTATTTACACATACAAGAGCTGGGGTACAGGTCAGAGGCACGAGGAGTCACCAGAGAGAGAGTGGGGAGCAGAACGGGCAGATCAAGTGAAATACACTGCTGAGGGGAGCAGCGGGCGACGCGGGAGAGGTCTGCTGCGCCACTTGGGATCGAACTCCTGCTGCTGTGCCACCGATGCTCAACACCGAAGCGACAGTGGGGTGCTCTACTCGACTCGCAGCACCACCAGGAAGGCCCTCTAGTAGAACGCTCACCTGCACGAAGCCCACATAGAGCTTCAGTATGACTCCAGTAAGACCAGACTCCCAGATTCTCACTGGGCTTCCTGTGATAGTTTCTGGCTTGGGAGGAGTTTTCTTAGGCCATATAGGTGGGCAGATAGGGTGCTGATGTGGCTCTGTCTCCAAATCTGTGGCAAGATCCGTGGAGCTTTCCTGCCTTTTCAAACCGTCTGCACAGTCTGGCCAAGTGCTGAATGCATCTCTGTCTTTTTCCTGGCTGGGCCTGCCCAGCCCCCCAGAAGAGATCTTGGCCAGGACACACACTTAGTATTTGACTGATGAATGAATAATAGTTCGAAGATTCTGAAAATTCTTTAGAAAACCTCTACCAAATATGTTTTTACCATGAAATTTGTATTTTTCTTAAAATTTGGCTTGTAGGAGTTTAGCTTTGTAAGACCATTTGCCAGAACAAAAAAGGAAGTATGATGGATTGGGAGAAAAAAATTACTACTTGATTTTTGCTTAACTAACGACTTTGTAAATGCCTAGGAAAATATCTAAGAGCAGCCGTCCAGTGTTCCTTTGAGGGAATGAAGAGCTTCCAGTATACACTGAATTTTTAAAAATTTAATGAGTTTGCTCTTTTTCTTTTTTTTTTTTTTTTTTTAAAGATTTATTTATTTATGCATACAAGCACTGGGGTACAGGCCAGAGGTGTGGGGGGGTGAGAGGATTCACCACAGAGAGCAGGGAGCAGAACAGGCAGATCAACAGAAGCACACTGCTGAGGGGAGCAGCGGGCACAGCAGGAGAGGTCTGCTCCACCATGTGGGTCCCCGCCCATGCCGGCAGCAGGGATCGAACTTGCGCTGCAGTGGCTGCGATTTGCTTCGTAGTGCGTTGCTTAACCCACTGCGCCACCAGGGGAGGCCCGAGTTTGCTCTTTTTCAATTAAAAATTATAAAAGGAAAAATATGAATAGATTATGAATCCTTTAAAAGTTTTCAGTTAAATGCGATAGGGCATCAGATCTCATGACTGCATGTCTTGGGGAGTCTCCCTCCAACTTTAAGGGGTCCCGCTATAATGAAGAGCTGTTCCTTATTGTACCAGGGGTGTGTGGTGCGTGTGTGCCTTGGCCACCCCTTGTCCTGGCATGAATGTGGGCATTATCGTCTCCAGGTACAGGCAAGGAAGTGACTCAGGATGAGGAGTAGGGGCAGAGTCATACCTGGGGCCCAGGCACTGCTGCCAACTGTGACTGCTCTGTGGCTGCTCTGACTCCCAAGTCCACCCCCCACATACACACACAGGTTCGTCTGTGTGGCCCCTTCTCTTAGCCTCACTGCAGAACAGGCTGGAGACAAGAGAAGGAGCCCAGCCACTGTTGGAGAATGTTGTGATGGGGTGAGTGTCATTGGGACTCAGGGTCTCCTGTTCTGCTAGGGACAGAGCTTCATCCCCATGGAGCCCCAACTCGAGGTGCCCTTCCAAACCACAGCAGGCATGCCCAGCATCAGCCTGGCAAGGAGGGCTGGGAACTGCTGTACATTTCAGGGAAAAACTGACAGGGCGGCAGGGTGAGAAGTCAGTGGTGTCCTGTACTCAGCAGTGCAGGCTTGGGTTTCTGCTCCCTGCCAGTCCTGTACCATGATGATGCCCCTCCTCTGTGCCTCGCTTTCCTCATCTTCAAAGTGGAGATTTTGTTGCCTTCTGCAAACAGATTGTAATGCTGCGGTTGGTAGGTTCCAGCCCAGGGATGGAAGTGGAGACTGTCCATGGTCACTCTGTGTCCTCCCCTCTCTCCTCAGATTGAGAGCAGAGTCCTGCTCCTGACCATCTGTGCGGCTGGCATTGGTGGGACTTTTCAGTTTGGCTACAACCTCTCCATCATCAATGCCCCAACCTTGGTATGTACCCTTGGTGTGAGTGGGTTCCTCGTGAGGACTAGCAGCTTCCTGCTGCCTGGGTTTCAGGCCAGCATCCATTTCCCGTGCATTCACCTCCCACAGGTGGGATGTCCCAAGGTCCTGTAGGTTCAAATCCAGCTCTGCATCCTCTCCCATACCTGCATGTCCTCCTGAGCCCCTGCTGTCAGCGAATGACTCCAATATCTGCCCAGTGACTGGGGATCAGTGTTGACTCTGTCTTCACCTCTCCAACACCAAGTCCTTCCTAACTACCTCTAGCCTCCATATATTTCTTCCAAGTCTTCCACAACACCTGCTCAGGCCCTGTTTCTCCTGCCTAGATCTCCTGCCTAGTCTCACTTGCCTCCTTGCAGTCTGCATCCTCTCAAGTTTGGTATTACTCTGTCCAGAAATATTCTGTAATACCCCAGTGCCTCTAGATTATCCATCAGAAGTTCAAGATCTAGAATCAGAACCTGTCCACCTACCTCTTCTCCCCTCAACTCTGATGCTAAAGTGGATTAAACGCAGTTCCCCAAATATACCCAGCCCTTCTTGGAAGCCTCCTTCTCTTACAGGGCAGGGCACTTCCACTGGGGTGTCCTCTCTTCCCCACCTGCAGAAGCCCTTCAAGACCTGCCCAAATCCCATCACCTTCCTGAAGCTTTCCTTTAACCACCCCATCAAAGGGAAATCACCCTGCCTCTCCAGCCCTTGGTGCAGGCTGTCATCATTCAGGTTGTGTCTCTTTTGGGCCCAGTAATTCCTCCTGCTGACTGCTCTCACTTTGAATCCCCTGCACCTGATTGACCTCGCCTGTGTGGGTGTTCACTGAATGTCTGTGGAAAGATGAGTCTTTCAGACCCAGTGATAGAAGCCAGTTTCTTAACTTGCTTAAGTAAGAAGGGCAAATGCCCAGTCATCCATAACTGGGGAGGATATGACCCTGCATAGTGTCTGTGTGTGTGCGCGTGCATGTGTGTGCGTGCATGTGCGTGTGCGTGTGTGTGTGTGTGGGTAGGAAGAATTGCTGCACGAACCAGGCCCTAGGAGGGGACTTGGGTTTTCCTCTGACCTTGCCTGGCCTCATTCTCCTTCCAGTGGACAAGAAAGCATTGGTCATCTGGCGACACACTCACCTGGGCACCCCCAAACAAACGTCTTGCCTGGTAGCTATAGCAAGGTTTCAGAAGAATCTGACTGGCTAGTTTGTATCATCTGATCACCTTGAGAACAATCATGTGATCAGAAGGGTGTGGCACCTTGATGAGCCAAGTCGGGGTCAGGTGACCACCTTTAAGGAGGGACAGTAACTGCCAATGGGAGAGAACTTCCCCAAGAAAGATAGTTAGTCGTCAGAGTTAGAAAAGTGTGCTCTCATCAGTTAGCAGGAGCCAGGAATAGGAGCACAATTAAGTTGTATAGATACAATTAAGTTGTATAGATATAATAAAGCAACCCAGCCCCTTAAAGAAAGGATGAAACGGAGATGAAGAGGTTAGAAAGGAGGTCTGAGCTGACTGTATTCAACAAGCATTGGAGTACCCA
Source organism: Galemys pyrenaicus (assembly GCA_019455555.1). Lineage (NCBI taxonomy): Eukaryota > Metazoa > Chordata > Mammalia > Eulipotyphla > Talpidae > Galemys > Galemys pyrenaicus. Next base: position 13,534,006 of record JAGFMF010011418.1, on the reverse strand, counting down.
CTTCATTGCAAAGTTAGAGGTCAGGAAGGGATCCGCTGGCAGCAGGGCATTCTCAGGACTCCCATGGGTTATCACTAGCCCCAAATATGGGCCTCAGAGGCTTCCCCTACTATCCTGAACCCTTGAGGGGTTCCCGCCAAGGCCCCAGCTACCTGGACAGATCCTCCCCTCAGAAGTGCCTGGCAGCGCAGACATTACCCTGAGCTGACTGACCTGGGCAGGAGAGAGCTTGCCAACATCTAAACCCACTGCCCTCACACACTCCCTCATGTCCTGTTGGGCAGCCTGAGAGCAGCCAGACACTCACATTTCATCTCTCACCAGGGGGAGGGGATCTAGGTCATTCCTAACCATGGCCTACATTCACTTATCTGAAGCGGCAGCACTGGGGGTAAGGGCCCAGGGTGTCCAAACTACGTGGCTGTAGCCCTGACCTGTGGCTGAGGCCATGGGCAAATCTTCACCTCTCTGGACATAAATGCCAGCCTTAACAATGAACAGAAGAAGGTGTATCTAACAGAACATTTACAGGAGCTTGTCACTATTAGGGTCTCAAGGAAACCCTTGACACACTCCAGATAAGTCAAGTAGGTTTTGTACCACAAAGGACTGAGTGGGGCGGAGGGAGCACACGAGCAGGGGTGAGAGCAGTCACGCAGACGTAGTGGTGGCACTGGAGTCCCTCCTTCCACCCAGAAAGGGCAGGTGGAAGGAGCAGCTACTGAAAGCACAAGGGAGGAGCCCTGTGGCCTAGGCCCCCTTGAGAGGAACAGACTTTAGTCAAGTGTGAGGAGACCTCTCAGGGAGGGAACCCATCTCCGGCTCCGGCCTCCTCTGATGCCCTGCTCACATCGGCCAAGCCTAGCACAGAGCCAGTCAGCAAGGGAGCCCGTGAATATCAGCTGTGCAGGTGGCTTCTGGGCCAAGAACGGAGGTCCGGGGGTGACTGGACTCAGAGGGGCCAGTGGAGACTGTCCAGCCCAGCTGTTGTCAGCTCCAGAAGTCACGGTGTGAAAGAGACAGGTACGGGGCCCTGCGTGTGACAGAGAGCAGCATTCCTCGGGACACTTGCCGGCCTTGCCGAGCCCTGTGGGGAGACCGCGTAGCGTGTGGACCCTCCCCGCGGAGGGCTGACTGGTGCCTCTGCTCATAGTACATTCAGGAATTCACCAATGAGACTTGGAAGGCACGGACAGGCCAACCACTGCCTCACCACCTCATTCTACTGGTGTGGTCCCTCATCGTGTCTCTGTACCCCCTGGGGGGCTTCTTTGGAGCATTGCTTGCTGGGCCCCTGGCCGTCAAGCTGGGAAGGTAAGCGCTTTCTGTTGTTGGCTTAAATAAATGGAGGCAAGCAAAAGTAAGTGAGTTTAGTAAAAAATTAAGACTAAGGACTCCAGTCTGGGAACAGCCTCCAGAGAGGTCAAGGGCTAAGCTGCCCATTTTCTGAGCTTCTCAGTGAGAATGATATACAGTAGCAAGGGTGTCACTTGGAGTGTTTTCAAGGATTTTTACAAAGCTAAATATAGGTGAAGGTTCTAGCTGAGGTCTGGGCCTTGAGGGAAACAAAGAACCTTGCTAAAATTCATCCTATCTATTTAGCCCTATCTTCTTGGAACTGGGGCCTTTGATAATGTCACACATCTCAGAATTCATGTTCTTTGAAGTTACTGAGTTCTTTGAAGTTATTTTTCTAGAGACAGCAGTTTCTAAAACACTGTTTTTTCACAAAGACTGTATTTTTTCTGGGCACAGTTTCTTTAGGACCAGCCTGGCTGTGTCCTGGGTTTTGGCTTGCACCCCTTAGATGGGACCAGGCAGAGGGGCAGTGACTTGTCAGCTTTGGTCAAACATGGGTACCCTCTAAATGTCTGCTAATGAGGGGCACCCCAGTATGCAGGCTGAGGAGTGTGGGAGAAGGAAGAGGCCTGACAGGTGCCAACCTCTGTCAGGCTCAGTCTCTTACTCTGTCTGGCGTCACACCATGAGTCTTATTTCCAAGTGGATCTGGGACAGCAAAGATCCCTGCCTTGAAGGACGGTAGATCCTGGTGCCACATCTGCCAACAAGTGTTCATTGACCACAAATATATCCTCTCTGGGGCTTATTTCCCACTTTGTATCCAACAGATGCAGTTTTTGGGTCATCAGTTCTGATTGAGTAATAATAACTGGAAGGACACTGGAGCTGCTTCCAGAATAAAAGAAAATGCTCAAAAACTGGGCTCTGGGAAGGGCATGGGTTAACCACTAGCGCTTTGGATTTACCTCCTTGAGCACATCAGTTCCAGCCACACTCTGTCCAGTGTCTTCATCCAAGATCCAAAATCTACGAAGGTGGGTTCTTACTGGGTCAGGTGCCCACACCTGTGAAGGAGTGCGAGCAAAGTGATGCCAGCAGACAAGACAACCGGCTGCCACAGTCTACCCCTCCTCCCATGTATTCAGCTCCGTGCATGTTCCCTCCTAATCCGCCTTCGCCATGCTCTCATATACAGCGGTGCCTGTGCTGGTGTGCAAGCGCGTCCTGAACGAGACCCTCCCAGCATGTCCGGTCACAGCCCCAGGGCTGAGGCGAAGCAGGTGTTCTTCCCAGGCAGCATCTCTGCATGGTGACCGTTCTGCTAGTCCTGCAGTCCATGTCACCGGTTTTCAGTATACACCCTTCATGGTTCATTTAACTGTCAAGACAAGATGAAAAAGTGGGGGAAATACTAATCAAGGAAAGAGAAGTAGTGGGAAAATCTATTTTAAAGCACTTGACCCAGAACGCCTGAGAGCACAGACAGAGGTTCTGTTCCTCGTTGTGGGCACTGGTCACAGCTTGTGCGGCATTGGGGTTTCCTCCTGTTTTCTGCTTCTGTGCTGGGCCAGTGTTTCCACTGGCTAAGGCTTTTTGGCCATCAGGCTGACCGTAATTTTCATTCTTGAGTGGACTTGGTGTCCTGAGGGTGTTGGTGTCTTCAGCAGGTTGCTACGCTGACCCCCTGTTCCTATGAGAAGGGGTTCACAATGCAATGAGTTTCATAGATACTGGCCCACATTCTTTCACTGATGTCACTTCCTTTTGGAGGATCCAAAATTGCATGGGTTTCATGTGTCTGTATTTAATAGACATATCTGTTAGGATATCTTCAACTGCAAGTAACAGAAAACCAGGACTCAGCTGTCTAAACAATAGGAGTTTTGTGTGTGTGTGTGTGTGTGTGTTTTAAAGATTTATTTATTTGTGCATACAAGAGCTGGGGTACAGGCCAGAGATGTGGGGGTGAGAAGATCCACCAAAGACAAAGTGGGGAGCAGAACAGGCAGACTGACCGAAACACACTGCTGAGGGGAGCAGCGGGCACAGCAGGAGAGGTCTGCAGCGCCATGTGGGTCCCCTCCCTGGCCGGCAGCAGGGATCGAACTTGTGCTGCAGTGGCTGCGGTTTGCTTCATAGTGTGTTGCTTAACCCACTGCGCCACCAGGGAGGCCTGTTTTTTTTTTTTTTTTAAGTTCACAGGGCAAGTCTTTTTATGGGTGACTGCAGGACCACCTCCACGCCCCAGGTCTGCCCCCCTGACATGCCGTTGACTGCCAGCTCTGCTGTGTGTAGCTTTGTCCTCAGGCTGGTAGCTGAAAAGCTACAATAGTGTCTTACTCAGATGCAAGACATCAACCAGAGGAAGGATTCCTTGCCAGTTGATGCTTGATATCAGAAAGGGAGACACCTTTCTAAAGGGTGCTGCATCACATTGCCTAGCACTGGATCACTAGTGTAAAAAAATGTGATAACCAAGATGGGCTTGATGATCGGGTTCGCACCTGAACCATGAGGAGTAGGAGCACATTCAAACAAATGGAAACTCTTCTCGCAAAAAAGGAGGTAATAATAACTATTGACCAAATCTGCAGTGATACCTGGCAGAAGGAAAGGAACTGAAAATTCAGATTCAGCACATGCCGCTTCCACTCATAGCACATTACTGTCCCGTCCCCATAGTAGAGACCAGGAGTCATTCATTTTCCTCCTAGTAGTTCACTGGAGCCCTGGAATGTGTTGCCTTTCCTGGGAGACAGGGTGGCTGTGTAGGGGGGAGGCGGTTAGTTAGCTTGTGGACAGGGGCCCTGTTGTTTCATCCATTTGCATTGTCTGCCCTCCTGACCTTATCTGCTTGTTTATGAGCACTGACTGGGCTGCTGAATGTCAGCTGCCGTGGGGTTGTCCTAGCTGCTTATTTTTTTTAAAGATCTGTTTTTATTTATTTGTTTAAATGAATGATTTACATGTTATTTGTATCTAATTTGGCATTCGAATGGCCTTTTTTTTGCATTTATTTACAATGAAGCAATGTTCTAGTTAGGTTTTTAAAAACTTTTAAGGTATACAGTGCTAATTAGTAAAATGTTGAGGACAATATTTGAGATGTTTTTATTTATTTATGTGTATAAGAACTGGGGTGTGGGCTAGTGGTGTGGGGGTGATCAGAGGATTCACCATAGACAGAGTGGGGAGCAGATGTACTGAAGTACACTGCTGAGGGGAGCAGCAGGTGAGACAGGAGCGGTCCGATGCGCCATGTGGGTCCCCTCCCTGGCCAGCATTGAACTCAGCCTACAGTGGCTGGTGATAGCTTGACAGTGCTGGGACTTTAGGCCTCCAGGGAGGTCCTCTCTGCCTGATTGTGACAAGTCTCTCCTGCAGTGGCAGAGGGCTTCTGGTGACGGAAATAGGGACTCATCTATGTTCAGGTCCTGGGTCTCAGTTCTGAGAGATTTGTGTATTTACTCTTTCCTACTCCTCTTGAAACCAGTCTTCAAATTCTGCTTCATCTAAGACATTATGCAGACAAAACCTTTGGAGAAAGGAAAAAATTCCATGCTCAAAATTCTGTCCACAGGGGCCTCCCTGGGCAGGTTGGGTGCCACACTGTGAAACATGTGCAGCACAGGAGCACGAGTTCGATCCCGGCCAGGGTGGGGACCCACTTGGTGCGGCAGACCTCTCCTGTCTTCCCGCTGCTCCCCTCGGCAGTGTGTTTCAGTAGATCTGCCTGTTCTGCTCCCTACTCTGTCTCTGGTGAATATGCTCACCTCCTGCGCCTCTGGCCTGTACCCTAGCTCTTATGTGCATAAATAAACAAATCTTTTTTAAAAAATTCTGTTCACAGGAAAGACTTGACTTCTCTAGCATTTTGTAGGGCCACTTTTGAGTGGGCTTTAATGCCATAGCAATACATTTCTGCTTAGAGCCGACCTGTGCATACAGCCATCTGCTAACCTGGTCAGGCTTTGTTTTGCTTTGTTCTTAGCTTCAGACAAGGGTCCCTGCCTGTGCCTTGGGTAGGGGGAGAGGTGGCAGATTGACTAGTGGGCATAATGATGTGAATAAGCTGCTTATGGGAGTCTTTGGACCCACAGTGCAAGTTGGGTATTTTCTACTTCTATTCAGTAGCGAAATGCTGTGAGGAAATTTCAGTTTTGCATAGGACTGTCACGTGACACCAGGTTTATGGTGAGTTCATGGTCACCAGGTGTCCCACAGTCTGTTTATTGCTCTCTAGGGCCTAGTGACAAGGCCAGGAGTTATTGCTGATTAAGAGGATAGTCATTTGCTGAAGTAATGTGGATTTACTTCAAAACTCTTGGCCATGCATTGTGATTCTTCTTTTTTTAAAAAAAAGATTTATTTATTCAAGGGGTTAAGCACTGCACTATGAAGTGTCTGTTTCCACTGCAGCACGAGTTTTATCCTTGACCAGGAAGGTGACCCACATGGTGTGGCAAATCTCTCCTTTCAGTCAGTCTGCCTATTCTGTTCCCCACTCTGTCTCTGGTGAATCTTCTCACCCCCCTACACCTCTGACCTGTACCCCAGTTCTTGTATGCATAAATAAATACACTGCTGAGGGGAGCAGTGGGTGAGGCAGGAGAGATCTGCTGCACCATGTAGATCACCTCCTTGACTGGGGATTGAACTCATGCTGCGGTGGCTGCGGAATCTTTATAGTTCTGTGACTTAACCCCTTGCACCACCAGGGAGGCCCACATTGTGATTCTCCTTTTAGTCAGCTGCCTCAGACACTTTGAGTACTATCACAATCTCCTGGGTTTAAAGGGTCAAGTACACAGTTCTTTGCACCTGGCTTCAACCTAGAGAAGACTCCTCTTGCTTATCACTACTTGAAGATACCAGGTTTTCAAATCACCCAGTATGTATGTCAGGTCATGACACCTAATGTAGTAATGCTACTTCCAACATGGAAAGAAATCTTCTGCAATTTGTCCATCCTTCTTAGGAGAAGGGCAGCCATTTGTCATGCTCCGGAGGAAATATGCAGACATGTCTTACTCCATTAGCTTTAAGAACTTCATTGAGGGCCCGCCCTGGTGGCGCAGTGGGTTAAGCAACGCACTATGAAGCAAAACCGCAGCCACTGAAGCACAAGTTCGATCCCTGCCGCTGGCCAGGGAGGGGACCCACATGGTGTGGCAGACCTCTCCTGCCTCGTCCGCTGCTCCTCTCAGCAGTGTGTTTCTGTCAATCTGCCTGTTCTGCATCCTGCTCTGTCTGGTGGATTCTCTCACGACCCCCACACCTCTGGCCTGTACCCCAGCGCTTGTATGCATAAATAAATCTTTTAAAAAAAAAAAAAAAGGAACTTCATTGAGTCCCTCATTTTTGTGCTCCTGCTTTTTGTCATGCTTGTACCTTACCAATACTACCAACACCAGTGTATTTGCTGCCTCCTCTTTTCTAGGGCCTTTCAATACAAAGTCATCAAAGAAGTGGGCCAGAAGGATACGCCATGGAATGTGTAGCCCCCTGTGGACTATTGGAGTTCAGAGCTAGAGGGCTGCTATACCCTTAAGGCGGGTTGGGAAATGCAACCTGTATCTCTGCCACGTGAAAGCTCTGTGCTTCTGGTGTTATCTGCACGCTGAAATACAGCAAAATGTGTTCCGCAAATAAACAGGCACAATTGGAGTACTTTATTAATTCATCACCAGTGAGGAAAATGTGCCGGATGCATTATTGGGCTGTCAGAAAAGTCATGAAGCATTTTTGCATAAAAAACATAGAAAAGGACCTCCCTGGTGGTGCAGCCGGTTGAGCGCCCCATTGTGAAGCATCTGCGGCACAGCAGCTCAGAGCTCGAACCCTGGCCATGGAGGGGACCCAGGTGGCGCGGCAGACCTCTCCTGCCTCACCTGCTGCTCCCCTCAGCATTGTGTTTCAGTCTATCTGCCTGTTCTGCTCCCCACTCTGTCTCTGGTGAATCCCCTGACCTCCGCGGCTCTGGCCTGTACCCCAGCTCTTGTGTGCATAAATAAATAAATCTTTTGGAAAAAAAATACCTCATGACTTTTCTGACAGCCCAATAGTTACAATTGGAGTTTCTGTTGAATCAAGTTGGTTATAACCTACTATCATTGTCCATTATCTAGATGCAGGAGATCTAAACTTTGGCTCATATTCTGTTGCTGATATGCTGTTGGCTTTGGACAGAACAATGGCTGCCTCTGGCTTTCAGTTTTCCTATCAGTGCCCTGAGCTCTCTGATCTACAGGGAACTCTCCTGAGTGATCTATAGGCAGCGCTTCTGAGATCCGAATCAGGAGCTGGTGATTCAGCGGGTGGAGCTTCACCGTGGAGTTCATCTCCAGTGCCGCCTGGTGGCGGTCTGTCCAGTTGAACTAGTCGCGGCCATCTAGCCACCTGGTGGTTCTGAGAAGTGACTTTATAATACATGGAGGAAAGTGAGAGTTTCGTGTTTGGCTTTCCATGCTTCTCTTCCCCACTCTGAAGGTCCTCATTCTTCCTCCCTAGGGTTTTATTGAATCTGAGAAATTGGGTATTAGGCTTTAATTGAGCCTGAAAATTAGATATTAGAGGGTTGAGAGGATTTACCAGCAACAGAGTGGGGAGCAGAACAGGCAGATGGACTGAAATACACTGCTGAGAGGAGCAGTGGACGAGGCAGGAGAGGTCTGCTGCACCATGTGGGTCCCCTCCCCGGGACGCAGGGATCAAACTGGTGCTGCAGTGGCTGTGGTTTGCTTCATAGTGCGTTGCTTAACCCATTGCACCACCAGGGAGGCCCCTAAGCTTCTAATTTTTACAAAATATTTATTTATTTAGTAGAACTGGAGTGTAGGCCAGAAGCGCAGAGAGTGAGCAGATTTCCCAGAGACAGAGGGGGGAGCAGAACAGGTGGATTTACTTAAATACACTTCTAAGGGGAGCAGCAGGCAAAACGGGAGAGGTCTGCTGTGCTGTGTGAGTCACCTCCTTGGGTGGGGATTGAACTTAGGTCATGGCGGTGACAGCGCTGAGACTTAACCCCTATCCCACCAAGGAGGCCCAGGCTTTTCATTTTTACAATGGAATTGGAGGGTAGAACCATGAAATATTTTATGGTCCTGTCATTTCAAGTGGTGCAGGCAAAAGGAGAGTGCTTGGGATATGTTTGGTTTTTTTTTAAAGGTTTATTTATTTATGCATACAAGCACTGGGGTACAGGCCAGAGGTGTGGGGGGTGGGGTGAGAGGATTCACCACAGAGAGCAGGGAACAGAACAGGCAGATCAACAGAAGTACACTGCTGAGGGCAGCAGCGGGCACAGCAGGAGAGGTCTGCCGCACCATGTGGGTCCCCTCCCTGGCCGGCAGCAGGGATCGAACTTGTGTTGCAGTGGCTGCGGTTTGCTTCATAGTGCGTTGCTTAACCCACTGCGCCACCAGGGAGGCCCCTGATTGGGATGTGTTAAGGGAGGGCAATGGGAGCATGCCTAGCAAAGTGTAGCACTAATGACCCTCGGTGCCCTGACCAGGGGTCATTTCTTTTCGTGTAGCTTAGGATCCTTGACAGTTCTCACGTGCATACATAGGTCTGATCGGGGCTGGTTGGATGGAGCTGCAAAGGGGGCCCTTGGGGATACTCCTCTGGACTGAACTGAGTCTTCTTGCCTGCGTTCCACCTCCTCAAGGAAGAAGTCTCTGCTGGTGAATAATGTCCTTGTGATGGCTGCTGCCCTCCTGTTTGGCTTCAGTCGTGGAGCAGGCTCCTTTGAGATGATCATTCTGGGACGGCTGCTGGTGGGAGTCAGTGGAGGTATGTGGAGAGGCCTCTCTGTTCCTACTTCATTTATTCCCTTCATTCATTCATTTTCTTTATTCATTGATTTGATTTTCACTCATGCCTACCTTCTTAGCAGTGTAATTAAATATACCTTGTCTTATAAGATTCACATAGCTGGACACTTAAAGTGGATAGAGACATTAAAATATTACACAGAGTGGGAAGACAAATGCCCCCAAGCCTATATATAAAACAGAGAGGTTTTATATTGAGAAATGCTCTAAGCCATGAGCTTTCTGGAATGAACTCTCTGATCTTCCCTACAGAAGAAGAATAGCCTGTTAGGGGTTCCTCGGTGTCTGGGGCTTATCATGTGAGGGGACAAAGTTTTGAACATATCCACATCGGCTTTTAGGGCGTCTATCAGCAAGTCCCCTCTTGACTTCCTACTGTTTTACAGTCAGGTGTTGATGTCTGTATTAGTTACCCACTCCTGGGAAACAAAGTGCTCCAAGACATAGTGACTTAAAACAAGCAACACCGGTGGCGCAAGCAGTTAAGGACTGCACTGTGAAGCATCTGTGACCACTGCAACACGAGTTCGATCCCTAGCCAGGGAGAGGACTCACGTGGCATGGCAAAACTGCTCCCAGTGTATTTCAACCATCTTCCTGTTCTGCTCCCCACTCTGACTGTGGTGAATCCTCTCACCCCCCACACCTCTGGCCTGTACCCTAGTTCTTGCACGCATAAATAAAAATCTTTAAAAAAGAAAAAAAACAACCAAAAAACCCCCAACATTTATTATCTCACAGTTTCTGTGGGTCAGGAATGGGGGTTGTCTGTGCTGGCTAGTCCTGGCTTAGGGTCTTTCATGAGGCTGCAGCCAAGCTGGTAGGGAGGGCCACAGTCTGCTGGAGGCCCAGCTGGGGCTGGAGGATCTGCTTCCGAGAAGGTGCCTTCATGCGCTCTTGGCAGGAGGCCTTGGCCCCTGATTCTGTGGCTCTCCACGGGACTGCTTGAATGTCCTCACGGCATGTTGGCTGGCTTCCTCCACAGTAGGAATCAGAGAGAGCATGTGAGTGTCTGTGCAAGGAAGGTGTCCCAGTGCTTTTTTTAGTTCCTGGTGTCAGAAATCATATATCATCAGGTTTTTTAAAACATTACTTTTATTGAGGTGAGATGGGTTTACCACACTGTATGGTTCAGGGCTAGAACTTCACTGCTCTTCAGATGCATTTGATCAGATCACACCCACCATCAAAGCACCAATAATTTTCTACTGTAATCTATTGCATCCTCTTCCTCCTTTCCTTCTTTCTTTGCTTCCCCTCTGGTAGCCTCAATTATTATTTTTTAAAAATCTTTTTCTTTTACGATTTCTTTATCTATGCATACAAGAGCTGGGGTACAGACCAGAGTCGCGAGAGGTAAGAGGATTCACCAGAGACAGAGTGGGGAGCAGAACAGGCAGATCGACTGAAGTACACTGCTGAGAGGAGCAGCCGGGGAGGCAGGAGAGGTCTGCTGCGCCATGTGGGTCCCCGCCCCGGCTGGGAATTGAACTTGTGCTGCTGTGCCATGCCTCAGTTCTGCAGTCAGATTTCAGCAGTTTGTTTGGGTTGGGCTTTTTCTGTTCTTTTGCAAAAGGACCTTGTGCCTGAGGGGCTGGAGGTACCGAGGAGTAGGGGTGTCACAGGGGTCTGACTTGGCGTCTGCCTGTCTGCTGTGCGTGGGTCCAGGTGTGAGCATGAGCATCCAGCCCATGTACCTGGGGGAGAGCGCCCCCAAGGAGCTCCGAGGAGCAGCGGCCATGACCTCAGCCGTCTTCGCAGCCCTGGGGATCGTGATGGGTCAGGTGATCGGACTCAGGTAAGAGCCCCCTCACCGTGTGCACTCGGTGGTTTGAGGGATGCCAATAAAAATCCTTTGTCTAAATTTCTCCCCTACCCACCAAGTAGATGAAGGCACTGCTTCTTTGTGCTAAGGCACTGAAACCCTGTCTGTGTCTGTTCTGAGCAGTGCACAGCGTGGGTGCCGGTCAACTACACTTCCGTGCGAACCACCCTTTTGCAATCCGTCTACGTCATGGAGCAGAGATTAGGTCTTAATGGAGAGGAGTGTAAAGGTGTGGGCTTTAAGAGGGGAATGTACCTGGTAATCCCAGAGAAGAAAGAGCCAAATGCTGGCACCCTGGAAAGAAGCGTTTCTAGGGATGAGGTGGGCCGTGACCCTGCCCTGTCTTGGGTGGTCCCATCTGGGTGGGATTGGTCCAGTCTCAGAGCTGGATAAGAACAGGCATAGGGCAGTGTTGACTCTCTTCCCTCCAGGGCATAAGTATACAGGGAAGGACTGAGGTGTGGTGAGAAGGCAGGTGGGCCAGGGCTCTGGCCAGAGGTACCAGACCCGGTCTCCTCTGCTTCCCCAGGGAACTCCTGGGTGGCCCACAGGTATGGCCCCTGCTGCTGGCCAGCTGTCTGGTGCCCGGGGTGCTCCAGTTGGCCTCCCTGCCTCTGCTCCCAGAGAGTCCACGCTACCTCCTTATTGACCGTGGAGATACCGAAGCCTGCTTGACAGGTGAGTCTCTGACCTGGGACACCCAACCTCCCTTGACCGTGGGGCATATCTAACCAGAGGGGATGGTTCCCCTTTCCCCCTTTCCTTGGGTTTCATTTATCAAGGAAAAGTCACCCCTCCTCTTTGTGTGTGCCTCGATTTCATGATCCACCCAGTTATTCTTTTAGAACTCTTTATCAAAGTGCTGGCAGTAGGGCCCGCCCTGGTGGCGCAGTGGGTTAAGCAACACACTGTGAGGCAAACCGCAGCCACTGCAGCACGAGTTTGTTCCCTGCCGCTGGCCAGGACCTCTCCTGCCGTGCCTGCTGCTCCCCTCAGCAGTGTATTTCACTTGATCTGCCTGTTCTGCTCCCCACTCTCTCTAATGAATCCTGTCACCTCCCCCCACACACCTCTGGCCTGTACCCCAGTGCTTGTATGCATAAATAAACAAATCTTAAAAAAACACAACAAAGTGTTGGCAGTAGGGTGGGTCAGATCGAGTCCCGACCACCTAGGAGTCCTAGGGTGGTAGAGAGAAAGCCTTCCCCCGGCGCCCCCCCACATCACGTGCAAGATGGAACACTGTAAGACCTCATGGGTCCAGCGTCAGTGCATGCGGGTGGTCTGCCTATTGACTCTGGCTACTATAATGATCCCCAAGGAACAATTCCCAAATCTCTGGCTTAACACAATAATCACTTACTGCACAATCTTCTCATTTGATTGCTGGGCTGACCACAGGACTCTGCTGACTCCTGGTGTCAGGGGTCAGCTGTAGAGAGCCACTCCGAGCTGGCCTGGGCCGGAGAAGTTCAGCACTGCTGCACCCACCTGCCCTCTTGCTGTTGGTACTGCCCATCTGGCCCGGGAACATTCTTACTACAGTGATGTCAGAGACACAAGAAAGCCAATCAAATTGCACACCAATTTCCAAATCTTTCGTACCCTTGTGCCCATTAACATTCCATTTGTTAAAGGGAGTCACAGCCAGACCCAAAGTCAAGGATGGTATATCCTCTCACACAACAAGGGGTGTAGATTTTGGGAGGGGTGAAGACCAGGGCCCAATAATGCACTCTTCTCAGCTTGCTATCATGACCACAATTATTATTCATACCCCTCTGTTGTACAAAACATGCTCACTGCCATCCCAAGAGGCCCCAGGCGCTCATCTGTCACAATATCAGCTGCAGAGTCCAGGGTCTTAAGATCATTTCACAACTCTATGTGCCTTTTCTTGATCCAGAGACCTAGGAGCTAAAACCACAAGTTTGCACACACTTCTTCCCCCATACTCAACAGACAATGGTGAAAGTGGGACAGGTAACCAGAAATAACCTCCTTTCTAAAAAGAGGCGGCAAGGAATCAAAAAGCAGTAACCAAGCCGTAGCAGTGCTGAAGTGGCTCTGGGGAAGCACTGCCAGGTCCCCCTGTTCTGGGGACAGACTATTCCTTGATTGATCCCGGCTCCTCACCAGAAGGGACCCCCAGGCGATGGTTTCCTCAGGTTCTTGCTTCTAACTCTCCAAGATGCCCTTCCTTATCCATTCTCTTCCTTGACACCTTCTAAACAGGGTACTGAAACATTTTCTTTTCTGTTTTCTTTTAAAGATTTATTTATTTGTGCATATAAGGCCAGAATTGCGGGAGGTGAGAGGATTCACCGGAGACAGAGCGGGGAGCAGAACAGGCAGACTGACTGAAACACACTGCTGAGGGCAGCAGCAGGCGAGGCAGGAGAGGTCTGCTGCGCCATGTCGGTCCTCTCCCTGGCCGGGGATCGAACTCACACTGCTGTGCCACGGCCGCTTCATAGTGTGGCACTCAACCTGCTGCCCCACCAGGGAGGCCCCTCCTTTTGTATTTTAAGCTGCCTTGTTCTCTTTCATCCAGGTTGACAGAGCTTTTGTCAATACACCTTTCTCAAAAACTATGTGAATTTTCCATGTACTTGGTTTATGTGTCAGAGCCACAGACACCATTCTTTCTGAGACATGCTTGTCTGTGAGACCTAATTATTAGAACTTTGAAGCCTGTTCTAGCCAGAGGGTCTATGAGACATTGCTTTGAGTCACATCCTTGATTTGAATTTTACCAGAGTCCTTGGCTTGAATTTAACCTTTGCTTTCAGGCTGTAATCTGATCTGGGATTCTTTTGACTAACTGGAAGGCTAGAGAGAAGAAATAGATTTGTTTTTTGTTTTGTTTTAAATTAAACTACCCTAAACAATTCTGGAAGAAGTTAAATTTAATGAATTTTGTTCCTTCCGAAGGCCTTTTATGAACTCATGTCTTTTTTTTATAGTAAACTTAGAATAATCAGCTACAGGCAACCCGTTCATGCTTTCAACACTGTAGAGCTGTTCACACAAGTCCAGCAGTGTAGTCAGTCTGCCTTCTTTCTTCCACACTGTTGCCCACATACACAGACTTTCACTTTTCCAGCCTCCTTACCATCCTCTGTCTGTTTTGGAACCAATACCTTGAGCACAGGCCCTAGTTAACCCGGCACTACTCCTGTGTTGGTTAATTGGTCTGTTTCCATTGCTGCCTAACAACCACATCTCAAAGGCAAAGCACTTAGCTTGGGCCTCTGGGGGTTCTCCAGGGCTGGCTTATATAGTCTGAGTCTGGCTAGTGGCTTTGCTCATACTGGCCAGACACACTCAGTAATCTGGGCATTGGCTGATGTAAGGTCCCCACTGGGTCATCTCTACACCTCCAGACCAGTGGGCTACCCTGCATGCTCTTATAATGATGTAGAAGAACAAGCAGAACCGAACACCATCTCCTAAGGCTCGGACGGAGGCCCACCCTTCCTGTGGCCTCGTCGTATTGGCCCAGAGCAGGTCACCTGGTGGGGCCCAGCACCGGGGATGACATGTATGCTTGCATTTTAGTGGGACCCACTGCAAAATCACATTACAAAGGTCATGGGTACATGAGGAGGGTGTAGGGTTGGCCAGAATAATGGGTTCATGCCCCAAATGTAGTGCCTCCTCTGACAGGCTCACAGTCCTGAACTTCTAGAGCTCTTCCTGGTTTGTGGTGCTGTGAAATAAACCGCAGGGCCAAGAGGTTCATCCTCATCTGAGGGAATGAGGGTTGAGGGGTGGCAGAAGGAAAGGTGCTGAGTGAGGAGGACCTCGGCCTCCCCTTCTTTCCCCAGCGCTGCAGCGGCTGCGGGGCACGGAGGACGTGACCCGAGAGCTGGCGGAGCTGCAGGAGGAGCGCTCTGCCTGCCAGGGCCTGCGCGCTCGGCGCCCGTGGGAGCTGTTTCGGGATCCGACCCTGCGGAGGCAGGTGATAAGCCTCGTGGTGCTGGGCAGTGCCATGGAGCTCTGTGGAAATGACTCGGTGAGAACCCCCAGCCTACACCACCCCGAGCTCTGGCCCAGAGACTGTGCTGCTGCGGGCAGGTGGGAGCTGCAAGAGGCTGAAGGGAGGAAAAGCGCCAGTCGCTGCTCCCCCCTCTCCAGGTGTACGCCTATGCGTCTTCGGTGTTCCGGGGGGCCGGGATCCCTGAGGAGAAGATCCAGTACGCCATCGTGGGGACTGGGAGCTGCGAGCTGCTCACTTCCCTTGTCAGTGTGAGTGTGGCCCTGGCTGACCATCCGCCAGCCCTGGGGACCAAGGGGGGGCGGTGAGGGGAGGGGAGAGGTCTCCCTCAGGGTGCTGACACTCTAAGGACTTCAGGCCTCTGGAGTGAAACAATTTTCCACTCCAGGGCACTTTGTTAAAATTCAGTGAATTAGTCCACATTGATTTCCTGTGTTCACTTCATTTTGAGATAAGGAACCTGGAATGAGTTGAGTGACCAAGGTCCCAGAGGAAGTTAATAATGGCTCACTCTCCCGAAACAATAAACTGCTACCCACCCCCTCCACCAGCTTCCTCCTGAGCCAAACCCCTTGTCCTGTCCTTGCCCAAAACAAAGGCACCACGGCCATGAGCTGGATCAGATACTGAGGGCTCCTTTCCTCTGCAGTGCATGGTCATCGAGAGGGTGGGCCGGCGGGTGCTGCTCATAGGCGGCTACTGCCTGATGGTCTGCTGGGGCAGTGTCTTCACGGCGGCGCTGTGCCTACAGGTAGCTGAGGAGGTGGGGGAGGGTGGGTGGTTGGCCAAAGCCTGATGGCCACCTCACCCCCAACTGCTCTGCCCTTCTGCTGTAGAGTTCCTACCCCTGGATGTCCTACCTGGCCATGTCCTGCATATTTGCCTTCATCCTCAGCTTTGGTATTGGCCCCGGTGAGTGGGTCCGGGGCCCTCTCGGCTTTGGTTCTTGCTGAAATCATGATGGATGTTCGGGTGGGTGGTGGGTGTGTGTGAATGTAGTGTCGCCTGCATTCAACCCACCTGTACTGAAGCTTCTTGGAGGGAATGGCTGGAGGAAAGCACCAAGAGTACCCCACGCCCAATTCTGGGGCAAGGGGTGGGAAAGGCAGGGCAGGGAGCCTCTGCTGGCAGCCCCACCCTCATTCTTCCTTGCAGCTGGAGTGACAGGGATCCTGCCCACGGAGCTGTTTGACCAGATGGCTCGCCCTGCTGCCTACATGATCTGCGGGTCACTCATGTGGATCATGCTCTTCCTGGCAGGGCTGGGATTCCCCTTTCTCATGGTAGGCCCCCTGCCCTCCTACTCCCACCCTTGCCTTGTTGGTTCTTAACTGAGCGAAGAGGAACAAGTATCTCATCAGGGCCTGTCATTGGGCCTTTGTCTGGGGGCTGACTGAGGCCACAACAGGTCTTGAGTTCTCTTTTAACCCACAGGAGGGCTTGTCCCACTTCATCTATGTGCCTTTCCTCTGTGTTTGTGTCTGTGGCGCCATCTACACTGGCATCTTCCTCCCTGAGACCAAAGGCAAGACGTTCCTGGAAATCTCTGAGGAATTTCACAGACTCAACTCCAGGCAGAAGAAGCAGGGTCCCATGTGGAAGGGTCCAAAGGTCATCCAGTCCACGGATCTCTAGCTCCTGAGTGTGGCTAGGGCCAGATCCAGGTGCTCTTTCCTTTGCTTCCTGCATGGCTCTTGGCCCCTCTCCCTTCACTTGCTCCTGCATTCATTCAGCAGGTGCTTATTGAGCACCTACAGTGTGCAGGCATGGTCCCAGGTGCTTAGCAGTCGCTGGTGAGCTAGAGAGACAGGATCTAGGACCTCTTGGTGTTTACCATCAGCGGCGGTGAACAGGAAAAGAATAAAGACGTAGCTGCAAACTTGAGGAATGCGGTTGAAGAAAACTACTAGGTGTGAAGGGTATGCATTACCAGGAGGGCCTGCTTTAGTTTGAGTGGGAAGTGGACAGAAACAGATATTTTCTAAGGAATTGATTTTTTAAAAAATCAACTTTTTTGAGGTATAGTTTACATAGTTAAGAGGTGTCGACATTAAAGGTACATTTGAAGAGTTTTGACAAATACAACTGTGAAACTACCACCACAATCAATATACAGAGCATTCACATCACCTCAGAAGTTCACTCATGACCCTTTGTAATCAATAACTCACCCCATACTCAGGTAACCACTGACCAGCTTCTTGTCACCATAGGTCAGATTTATCTTTTTCAGAATTTGATATAATTCCATATGCAGGTATGCACTATATCTGATAGCCTTTGTGATCTGTGCATGTCGCTGCATGAGTGTGTACTACTTTGTATCACTGAGTTGTACTCTACTGTGCGGTTATACCATAATTTATTCACCCACTGACCGGTTGGTGGACATTCGGACTGTTGCGAAATCTTGGCCATCATGAATAAAACTGCTGTGAACATTCCTGCACACGTTGTCACATAGAGTGTGCTTTTATTTCTTTTGGGTAGATGAATTGCTGAGTTTATTATTTAATGTATGATCAATTGTAGTGAAAACTGTTTTCTAAGTGATTATATTATTATACATTCCCACTAGCAAGAGAATTCTAGATACTCCAAATCCTTGTCAACACTTGGTGTTGTCAGTCTTTTTAGCGTAGCCATTCAAGTGGGTGTATAATGGTGTCTCGTGGTGGTTAAAGATGTTGAGCATCTTTTCATGTGCTCAGTGTGGCCATTCATATACCTTCTTTTGTGAAGACTATTTAAATCTTTTTTCTGCTATTTATTATTTTTAAAGCTTTAAAGTTTGAATTTCACAGAATTGAAAATACAGATTTTCCATATGTTCCTGTCCCACACATACACAGCCTTCTCTATTCTTCTCTCCCCCCACTGCAAAGTGGTACATTTATTATAACCCATCAACCTACATTACTGTATCATTATCACCCAAAGACCTTGGTTTACATTAGGGTTTACTCCCATTGTTGTATATTCTCTGAATTTGGATAATTGTAGAATGGGATGAATCTATCATTGTAATAATATTCAGAATATTTTCACAGCCCTAAAAATCTTTGCTCTACCTTGTCATCCCTCCATCTTCCCAGCTCTTAGTCACCACTGATCTTTTTACTTACTGTCTCCATAATTTTGTGTTTCCCAGAATGTCATGTACAGTATGTAGCCTTTTCATATTGGCTTTTTTTCATTTAGTAATGTGCATTTTTATGTCCTCCGTGTATTTTCATGGCTTGATAGTTCCTTTTTAGTGCTGAATAATATACCATTTTCTGGATATACCACAGTTTATTTTTTTTAAAGATTTATTTATTCATGCATACAAGCACTGGGGTACAGGCCAGAGGTGTGGGGCAGTGAGAGAATCCACCAGACAGAGCGGGGAGCAGAACAGGAAGATAGACCGAAACACACTGCTGAGGGGGCAGCAGGCCAGGCAGGAGAGGTCTGCTGGGCCATGTGGGTCCCCTTCCCCAGCTGGCGGCAGGGATCGAACTCGTGCTGCAGTGACTGTGGTTTGCTTCGTAGTAGTTGCTTAACCCACTGCGCCACCAGGGAGGGCCCCAATATACCACAGTTTATTTATTCACCTAGGACATCCTGGTTGCTTACAAGTTTTAGCAATTATGAAATAACTGCCATAAACATCTATGTACAGGATTGTATGACATACATTTTCAACTCATTTGGGTAAATACTGAGTGTGATTGCTGGATCATATGGTAAAAGGATACTGAGTTTTGTAGGAAATTGCCAAACAGCCTTCTAAATTGACTGTACCATTTTGCATTCTCATTAGCAATGAATGAGAGTTCCCATTGTGTTATGGCAGAATTCTGTCAGGGAATCAGGCATGACTCTGTGAAGAGGACGGAAGCTCTTTACACCAGCAGGCTTTGCACCAGCAGGCCCAGAGGAGATCTCTCTCCAAAGTCTGAGCCCTGAGAACCTACGTTACAGAGTATTTAGAGACTAAAGCATGGGGTACAGTCACCTGGGAATACATGAATCAGGGTGTGTGTGGCCCTGAGAGTTATCAGCTGCTCCCTGAAACTTTCAGTCTACAAGTTATGTCCCAACTTCAGCTAATCAGCATGTCAGCGGATTTTCCACTTCAGTTGTTCTAAATCTTCTCCAGAATTTGTAGGTCAGTGTGTTGGGTTTTGACCATTCTAATTGGTATATAGTGGTGTCTTGTCTTAATTTGTCTTTCCTTAATGACATATGATGTGGAACATCTTTTCAGATGCTTACTTGTCATCCATATATCTTTGGTGATGTGTCAAGGTCTTTGGCCCATTTAAAAAACCAAGTTATTTGTTTTCTTACTATTGAGTTTTAGTTCATTATATATTTTAGATAAATCTCTTATCAGATATTGTCTTTTGCAAATATTTTCCCCCAGTCTCTGGCCTGTCTTTTCCTTGACAGTATCTTTTGTAGGAAAGAAATATTTAAAGTTAAGGAAATTCAGCTTATCATTTCCTTCACTCATGGGTCATACCTTTGGTTGATATCATATCTAAAAGGTGATCACAAGCCATGGTCATTTAGATTTTCTTCTTGTGACCACTATTTTTTATTTCTTTGTCATTATTTTCAAGTTGTGGACATTCTTTATATAGTCTAGATGCCTGCCCTTTCTCAAATGTGTGTCGCAAATAGTTTCTTGTCTACTGCTTGCCTTTTATTATTTAATATAAATTTTTTAAATTTACATATATTTGACATCAATTGTAATCCCCTACTGCTTGCCTTTTAATGTTCTTTTTTTTTTTTAAAGATTTATTTATTTATGCATACAAGCACTGGGGTACAGGCCAGAGGTGTGTTGGGGGGTGAGAGGATTCACCACAGAGAGCGGGGAGCAGAACAGGCAGATCAACAGAAGTACACTGCTGAGGGGAGCAGCGGGCACAGCAGGAGAGCTCTGTTCCCTGGCCAGCAACAGGGATCGAACTCGTGCTGCAGTGACTGTGGTTTGCTTCATAGTGCGTTGCTTAATCCACTGCGCCACCAGGGAGGCCCCTTTTTAATGTTCTTAATAGCATCTTTTTAAAAGCAAACATTTTTAGTTTTGATAAATCCCATTTTATCAATTTTATCTTTTGTCATTCATGCTTTTTGAGTCCTACATAGCTTTGCCTGTCTTTTAGATAAAGCTGTTTAGAAAACATGTCTGGGAGAAGGAAGGTATCGGGTGGTCCCACAGTGAGGGGCTGGCACGTCCTTCCTCCTCTCTCATGCCCTCCTTCCAGCGTGGGTAACCAGGTCTTTCAATGAGATGTTCAGCTGGCCACCTTTAGGGTCTGGCACTCTTGTGGGGTATATTCCTCTTTATCTAGCTGGTGTTTCCCTACAGGGTGGGAGAGATTTCTTTCTTCTCCCCTACCGTGCAGCCCTCACCTGTGGCACATGGCATTCAATAAGCCCTCTGTACCAGCCGCAAATTACACTGAGGCTGTAAATTAAAACAGCTCAAACCCAACAAGCAGTGCTTTGAGCAGAGAGAGGTTTATTTTTCTCCTTCAGCTGAAGGGACTAGGCAAAGCCATCAGTTTCTCAGAGTTGCCATTCCTACCTCCTATCTCCTTTACCTTTATTTTCAGTTCACAGTAGGCTGACAGCTACTATAAATCTGGGGTCCAATTCATGTTCTAGGAGTGGGGGGAGGAGGATAGGGGTAGTGTGGCACCTCCACAAGCAAAGAACTGACTCCATATAAGACCCATACATCACATGGGTCATAGTCACCTCATGTGGTTGCATTTGGTTGCCAGGGGCTCTGAGGAACCTGTGTTCTTCCTCTGAGTGAGGAAGCAGGGAGAGGATCTTGGCAGGTCAACAGCCATGTCTGCTAATGCCTCCAGGTACGGGTGTCCTGTTATTCCATTCATTATTAAGCTCTCAGTGATACCACTGTCACCACTTATCCATTGGTCCCCACAAGTTTAGTAGCTTAAAACAACACCTAATTTATTTTCCCAGTGTCTGTGGGGCAGAAATCCAGCAGAAAGAGACTGGATCTTCTGCTTGTGGTCTCACATGGCCAAAGTCAAGATGTCACAAGCTCAACTAGAGAAAAACTCACTTCCAAGTCCATTCAAGTTGTTAGCAGAATTCAGTTCCTTGCAGTTGCACAACTGAGGCCCCTGGTCCCCTTCTTCAAAGCTAATAGCAGCAGGATTCCTTCCTGTCTCGAGTCTGACTTCCCCTTCTGCTATATCTCTGACACTGGCTGGAGAAAATTCTCTCCCCTATTCTAAAATAACAACATGAAAATTGCAGTGGCTTTTAAGAGCTTATGTAATTGCATTGGACCTATAGATGAAAATATCTCTGTTTTAAAGACAGGGAGACTCTAATTACATCTGCAAAATGCCTCTTGCCATGCAACGTAACATATTCACAGGTTCCAGGGATTAGGGCAAGGACAGCTTTGGATGCCAACTGCCTACCCCTGAGGTGATGGACCAAGAGGTGGGCATACAGCAGTGGCTAAAAAGGGAGTCCCCACCCTCATGGAGCTTACCACCTAGAAAGAAAGCATTAACCTACAAACAAATCTGGTTTATGCTTCAAAGGACATGACAGGCACTGAGCATGTCTTGGAATCTGACCCCACCAGAAGCTCTGAGCTTGAGTCAGATGAGGGAAAGTGTGAGCAAACCACGTCGGGACCAGTGCCCTCACCAGGAGCTGACACTAAGGGCCTTCCTCACAACTCAAAGCATGGGGAACTTCATGCAACACATGGGTGGAGACTAGGTCTCCTAGGCATTGTGACATTACTACCTCTAGTATCATAGGAGACTATAACGAGGTCATTTAATTCTAACATTCCTCTATAGGGTGAATATGGTCATTCCCCAACAGGGAGACCGAGGCTCAGAGAGGTTAGCCAAGTGTCCCACCTACTAACAGGTGTGACTGGGAATCATATAACCTCCTCAGATGTCCTTCTAGAAAGATGGCAATGACTGCTAATACAAATGGGAGGGAGGGAGGGGAGCATTAGATGGCAAATGGTTCAGAGGGGTCCTGATTAGCATAGGAAAGCTCTCCTATTCTACAATAACATGAAAATCGCAGTGGTTCACCTAAAAGAACATCACAGGTATTTGCAGGAGAGGATCCACCTTGTCACGCCACTTTCTCCAAGAACAGCTGAACTAGGTGCTGGTTTTTTAATCTTCTGCCAGACGTCACTCATCACGTCACTTTTGTTCACATTTCACTGGGCAAGTCACATGGCCAGATGGACTGCTGGGGAGCGGGGAAGCAAGGGAACAGACACCTTCTTTAGGAAAGGCAGTCTACTACAGGGATTATTACGGGATCCAGGTCAGACAAAGGCAATGCCTTCTAACTTAGACTAAGGTGGTGGTGGTGGTGGTAGTGGAGAGATATGAGGATATGGTGGACAGTGGAGGGAGGCACATTTCACTGGAAGGGAATCAGATGTGGGAGGAAAAAGATTTGAATTTATGGAGCAGGAAGTGCTGACTTGGCTTCTGGGACTCAGGCCAGCCCTTAGGTAGAGACATAACCCTTAGGTAGAGACAACAGCATTATTTCATCAGTGGGAACTAAGGGAATCCTGGGCACAGGTAAGACGCGATTTTGATAGAAGGAAAACAGCCTGGGACCCAGCTAGAGGAACCAACACTTTTGGGCTATTTGGGTACGTGGGCCGTGGGGCCTTCTGATTGTGTGTACTGTGTTGCTTTAACCAGATTGTACCTGCCAGAGACTAAGGACAGGACTTTTCTGGTGAGCTTGGAGGACATGGCCAAACATGCCCCCTCAAGCACCTGAGTCATTCCTCAGCACAGCACCCTGACCTGACCAGGGTCACTCAGGAAGGAGTATCCACTTCCGCCCAGTGATGGCAGGACCTGCAGGCTTATCTCTGGCCCTCAGTAAGGCCAGGACCTGAATCAAGTTGCTCCCTTCCCCTCTTCCTACCATGTCCTGACTGTCTTCATTTCATTCGGCCAGATTTGGTCCCTGTCTCTTGTGTGCACTCTCTAGATACCCCTTCCCCAGCTTACCATTAGTAGAAAAGAAAGCATTCACCAGGAGTTGCGTAAGAGGGCCTGACTAGGGCGGGGGTTTCCTGAGGAGCTGGTTGCGGGCCTGCAGAGTTGTCCAAGAGACTGGAAGTTTGGGCACGTACTCTGAGACAGCTGCTGACCGCAGCACGGAGCTCTCTGTCTGGGGCTCACCTCTTACTCCCCGAGCCACTTGAAAAGGGTGGTGTGTACTTTTGGTGTCAGTGCACCCCCCAGTTTGTAGCTCCCGGGGACATGTTGCCCCCGGAGACTCGGGACACACATGCGCTGAGCGCTTACTGCGGAATGAACTGGGACTTCATTTGGTGGGTAGGCTGTGAGACCGCGGAGGACAAGGACCCAGCTGTCCCGTTAACCTCCAGACCCTCAGCTCCCAGTGCATGACGTCCCTGAGTAAACATCAGCGGCTAAACGAAAGGGTTAACAAAGAAACTAGGCCGATTCCTGGCAGCCCAGCGGTGAAGGGCTCCGAGCAGTTCGCGGAGCAGTTCGCGGGCCAGGGACTGGGCCGGAGGTGACGCCACCAGTCAGGCGCGAGGGGCCGTCGCGGGGGCGGGGTCTCGGCCGGCGGTGACGTCCCGCGAGGCGGAGCCGTAGCCACCCTGCCCGCGGCACGTAGCTCAGGTTCCGCGGCTGCCGGCTCGCGCGCTTACTTGGTACCGCTGCCCCAGTGCTTGCTGTCCTGCGCCATCATGCCGATGTTCGTAGTGAATACCAACGTGCCCCGCGCCTCGGTGCCGGACGGACTCCTCTCCGAGCTGACCCAGCAGCTGGCGCAGGCCACTGGCAAGCCGTCCCAGGTTTGCCGGGAGTTAACTGGAAGAGGGGGTGCCTGTTTAACTAGGTGTTCCCAGGCTGGGGCGGCGGGAGGGGGTACGGAGAGAGGCGATCCCGGGATGAGGCTCTGGGCGGGGAAGGAACGGGGCACGCGGCGCCTGGCGGGTCGCTCAGGCGGGCTGGCTGTCCCCCGTCCCTGCAGTACATCGCGGTGCACGTGGTCCCAGACCAGCTCATGGCCTTCGGCGGCTCCAGCGAACCTTGCGCGCTCTGTAGCCTGCACAGCATCGGCAAGATCGGCGGTGCGCAGAACCGCACCTACAGCAAGCTGCTGTGCGGCCTGCTGGCCGAGCGCCTGCGCATCAGCCCGGATAGGTGCGTGGGGCGCGTGGGGGCGAGGCCCGGGGCGCGGGTGGGAGGCAGGGCCGCGCGGCTCACCACCCGTGGTCGCGCGGTGCCCTGAGCTGGGCTTCACCCCCTGCAGGATCTACATCAACTACTACGACATGAACGCGGCCAACGTGGGCTGGAACAGCTCCACCTTCGCCTGAGGAGCCCAATTATTGAGTTGACGACACTGGCCTCCGGCAGTATTGTTTTCGCCCCGCCCCTTGGGACCCCATGTCTGGGTCTGCAGAAATAAACGGTTTGGACGCCACGGGTCTTCCTTGGTTGCTGAAGAATGGGTGCAGGGTCTGGACAATGACAGGGAGGGGTGCCCCCTTGGAATTGACTGTTCTGGTGCCTTTTGCCCAAGTATTTCATCCCTCCCCCTAGCAGAAGTCCTTGGCATCGTGCTCAGCCACAGACTTAGGAATCAGTCTCCAATCAGCCTCACAGTCAAGGTTTGCGGCTTTTGCTCGTTCAGGGCCCATTTATGACTCGCTTATGACTCGGCTGGGCAGGAACCCAGAGTTGACTGTGAAGGGCAGGGCCACCACAGTGGATCAGGGAGAGGGGAGGGGGGGGTTGGTAGCGGTCTGAAGGATTAGAGGGTTAGCTGGGACTAGACTTTTCTCAGTCCACCTTCCTACTTCCAAATGGGCAAAAAAATGCCTGCAAAATTGTACCTCCATTCTCTCGCTCCCCCGCCCCCCATCACTCCCTTCGAGGCTGGTATGCCAGTTACTTGACCTGGAAAATCCTGTTCTGGAACTCTGGGACAGTTTTCAGAGGGGTGTGTGTGTGTGTTGGGGAGGGGGTGTGTATGAGAAGTGGAGTCTGGGTTATACTACTCCCCTGTCTAACCCCATTCAATGCCTGGACTCTACTCCTCTCCAGCACAGGTCTGTCTTTGGGTGTCAGTGCACCCTGCTGGGACAGTCTTGCCCTGAGGGCATGGTTGAGAACAAAGTCAGTGTCAAGGCCCAAGGTGACTGGGATCTCCTGACCAGGAGCCCTAAAGCCAAGTGCAGTGGCTCCTTCCGGGTAGTATGGCTATAGGCAGTTTTAACTCCTGCCCCTGTACCATAACGGCCTCACTTGCCCACCTCCTGGACAGGGAAGTGCCCGTTACCCAGGGCAGCTGCCTTTGGGCCTAAATGCCTCACTTCTGCAGTGGAGAACTTCCACGCTCTCCAGCAGCAACTCCTTCCAAACACTAGCTGGAAATTCATGTCGCTGGCGTTGACATGGTTGACCAAGGTCGGTACCTTTCTGGGCTCAAGTGAAGGGCCAGCGTGACCCTACACTGCCTGCCCTGTGGGAGTAGTCAAGTTTATTTCAGCAGCTTGCACAGAGTGGTCTCCCCTGCTCATGGGATCCCCTGGGGGCTTGGAAAAAAAGAACCTCACTTCTGGACTCCAGCTTTCCCTGGACCCTCAAGATCCCTTGTTCTTCCTCAACCTCTAGGTAAGAACATCCTAGATGCAAGGTGGTTTGTTAAATTTCATAGAATTTTAGTGCTTTTGCTTTTGCAAGCTGGATGGGTGCTGTCTAGACTAAGTCTTGGGAGCCTGTTACTTCATTTCAGGTGTTGGGAGTGATGTTGTCCCTGAAGCACAGGCAGTGATAGGCTGCCTGTGTGCGTGCAGAGGCCCGGGACTCGGGAGGCTAAAAGCTCCTTGCTTGGGACAGCCACCAGTGTCTCAGCCTGTGCTGTGTTCACTGTCCTTAGGTGCCGGTCACCTATGTGATATTGGTGTGAACACCCAGCAGGTGTGGGCAAGAAGCTCCAAGTGTCCAGCCCAGGCTAGAAACAAGTCACATTTGTCCTCCATTTAGGGCCAAGTTCAGAACCACCCAGAGTTGCTGCTTTCCATATGGATCCACATGCACCGCCCTCTCCCATCACAGAGTTCTTGACGTTGTTCTTGGGCAGCCCACCCTTGCCAGTTTGCTCATTAAGGTGCCTGCGGACTACTGTGCTTCTCAGTCCAGTCTTAGAGGTACTCTCCCCACTTGGCCCCAAGTCGGCTCATCACACTCAGCCCTGGGCAGCAAGATTTGCTTCCAGAAAAGTAATGGAAATGGTTGCCGTAACTTCGAAAGAGAAGAGAGGGAGGAGAATCAGAGATCTGGGGACTATGGGCCAGAGTCTGGAAAGGTCTAGCCCATTTTGTTTTCTGGTGGCAGGGGAAACATGCACCTTTTCCGCAGAGGTTGCTGAGGACCTTGCTCCTACTCACCTCCATCTCATTCTGTCCTCACTAAAAGGGCCGTGAGGCCCCACATCTGTCTCTGCTCAAGGAAAGGGCGGTGGTGGGGGCAGGGAGAGGAGGGAGTATTATGGCCCCATCTGCAGCCAAAGGTCCCACCCACCTTGGCCCCGGCCTTTGTTACACCTCAGCTCCTGAGTGCCTCCAGCCCGGTCAGTTCCTAGCATGGAGCCTCTTTCCGCAACTTCAGGCCTTGTTGCACCTGGACCTGCTTCTCTTAGCCTTTACGTCCCAGAACCTGCATGAGACATGACGTCGCCCTCTGTGAGCGTCTAGTCCAACTCCCTCATTTCACAGATGAGGACACTGACCTCTGGTTCTCCAGCTGTGCTAAGCTGGCCACCTCTGGCTCTTGTCTTACGGCCTCATGCCAGTAATGAGTGTCTTCTCAGCTAAAGCTGGGGTCTCTGAGGGCTGAGGCGGCAGGCAGGGCAGGCCTAGAGAGGACTGTGGGAGGCAGGAGCATTGCAGCATGGTCTAACGTCCTCCCATGAACCTGAAGTGCCAGCTGCTGACGAACTAGAGCATTTGCAAGGCAGCAGCTGGCTCCTTGGAATCCAAGAATCTTGGACCTGCCCACCAGGTTCCCAAGTCCTCTGGGGCTGACAACTGGTCCTTGTAAGGAGGGCAGCTGCTGCACCCCATCCTCAAGTTATAGTCTCCTCTGCCTATCCCAGTACCCAGGCCAGCCCCTGTCCTCCAAAGCATGGACTCCATCCATGGAGCAGCTTGTCTTAAATTTACTCGTGGCTGCCTGAGGGTCCACGGGGGTGCAGTTAACCTCTGAAATGGCAGCAGAAACTCATTTCCAAATGATACCTCAGAATGAGGTGTGGTACAGATGAGATGGGACACAGACTGCCACCTGTGCGGCAGTGCTGTGTCTGTCACCTGTGGAAGACCTCTGGCCTACTGGGTGACGTGACTGTCCTCACAGCCGCTATGACGCAGCTGTCCCTGGCAACCTTGAGGCTTGCCCAGCAGGTGCTGTTCCTTCTGCATGGGATGACCATCGTGAGCCCCACGCCACTCTCTGCTAGGAGGTCTTCCCCGAGGCCACCTTGTTTAGGATCACGCCAATATCCCTCTGCTCCCACCTAGGCCCTGTTAACTGGGGTTTCTCTTATATCCCCACCCCTACTCAGCTGTACCCAGTTCTTCGATGTTTGGGCTACAACTCCCTAGGCACACCTTTGTTGCAAGTGCCCCACTGTCCCCTGCCTCATGGCCTGCCACCACCCAATTGGGAGTCAAGTACCTGTGTGTTGCTCTCCTTCCAGGCCTCAGTTTATCCCCTATCTGAAAAGAAGTGTTTTTTTTTGTTTTTTTTTAAAGATTTATTTATTTATGCACACAAGCACTGGGGTACAGGTCAGAGGTGTGGGGGGGTGAGAGGATTCACCACAGAGAGCGGGGAGCAGAACAGGTAGATCAACAGAAGTACACTGCTGAGGGGAGCAGCGGGCACAGCAGGAGAGGTCTGCTGCACCATGTGGGTCCCCTCCCTGGCCGCTGGCAGGGATCGAACTCGTGCTGCAGTGGCTGCGGTCTGCTTCATAGTGCGTTGCTTAACCCACTGCGCCACCAGGGAGGCCCGAAAAGAAGTGTTTTACCAGGTGTCCTTCACCAGAGTGTGGGAGTGTAATGGGACATCTCAGCACCAAGAGAGCCATTACTACAGATTACCGGGGGAGGAAAAGGAGCCAGCGAATGACTTGTGCCCATACTCAAGTCTTGGTAACCTGAAGGAGTGTGGGCAATTATCTTCCAAGCCTGTGTGACAGGAAGGCCTGATGAGGGAGGAAGACCCAGATGGGGATCCCAAGGGGGCACATGGCCCCTGAGGAAGCAGCTGTAACATTGCTAAGGAACCTGTCCCACTCTGATGGCGCCCACCAATCACAGGAACTAGCAGGTCAGGCCGTTGAAGCAATAGATTAATAAAGGGCTGACCTCAGTAATCTGGGAGAGGTCAACTGATTCCCAAAGCTTAGGAAGCTTTCACTGTTTCTGGGTTACTGATGTCTTTGATTCATGGCTCCACTGGGCAGCCAAGTGTTGGCCCCCTAAACTTAAAGGCCTTGCCTGACTACCTAGCCCCCTTCCCAACTGAGAAATTGCAAAGCCAGGTCCCAGCCCTCCAGCTCTCCCAGTAAGAATCTTAGAACCAACTGGGATAGGGGCACAAAAGCAAACTGCAAGCCTCAGTCCAGATTTCCTTTCCCTTTATGTAAACACACCTCAAGCCTGTGTTTGAAGCCCGTGTATAAAATTTTCAAAAATTGACTGTCCCTTTACTCCTGGGATGACAACCCCCAACTAGGGACAGTGGGGGGGTGGGTGTCTAGACCTGATCTCACAAGTCCAGCTCCCAAAACTTGCACACAGGGCTCCTAATTCAGAGCTACAAGTAAGTCTCATTCTGGGTGCCCAGCCACCTGGTTTCTTAATTTTATTCTCAATTAATAGGTAATATACCTACATGGCTCAGCATTTCAAGGATCATCAGAGAGACATTTACATTCTGCCACTTCCCTCCGCAGGGTAACCCTCTCTCAAATCCCTCTGGAGATATTTTGAGTATACAAGCAAATACAGATGACACTTTCTCCCTACCCTATAAAACAGTAACTGTACACACAGGTGTTGCACTTTGATGTTTTTGTGCTTAAAAGTCTATCTTTATCTGAAGGTTGTCCAGTATTCTCTTGTTGGGACAGTCCACAGTTCATTTAGGCAGGTCCTAATGGCACTTTCCAGCCTTTAGGTCTCTGTATGCTGAATACACATGTGTAAGTACATCTGAAAGAAAGGTTTCTAGAAGTACCACTGCTGGTCAAAGGCAATGCTGTTTTAATAAGGCCAGGTGGCCCTCCTGGAGGTGGTGCCCCCAGCAGGGTACAGGAGAGGACTTCCAGTCCAAGTTTTCATGTTTTGCTGTCTGGTGGGAAAAATGCTTTTCTTTTAGAGCAAAAGGTTTTAAATTTGTTTTTCTCACAACGAAGTTGAGCATCTTTTCATATGGTAAACAGTCATTCCCTTTTCTGGGAACTAAGTAAAATCATCAAGCCCATTTTCCCACTGAACTGTATTTTTGTTTTAAGCTCTTCATATATTAGAGGAGTTAACTGGGCCTCCCTAGTGGCGCAGTGGGTTAAGCAACGCACTGTGAAGCAAACCGCAGCCACTGCAGCACGAGTTCGATCCCTGCTGCCGGCCAGGGAGGGGACCCACATGGTGCAGCAGACCTCTCCTGCCTTGCCCACTGCTCCCCTCAGCAGTGTACTTCCGTTGATCTGCCTGTTCTGCTCCCCGCTCTCTGTGGTGAATCATCTCACCCCCCACACACACCTCTGGCCTGTACCCCAGTGCTTGTACGCATACATAAATCTTTAAAAAAAAAATAGAGGAGTTAACCCTTCTTCTCAAGTTGCAAATATTTTCCAGTTTGTCCTTTGGCTTTCGAGTCTGGGTAGACTCTGCAGACATGCTCATCACATCGTTCTTCAGGATTTGTGTCATTCCTGGATCTACCCCATCTCTTATCATGATTATCAAACTATTTCCCATGTTTTTTTTCCAGGACTTCATGTGGTTTTGTTTGGACATTTACATTCTTTCTCCGTCCGGAATTTCCCATGTTGGGCCTAAGGTGAGGGTCCATCTTGTATGGGACGGTGGACTCCACCCACTGTCTCTTCACTATGTTAATTCATGTGTCTCCCCCGGCTGATGAAACAGTGCTTTTATTTCACATCTGCTCTCCTCTTGCCGCGGGTCTGCTTCTGAGCTCTTGATCGTGTTCCCGAGGGTCCCACTGGATTTCATTTGCAACAGCAGCAGGACTTGCTGGTGGGCTGCAGAGGGCCTGGGAAGGTGAGAGCCTTTTTCCTGCACTTCCTTGGGAGTCTCCCCTCTAGGCTTCCTTCTGATCCCCTCTCAAGCCCTCGCTCTTCCAGCTGCTCCCTAATGCCGCCAGTTTCCCCCACTACCTGCCTCTGCACCTGCCAAATGTCCACGCTTTGGGTCTAGCTCTCCTGAAGGGACTTCGCCCATTGTGTCCTTCAGGCCGTCTGTAAGGACCCAGGGACCACAGATGTCTCGCGTGTCCTGTGGATGAAGCATTGCAAGCCACGTTGATGCTGTCAGCAGCAAGGGAGGAGCCGCAGCAAATTCCAAAGTTTCTAGACTTAACTAGACTTAAGAACCAGGATCTCTTGTTGGTCCCAGACACCTCAATCCTGAGGTGTCATTTCCCTCACACCAGTACCTTTGTGGCAGAGATGATGCCACTTTGTTTTAACAGATGATCCTTGAAGGCGATTTGCAGTTCAAGGTGTCTGCAGCCTTCCTGAAGAGAACCTGGCTGGCCAGCCAGAAAGCACCGTGATGTCAGGGCTGCCACACAGAAGAAAACCAGGTGGAACTCTGTCAAACATCTTCAGTATTTCCCCAGGGAACTTCTCCGCAGCGAGTGTCCTCTTGCTCTCTGCTAATTCAGAGGATAATATTCCTGATTTTAAAATAAGCCCACTTCCTTCTTGTTCAGAGAGATGTGAAAGGTTTGGGTTTTGGACCTCCCTGGAGGTCTAGGGGTTAAGTGTCAGCGCTGTCACCACTACTGCCTGAGTTGGATGCCAGCCAGGAGCTGACCCACATGGCGGAGCAGTCCTCTCCTGTCTTGCTCGTTGCTCCCCTTAACAGGGTATTTCAGTAAATCTGCCTGCTCTGCTTCCCTCTGACTCTGGTGAATCCTCTCACCACCCCCCTCCCCCACACACCTCTAGTCTACACCCCAGTTCTACGTGCAAAAAAAAAAAAAAAAAAGGCCCTTTGGATTTAATTCCATTTAACTGTTTTGTGAATTTTGGTGACACTTCAACTGTATCACTGGGTCTAGAGGCAACAGAATAGGAACCAGATGCCGGTCAGTGAGCACAGAGTTTGGAGAAGACTACGAACAAGTCCGCCAGTCAGAGTGTGGGGTTGGTGACACCCAGGTGAGACTGCTTCCGAGCTTTCCGTTGAGAAACCAGACTGAAGAGAAAAAAATAAGAGGAAGCAGCCAGATACGATGTGGAAGAAGTTTCCCTCAGCCTGTTCAGTCGGACTAACAGATGACCCCCGGTCCTGTGGATGAGAAGCCAGGCAACAACGCCTTATGGGAAAGGGTGAGTGACTCTAACCCTCCGAGCCTCATTCATGCACAGGGCTCCTCTTCTTACAGCCAGCGGAGAGCAGAGTGCTAAGAAAGTTTCTCGAAATAACCTATGTCCAGGAGTGTGTGTGTGTGCACGTGTGCGTGTGTGTGCGTGTGTGTTTCCTCAATGAGTGCTATCTGGGAAGATGCACCTACAAAACAGAGAAGACCATTCAGTCCTCCATTCCAGAGTGTAGTGAGGATCATCTTTGTGTTGCCATTAAGGTGATCACGGGTGGGTAAAAATGCCAAAGACGGAAAGGAAGGGTGTGAATTTAGACAGGTTTGCCATTTAAACCCATGTAGAGTCACTGCAATAACTATTTACCTGACAAGTAAGACAAAGAATATTTAGAACACATGCATAGAGTATCAGTGCAGGAACGTCTTTCAGAACAAGGTGTGACTTTACCATACAGAATATGACTTCAGCCATACAAAGAAGAGAAGATAGTGGGAGGAGGGGGTAAAGGAAACAAACAGGCACTTGAAAATGGATCAGAATGAGTCCAAGATGTACAAAACACTACACCCTGAGGGTTGTTGAAGAGTCTAACAAATGGGGAGACCAAGCATGTCTGGACTGGAAGCAATATTGTCATAAGTCACTTCTAATCTGGTTTATGAATCGGCATAGTTGATTTCAACATGTATTTGGACTGTGTCTACGACTGGGAAGCATTAAAATCTGTGTGAGAGGAGCAAGGTTCAATTAGGCAACTGGCTGCCAATGGGGAAAAAGGTCAAGCTGAATTCCTGTTTCACACCCCACAAAAATCAGTTTTCCATGAATTAAAGCCATAAAAAAAATCATAAAGATCTTAGAATTCACATAAGAGATTATCAGCTTAATGATTTCTCAAATATAATCCAAAAAGGACATACAACTAAGGAAGAGAAGGACACATTTGTCCTTGTGTTACTAAGACACCATTAAACGGGTGAAAAGGGGCCTCCCTGGTGGCACAAGGGGTTAACTCAGCACTATGAAACTATTGGCAGCCACTGCAGCAACCTCCTGCTGCTCCCCTCAGCAGTGTATTTTGGTAGATCCACCTGTTCTGCTCCCCATTCTCACTGAATCCTCTCACTCCCCACACCTCTGGCCTCTACCCAGCTCTTGTGCATAAATAAAACAAATCTTTACAAAAAATAAAAGGGTGAAAAGACTTGCTGCAGTTTGGGCAACTCATATCATTGGCAAGGGGCTCATGTCCAGACCCTACTTAAAAAAACCCTACAAATTGGTAATAGACAACCCAATAAAATAATCAGCAAGGACTTCAGAAGTCACTTCACAAAACAGAGTTACAAGTGGAAAAGGTGCTCAGTCTCAGCAGAAATCAGGGAAGTGCAATTAAAGTCACCACAAGATAACACGCCACCCACCATGACCGCTATAATTACCACACCACAATTCCACTCCTATCCATATACCCCAAAGAAGCGCCTATCTAGAAACAAATGTTCTTCAGCAATAGAATGGATAAATTGTGGTATATTCCTGCCACAAAACACTTCACAGCAGTGAAATGAACAAGGTGGACAGGCACGTATCATGATGGAGGAACCTCACAAGCATAAAATGTTGAGCAAAAAGATAAAATGTAGAAAAAATTCACTTATGTAAAGTTCAAAAACAGGCACCTCAAACTACTTTGTTCAGAGGTCTGTGCCTTGGTGCTAAAACTATGACAAAAGCAAGCAAACGATCCCCTCGCAGGTCAGTGGCCCACTGCTGCGGAGGGAGGGCTATGGTGGTGGTGGTGGTGGCGACCCATGGGAATTTATGAGGTGCCCTGGTGAGATCTCTTTCCTCACCGCTCTTACAAGTGCCTGTGTTACCTTTGTTAGGCCGTTATGCATTTTTCTGTGTGGCTGTCGCCTTTCATACCAGGTACATGTGCACAGAGAGCCAAGGGAAGAGCAGCGGCAGGTGCCACAGAGAGGTGCTGCCTGCCTGAGCCGTCACTCCTCCAGGACCTTACTCCCTCCCTGCTCTATGCCAAGGACTGCCTCCAACTTGCTGTCTTCTCCCCAGCCCACTCCTAACCTCTGAGCTTCCTGTCACTGGTCCTGATGTTGGGGTTGGCGGCCTTCCCCCTCACCTCTTCACATTTGCCTTGGCGGCGCTCCCATCCCTGAAGCACCTGGACCCC
Source organism: Galemys pyrenaicus (assembly GCA_019455555.1). Classification (NCBI taxonomy): domain Eukaryota; kingdom Metazoa; phylum Chordata; class Mammalia; order Eulipotyphla; family Talpidae; genus Galemys; species Galemys pyrenaicus. Next base: position 13,500,170 of record JAGFMF010011418.1, on the reverse strand, counting down.
CACTGCACGCCTGAACTGCCTCATTCAGCCCTTCTCGGCTTTGTACAGTTTTGTCTGCCCTCTGGCATATGCTGAGACCCCCAACCCCTCACCACTATGGCAGAAGCCCCAAGATTGGAAGAAAGCAGTGTTCTCGTTAGGTTCCTTCAATCTCAACGTCTTGCACACCAGCTTCCAATTTTGAGTCCACACCAGCCACCCCTAGGAAAGCATTGGGGGTACTTGATAAATGCTTGGGGGCTCTGTGGGGCCCGGCCTTGGTTCCCCACAGTGCTTTGCTGCTGTGAGTTAATGCTCATAGTTGTGTGGTTAGCTTTTAACTAGGGCCCTGATGGGAGCCTCCAGCAGCTGTGTAAGCCAGGCTCATGTGGTAGTTTAACCTCAGCAGCTCAGGACAGTACTTGGGTGTGGCGCACAGCTATACTCTTTAAAAAGGGAGGCCCTTGGGAGCTCCCTGGTGGCGCTAGGGGTTAAGTCTCAGGACCATTAAGCTATCACCAGCCATTGCAACATGAGTTCGATCCCCGGCCAGCGAGCTAATCCACATGGCACAACAGACCTCTCCTGTCTCGCCCACTGCTCTCCTCAGCAGTGTATTTCCAGAGGGTTCCCATTTTCTGAGGCAGTGTGGGGCATGAAGTGCACCTGTTTATGAATCCTGGACCACAGAGAGGTAGTGACTGATGTGCTGCCCCCAAAGCCTCCTATCAGAATGTGAGCATTAGAGGATCCCTCCTGCACCTTCAAAGTACCTCCCAGCTCTTAAGAGTTGGTCCCCTGGAATCGTGATACTGCAGCTTGGCTGCACCCAAGAGGGTCATAGTTTGTTAATGGACAACAATATCAAAGGAATCAGGCCCTTCAGAGAGCACGCCATTTTCTTTGGTGGAGACAGAAAAACAATGAAATTACTGCACACTCCATAGCAAGATTATGCAAAAGGTGTGGGGAACTGTCCATCACAGGGAGTCAGGCTTACTTAGGAGATCCAGAAGGAAATGGAACGGTCTGAAAAACACACAACAATCTTATTCTCAGAACAGGCATGGTGGGAGAGAAAGCAGCAATGGAAGAGAAACATCCTTAAGTGGGTGTCAGACTTCAGGAGACAGGCTGGGAAGAGATGAAAGGGTTGATGAGACCCTGAAGTGGACTGGGTTGGACTCATGGGCCAGGAAAGCTCCTTGTTGTGAGGTAAGGCCAGAGGTTTGGAGAAGGGGCAACCTCCCCTCACCTCACTCCCTTCCTGCCCGGTATAAACCTGATGTTCCAGAACACTCTTGAGGGGTTAGCTGTTCAACACTGTAGACAGACTCCATAAGAACCTGTCAGGTGAGACAGGATCTGGGCAATTCAAGGACAAAAAAACAGTATCAGCTACCAAGGGATTTGGGGGTGTATTTTAGGGAAATGTAATTCCTAAGGGTGAAGAGCCAGACATTGCTCTGGTTGGAAGGAATGTTTTTAAATGTATGAAAAGGAAGGTCAGCTAATCTCCGCCCGAGGAGAGCTTAACCGGGTGGGAGACAGTTGCTGGCCAATGGTGGCCTCTTATTGGGGTAGTCCAGTTACAGTAGTGTTTTAACAATGGATGTTTGTGGCGAACCAGAAATGACTGGTTTTTCTTTCTCTTGCCACAGGAGATCCCAAGAGACAACATTAGAGGAATATGTCAGAAAAAGTAAATGTTTGGGCCAGAAAGCAAGAAGAAAATGAAAGGAGGAAAGGCACTAAAACAAAACAAACAGCACAAGCCGTGTGGTGAAGTAAAGGATGAAGCCAATGTCAGGAGCCAGCACAACCGCTAGGGGCACAGCTAAATCAGCCAGTAACCGCTGAGGAAGCGTACAGAAGAGACAGATCCTCAGTGCCACAGAAGCAAGTGCCACTCAAGGCCTGGTGCATCCCAAGTGGAGGATGGTATTCTGAGAAGGGTTGCTGCTCTGCTGTCCTCAGTTTGGGAACCTGTGCCAGGGGTGGGGATTCAAGACTGCGGGTGCAGTGTACAGGGAAGCCCCCAGCCCCCAGGCAGCGCTGTGTTACTGGGTGCCCAGGGGAAATGCAAATGATGAGATTTCAGTTGTCCTCTCTTAAATGAGACCAATGACTGGACTGTCTCCAAGGCAGGAGACAACTACTCGTGAGAAGGCAAGAGTGGGACAGACGTGCTCAGAGAGGAGAAGGCATGCACAGTGACTCTGTCCTTCCCAACACAACAGGGCTGAAGCTACCACTGCATTGGGTCAAACACCCTGCATCTGGGGTCTTGGCTACCTCTCTTGCTGCTGTCTACTCTCCATCAGCCAGGTAGGGCCTTTCTGCTAGGGTCTTGAGGCAGCAAGAAGAGGGTAGACATAGAATAAGTCCTGGATTTTGGAGACATCCAGCAGTTTGCAAGCTGCCCTTGGGATTTCCCTATTTTGATAGGAGAGCAGCCTATCAAGCTGTCACCGTCTGGCTGGTCCTCTTAGCTCTTTTAAAAGTAAAGCACAGGGGCCTCCCTGGTGGCGCAGTGGGTTAAGCAACGCACTATGAAGTAAACCGCAGTTACTGCAGCACGAGTTCGATCCCTGCTGCCGGCCAGGGAGGGG
>JAGFMF010011418.1:13464618-13490148 GCA_019455555.1 Galemys pyrenaicus | reverse complement strand
ATGTGGGTCCCCCCCTGGCCGGCAGCAGAGATCGAACTCGTGCTGCAGTGGCTGCGGTTTGCTTCATAGTGCGTTGCTTAACCCACTGCGCCACCAGGGGAGGCCCCCTTTCTTTTTCTTAAAAGCAGGTAAGATTCCTATGTGCCAGAAGGAAAGCAACATTTTTATCAAGAACTTGAGACTTAAAAGAATTCTGCACAGACTTTCTTAAAAGGATTCTCTTCTTGTAGCCTCCCCAGATAGCTTACTTTTCCACAATTACTTCTTTGTTCAGTCACCTACCCACACACACCACAAATGCACACATATATGGTTTACCAACGCAAGCACAAACTTACACATACACAGGTACTCCCAAGTATACATGCACACACATACCCACTCATCCAGACATGTGTTCCCATACACTAACTCTGTGAGATTTCCCCTAATGTCTTTCCATTAAAAAAAATGGAGAAAAAAAGAAAAAAGGGAAAAAATGGGGAGAAAAAGTCTCCAGTCTCCAGGTGTATAGGGGTGTTGGGAGGGAGGGGCAGCCAGGGCGCAGCTGGCACCCCAGCTGTGTTACAGGGCAGGGAGAGAGGCACCCCAGAATCCCCAATCCTGTTCTCTCTAAATGGGTTTTGCCATCCGCCACATCGAGAAAAACATATAAGGCCTTTAATGGAAAGGCCTTTAAAACAATTAGGGAAAAATACAGAGAAGACAAAGAATATAGTTACTAAGTTAAGCATCCAAACTTACCCATCTCCTTGAGGGTAAAAGTCCAGCCAAATAGGATTGGCCCAAAGCAAGGCCCAAAATCCTGCCATAAGTCAGAAAGACCTTTCAGTAGATACCCATGAAAATGGGTCAGAAAGAGTCAGACAAATCTGGGAGGAAAAGAGCAAAATCAAAATCAAGATGAAAGCTGCCATTGTTAAGCTCCCCATGGGTCTCTCACCCACATCTATTCCAATCAGTCCAAGACCAAAAAGCAAGCGCAGTTTCTTCACATGTCCCTCTGCTCCACGTGCCTCCTCCAGGTCTCCTTGCTGCTCTCCATCCTGCTTCCTTCTTCCTCCCTCCCTTCCTTCTGTCCTCCTCTCTGCAGAATCTTCTTTCCCTGCTCAGCTCCACCCACTTAGGGCGGAACCGGGATTCTGGAACTTCCCCCTTTCCTGGGGACAACCCTGCTACATTCTCACGTGGCAGAAGGGCCTAGAGCTCTGCAGGTCTCTTTTGCAAGAGCACTAATCCCACCCACGAGGGCTCCACCCCTGCCACCAAATCATTTCCCAAAGGCCACCATCTTGGGGATTAGGATCTCAACATAAAAATTTGGGGGGGAGGGGGAGGATGGGACCCACAATCAGTCCATAGCAGGCATGTCCCAAGCCTTACCAGGGTAAGATCTGGGCAGCCGACTGGTCCACTCGGGTGGACACGGAGGGGCGGTGACTTCCTGACCTGACCCCACCCGCCACAGACGTTCTAACCCCTCACCCCAGGGCATCACCTAAATGAGAATTTTGCTCAAATGACACATTGAGGAGGAGCCTATCCTGAAAGAGACCTGGCTTTGGTTGAAGGGCACCCCCACTACTCTCCAGCCTCCACCCTGGACTCTTCAAGCTCCTTGCCCTGAGGTTCTGGCAGTCCTGCAGATGAGCAACCAATCGTCTCATCTGGAAAGCTTCTATCCCAGCAAGTTGTAGCCTAGCAGCGACTTGACCTGCCCGGCCTCTCCAGAGCACCCCTCCATTATCTTGTGAAACCCATGCCTTTTGAAAGCTTTGTCACTCTTTTTGAGTTACAAAGGACCAGTGAGGTCATGGCCCATCAAGATGCTGAGAGGACATGTGGGGGGCACCCGCTGTTTTGGAAGAACTCTGCTGCATGGTCATTTACCTAAGGGTCGTGGTGTTTTGAAGAACTGGTCAACGTTGTGTAGCCCATTTCTGAAATGCCAGGTCTTGCTCTGACCACACTGCATGTAAGAGCTTGAGTCCTCTTGATGGAGGAGAAGAACAGAGAGACTGGAAAGGAGGCCCCACAAGACCAGAAACCTGGCTCACAAAGGAGCTGGGGTAGAAGGGATTAGCACAGCCAGCTGTCCAGCTATAGAAACCAAGTTCCGTGGGTGCCAATGCCTATATCATAAAACGACAGATACAAGCAGGTATCAGGCTAGGGTAGCAGGTGTCTGGAGCACCGGCCTGAAGGTAAAGTTATGGAGATTGAACCCATTGTAGAACTTCCTGTCCCTTTCAGATGCTGTATAATTTATTCGCAGTGAACAAGCCAGTACCAGTGCGGTGTCTGCATGACCCGGGCCACCGTCCTTCACCCGCCTGTGACTATGCAGCTGCTTCTCTTCACTGACTGGCTCCTCTGCAGGGCAGCAGCCTCCTGCCTGTCTGTGACCTTTACCGTGCCGAGCTTCTCCTCACTGACCTCCCTCAGCAGAGGCAGCGCTGTTCAAGGCTGCCTGCCTGCAACCATGCAGGCCTCGCTCAGCAAATCTGTCTCTCTGGTGCAGCTCTTCCTGCCTGTTTGTGTCTATACAAGTGTCCTTTACTCTTGTGTCCCGTTCCCTAACAAACCTGCTCTTTAAAATAACTAATGTTGGGCCTCCCTGGTGGTGCAGTGGGTTAAGCAGCACACTGTGAAGCAAACCGTAGCCACTGCAGCACGAGTTCAATCCCTGCTGCCGGCCAGGGAGGGGACCCACATGGCACAGCAGACCTCTCCTGCCTCGCCCGCTGCTCCCCTCAGCAGTGTACTTCCATTGATCTGCCTGTTCTGCTCCCCGCTCTGTCTGTGGTGAATCCTCTCACCCCCCACACCTCTGGCCTATACCCCAGTGCTTGTATGCATAAATAAATCTTTTAAAAAAATAAATAAAAAATAAAATAACTAATGTCTCTGCCTCATGGAGAAACTCGCCTGGGAAATGCCGCGTGCTGCTGAACAGGGAGCTCTGGTGGAATCTTTCCCAGAGTGAACCCAAGAACCCCGCACTCCAAACCCACAGACTCCAAAACGACGTCACTCTGGAGAGCCAGGCACGTCAAGCATGCCCACCCTTCACCGGAGTACACAGCTCCACTGCACCTGCAGATCATGTCGTGGCCACCTGGTTCCTGCATCTGTGACTGTTACTGCTACTTGTCCTAGCGAGTCACTGCTATGTGCTGCCTGGAAAACTACAGGTGGCATTGCTGGGCAAGACCATACCAGGCCATTTTGGGACAGACATTGCCCCATTGCTGTCTGTGGAGGTTTGTATTGGTGTGCTAGGCGGCTGTAAAAAAAATGCCACAGACTAAGTGACTTAAACAACAGAAATGTATTTCTCACCATTCTGCAGGCTGGAAGTCCAAGATTAAAGTGTCAGCAGGGGTGGTTTTTTTCTCCAAGGCCTCTCCTGAGCTTGCAGACGGCCCCCTTCCCCTTGTGCCCTCATGTGGTCTCTCCTTTATGGTGTCTGTCTGGGTCCAAATTTCCTTTTATAGGGACCCCGATCAGATTTGATTATGGCCTACCCTAAGAACCTCATTTTAACCTACTCATCTTAATCTTATCTCCAAACCAGTCACACTCTGAAGTTCTAGGGGTGAGGGCTTCATCATACAAATTTGGCAGGGATAAGGGGGCACGGGGTGCCCTTCCATCTTGGGATATGGATAGATGAGCATCTTTTTGCAATCCTATTTACAGTCCCTGTTCTTATGGCAGCCCCGGAGTCCACCTGGTTGCCTCTGGCTTGGAGAGGTCTGAACCCTAGGGGTCTGTGCTGGGCTAAAGTCTTGACATTTCAACTCTTTTGCATCTGCTCTTTTTTTTAACTCCATCTCTGCCCTGAGGACCTGGAGACCAGAGATCCTCCCTTTCTCCTTGCTCTGCTCTTTGTTTTACAGAAGGTCCTTGAAACTTGTCCTCCAAAAGCCCCTGCCAGATCTGTTTTTCTCCTGAGTGTAGACCTTTTTATTTCTTGGCTATTCAGTCTCTGGAGGAAACATTCACCATTCTTTGATCAGGGCCAGGTCCATCCCCTGTTTACACTCAAGAGCTCCTTTCTACCAATTGCGTATCTGACTAAAAAAAAAAAAAAAAAGGCAGGTAAGCAGCAGAAGCAACACAGGTCAAAGTACATCAGCTTTCCAGTGTCTCACAACTCAAGTACTGACGTTTCTATCTGCAGTTGAGTGATTTCTTTCTCTTACTGCCACAGGCACCATGTGGCTCACATGGCTGCAGTTCTGGGACTCAACGGTAGATGGCACCACCGACCAACAAATGAGGTCCTCAATGTTTTGCTTGGAGTCCCCTCCTGGAACCAGATGGCCCCCTCCCATTCCCAACCTGGAGCATCCAGAGCAACCCCCAGGGCTGCAGCTGTCCTGTCCAGAGGGACCCCATGGATTATCTTTTTTCGTAGGTCCTGTTTCAGCAACTTCCCTTTCAGAAGTTCCTCATCTTCGCTTGCCTTCCTGAGCTTCTTCTCTAGGGATCAGCAGGCGGCCTGTTTTTTCTTTTTAATTTTTTTTTTTAAAGATTTATTTATTTATGCATACAAGCACTGGGGTACAGGCCAGAGGTGTAGGGGGGTGAGAGGATTCACCACAGAGAGCGGGGAGCAGAACAGGCAGATCAACAGAAGTACACTGCTGAGGGGAGCAGCAAGCGAAGCAGGAGAGGTCTGCCACACCATGTGGGTCCCCCTCCGGGCCGGCAGCAGGGATCGAACTCGTGCTGCAGTGGCTGCGGTTTGCTTCACAGTGCGTTGCTTAACCCACTGCGCCACCAGGGGAGGCCCCTCTTTCTTTTTTTTTTTTTTAAAGATTTATTTATTTATGCATACAAGAGCTGGGACAGGCCAGAATCCTGGTTGGTGAGAGGATTCACCAGAGACAGAGCGGAGAGCAGAACAGGCAGACTGACTGAAACACACTGCTGAGGGGAGCAGCAGGAGAGGCAGGAGAGGTCTGCGCACCATGTGGGTCCCCTTCCTGGCCAGGAGCCAAAGTGCTGCAGTGGCTGCTGATAGCCTCATAGTGCTGACACTGAACCCCTTGTGCCAACAGGGACACCCAGCCTACTCTTTCTTTATCCACACCAGCTGCTTTTTGTTTTACACAACTGAATGGTTTTGCTTTTTTCTCTTTTTTATAAAGTTAATTTATATATATTTTTTATATCACTGTTCATTTTTAAACAATGTTTGCTTTCTTTTCTCAAGTGTAGTCCCCATAGAATTTCCACCACCAATTCACCTGTGCTCTCTCAGTCCCCTGTGCTCCTCCCTCCCTCCCTCTTCCCTGCAGTGTCTCCGGTTTATAGTTGTCTGTTTTTGTTGTGTTTGTAGTGTTATTATTACTTTCCCCTGATAACTTATTTTGTTCCCCTATATTCTTCCTATAAGTGAAACCATCTGATATTTTTCTTTTTCCTTCTGTGTTATTTCACTAGGATAACTCCTTCTAGCTCCATTCATGTTGCTGTGAATGGCATGAGTCTATCCTTTTTTTTTTTTAATTTATTTATTTATGCATACAGAACTGGGGTACAGGCCGGAGTTCAGGGTGGTGAGAGGATTCACCAGGGACAGAGCGGGGAACAGCACAGGCAGACTGAAACACACTGCTGAGGGGAGCAGCGGGCGAGGCAGGAGAGGTCTGCTGCACCATGTGGGTTCCCTCCCTGGCCAGCAGCAGGGATTGAAGTGGGGTTGTGCACAAACTTCTTGACCATAAAGAAAACCTAGGTGGGGTAGCAGTCATGGACAAGACAAACTTCTGTGTTTCCCACTGACCCAAGGACCGGACCCCTTATCCTTAAAGATAAGGACCTGGAAAAAAAAAAAAAGATAAGGACCTGAAGCCTACAGCACGGGGAAACAAAGACTTCTCTGTATCCGCCCCCACCCCACACACTAAACAATACTGTATCACTTCACCTCACTGTTCCCCCTCAGAGTGTTTCTTTAGAAACATTAGTTTCACCGACTCTTTTTCTTGTCACAAGGAAATAAATACTTGTCCTTTGTACACTCTATCGAGGCAGGGTCTTTTATTTGCCTAAGACACCTACCAAGAGCTAGAGTTATAGTGAGTGTGTGGGGGGTAGGGGGTGGAAGTGGGGGTGTAGACGCAGTGGGAGGGAACACAGAGAAAGCCTTAAGACTAGAAGAGTGTGCCTGCCAGCTGGCCTCCCAGCCTTCCCCTTACCCCTACTTGAAGGATTGTGAAAGCCAGAGTGGCCTCCAGGAAGCAGAGATGGGGGTGGGGAATGGCCAGTCAAAGTGAAGAGCAGGAGGCGGGCGTGGCCGCTGGCTCGCAACACCCTGAAGAAGGCTCAGGCTACCCACTACTTTTGGAAAACCAGTGACCAGCTCCAAGAGGGGCACAGTCCCCTCCCACACCCCGCTCCACTCCAGAGTCCAGGAGGGGTGGAGGCTTGGCAAAGTGCCTTGCCAGTCACAGAGGGAAGCAGGCTTCAGGGAGGTGGGAGGCGCTCAGAGCTCAGGTGGTTTTAGCTTTAGAGGGCTGAGCAGCCACTGCCAGGCAGGCCTGAGTGGGGGGCGGTGAGGGTCGTTGGACGGTGGGGACAGTGATGGCAATAGAGCTGTTTTTGGACCTGTATTCACCCCCCTGCCGTGCCATCTACATTTTTGCCAGGAAGAATGGCATCCCCTTTGAGCTTCGGCCTGTGGAGCTGGCACTGGGTAAGCCAGACCCGGGGCTCCCAGGGGAGGGTGCCCAGAGGCCAGACCCCACTGAGCCTCCTCTCTCTGCTCTCCAGGAGAGCACCTGAAGCCTGAGTTCCTGAAGGTGAACCGGCTGGGGAAGGTGCCTGCCCTCAGGGATGGGAACTTCCTGCTGGCCGAGAGGTAATGAACCCTACAGGCTCCCAGCCAGGAGGCAGGAATTTGCTGGGGTGGGGCTGGGTGGAGCAGGGAGGCAGAAGAAGGTAGGCAGAGGAATTACAACCCATGCTTGGAGATTTTTCCAGACTGCCTGGCCCCTTCCTCCTTCCAGCCTGCCTCTCTTGGAGGCAAGGGGCTGAAGTTGGGGATGCCCTGTGGGCGGGGCCACGGGCACAGGCTGCATGATTCAAGCCCCAGGGGGCCCTTCCCTGGGCTTCTGAACTGTCCTCTCAGGATCACAGACGTGGCGGTGTCCCCATCACACTGGGCCCTGAATTCCTCGCCCTGTGACCCTGAGCAGATCACAGAACTTGGAACCCAGGTTTCTCATCTGTAAAGTGGGAGTGATACTGGACCACCTCCCAGGCGCTGCCTGAGGGATGGAAAATGGGCAGCAAATGCCAGGACCCCAAGGAGATGAAGGGAAGGAGATTCTAAGCGCCCCAGCTCAGGCCCCGGTCACGAGGTCACGATGGATGAGTGGCCCAAGAAAAGAATGTGGAGATCCCTTGGGCAGGGAGTTCCTGGCGATTCTGCCTCCCTCAGGCCAGATGCCAGAGAACTGGGCCTGGAGGAGAAGGGCAGACTGGGGCAGTCACTGGGAAGTGGGCCCTGAAGGAGAGCAGTTTAGTGGGGAAAGGACGCCGCTTGCAGGGGTGTGCAGGGGTGGGGAGGTCCTCCCGTACAGATGGAGTTGCAGAGAAAGCCGGCAAATCATCCTGTGATTGAGAGATGAACCTGCCCCGTCTAGAGGGGTGGGAAAAGACCTCTGACCCTTCCTGCCCGCAGTGTGGCCATCCTTCTATACCTGAGTCGCAAGTTTCAGACAGCAGCACACTGGTACCCAACTGAGCCCCAGGCCTGCGCCCGTGTTGATGAATACCTGGCCTGGCAGCACACGGCTATCCAGCAGCCTGCCGCCAATGTCTTCTTGTGCAAGGTGAATCTCCCTGGACCAATCATGCATGCTCCCGCAGGAGCCAAGGCCCCCAGAGCTGAAAGGGTCCACATTAACATGTATAATAGCCTCCCCTCCACTGCCCTAGGCAAGACATCGCTAATCCAACATAGCACTCCTTCCCCTGAGCCTGAAAGAAGCCTGAGCCCTTCTGAACACACAGGCCCAGGGGAAATCACTAGAGGAAGGATGCAGGGAAGGGGTAGAGAGGAGGCTTTGGAGACTTGCAGGAACCTGGAATAAGCTGCCCCCTCCCTTCTGGCCCAGGCTCTCTTGCCCTACTTCTCTGGGCAGCCTGTGGATGCTGCAAAACTGGAGCGGCTAATGGGGCGGCTGACGCCCTCTCTGCAGCACCTGGATAGGGGGGTCCTGGTGGCCAGGCCCTTCCTGGCAACGGAGCAGATCTCCCTGGCAGATCTGATCACACTTGTGGACCTGAAGCAGGTGAGGATCTCCTGTCTGCTCACCCTCTGTGGGGAGGGTGCTCTGGGCCCAGGTCTAGTCCCACCCCAGCTGCCTGTCTCCCCAGCCCACTGCAGTTGGCTGTGACCTCTTCCGAGACTGGCCCCGGCTGGCGGCATGGCGGGCCCGTGTGGAGGCTGCCCTGGGCCCTGAGCTTGTCCAGGAGGCCCACAAGCGTTTGCTACAGCCTCGTGACCCCCAAGATGCCCCACGGGATCCCCAAGTGGTCCAGCAGCTGGTGAAGCGACTGCAGGAGCAGCTCCGCGGAGAGGGGTACGGCCTGCTCCCGGGCACTCTGACATTCCCAGTAAACGTGCTGTGCGCCCTCCACCGGTCTCCAGTCTCTCTCTGCCCCGGTAGGGAGAGTCGCCCCTTATCTGAGCAGAAGCCCTGGAGAACAGGGAGTCTCCCGAGATCACTGTCATCATGAGGCGCACTCAGGTATCCCCTAACTAAGGGACCTAGTTACTGTGCTCTGCTCCCAGGTGCCGACTTCTAGGTGCATGGCCGCCTAACCACTGCCAGTCCCCACTCAGGCCAGAACTTTCTGACTTTTTCTGCATGGCACAGCCTGGCTGGCCAGCCCTTGACTCCCTGTGGGGCTGTCCCCAATGTTCTATAGACCTAAGGCTCCTATTTCTTTTTCACTCAGTCCTCTTCAAACCATGGTTCAGGCCAAAGCAACCTGTGGGTACTCTCAATCCCTGCTTAAGGAACACCCCAAGGCCAGTTCTCATTGTCTTATCGTCATTCTAGAACTTGCAGGAGCCACTCTGGTCCTGTTCTGCCTTGAAGGCCCAGGATTTCCTTCTCAGACACAGCCTAGAACCTCCAGGAAAGGGCAGAGCAAGATGGCAGCCACATTCCACTCCACCCCAGCCAATCTACTCCTGGGTCTCCCCAGAATCCTTGCTGCTGTGAGAATTCCGTGCTTCCTTGACCTCATGACAACACCAAGTGAAAGAAGTTCCAGAATGTGGGGCCCTGGGCCCAGAGGGCTGGAGACACACGGCCAAGGGTTCAGGCTGGCAGGAGGCTCAGACTCGTGGCCTATTGGCTGAGGCTTAAGAGGCCTGACACATGTCAGCATGGGTCTGGAGCTCTACATGGACCTGCTGTCCGCGTCCTGTCGTGCCGTTTACATCTTTGCCAGGAAGAACAGCATCCCCTTTGACTTCCAGTTCGTGGATCTGCTGAAAGGTTGACACCCACTGCTGCCCAGGCTGGCCAGGTCCTGGGGGGTGGGAGGCACTCCTGAGATGGAGCAGAGACTGCGGAGACCCTGCTTCCAAGGCTCACAGGGGAAGAGAAAGTCTCCAAGTGAATCATAGGCGTTGGGCCTGTCCAGCCTACTTGCACCGGCTCCCACTAATTCTGCCCTCCTTTGATGAACAGCTATTAGAGGGTAAAGGGAAAGTAGAGTGGTGGAGGGGCCCCCAGGTTCCTACTCGGCGCCTTGCATTTTTGCAGGTGTCTAGCATCTTGTCTTGTTTACTGCAACACCTACTGATTAGGTTGGCATGACCACAGGAAAAAGAGGCCATTTCACATCAGACAGTGGAGATGCTGCTTTGGCCCACACCCATCCTCCCCCATGCTCAGAGGTATCCTCTGACTGACAGACCCAGAGTGAGGTTCAGGGCACCCATCTCCACTGCCCCAAGCACGAAGGAGACTCTAAAAGCTCTTCTCACAGAGGCAGAAGGCTCTAGAACAAAGAGTAGGAGATGCAGGAGAACTGGAAATCAATGGTGCGTGAGTAAAGCCCCCGGAAAAGTTTCCAGCTAGAGACAGCTAGTCAAGGAAAAGTTAAAACTCCTGCCCCTCATTGGCTGTTAAGATTACCCGAAATGATTGCATATGAGAGGGCCCCTTTTGGATTTCAACTGTGTGCTGAGCCTGGGGCAGGCTACCCTGTTTGCTTCGGTGGGGAGACAAACTGAGGCAGTGGGACGCAGGTCCCCAGGATTTCTGCTGAGTCACAGACTGCGACTAGCGAATTCACAAGTTGAACTGAAGGGTCGAGGCTGGAGGAGTCCACTCTCTGCGAGCCAAAGGGTTGTTCTGGTGCCGAAGCTGGGATGGGGCAGGAGTCCCGATCTGGGTCCCTGTTCTGCCACTGACTTGCCCTCTGACTGGAGTGGGACCTGGTGTTCCTCTGGGCCTCAGTTTCCCCTTCTTGAGAAAATGGAGGGGAAGACATTTCTGCCCCTGGGAGATCTGGTTCTCTCTTTTCTGGGGTCCCATCAATGTCGAACTCTCCCTGCCTCGCTCAGGTCACCACCACAGCAAGGAATACATCGAGATCAATCCCTTGAGGAAGCTGCCCAGCATGAAAGATGGAAAGTTTATCTTATCTGAAAGGCAAGTCATCTTCCTCAGGGCCCACCGGCACCGCCTCTGCTCCTCCTGGGGCATTAAGCGTCTCCCGATTCTTGCAGTCGGCACGCTAGCGTTTATTTTTTTAACTATGGAGAATTTCACACCATTTAGTGTATTGTGGGTTTCCTCACACCAACAAGCAATTCTCCCATGCCAGCAAGGTGTCCAAGAACTCGGCGAGGTTCTGACACTGCCCACAACACCAGGACCGCCCCCTACTTCGGCCCCAAGCCCAGGCTGTTACCTGTGTTTCTGGCCAACGGGAGAGGTTCTCAGTACTCCCGCTTCAGGTTCAGTTACTTTGCTAAAACAGCTCACAGAGCTCAGGACACCCAGGGGCCTCCCTGGTGGCGCAGTGGGTTAAGCAACGCATTATGAAGCAGACCGCAGCCGCTGCAGCACGAGTCCGATCCCTGCCTCTGGCCAGGGAGGGGACCCACATGGCATAGCAGGCCACATGGCATAGCAGACCTCTCCTGCCTCACCCGCTGCTCCCCTCAGCAGTGTGTTTCAGTCAGTCTGCCTGTTCTGGTCCCCACCCTGTCTCTGGTGAATCCTCTCACTCCCCCTGCACCCCTGGCCGGTACCCCAGCTCTTATATGCATAAATAAATAAATCTTTTTTAAAAATACCAAACAAACAAGAAAGGCATCATCACAATGTCATGAGGACACCTAATAAAGTTAATGATAATTTCTGGATTTTATCGAATGTCTAATTCACATTTATGAACTGAGGAGCTCATAAAGGCTTCCTTTGCAAACTGTGCCTTTGAATCAGGGTTCAAACAAGCTGATAGTATTGCGGTTGATTCATCTGTCTCTTAAGTCTTTTAATCCACAACGCACTCTTTCACCTTTTACCGTTGCCTGTTGTCATGGTCAAGGAAACTGGATCCTTTGTCTTACAGTTTCCCACACTTTGAGATTCTTTGATTGCATTCTCTGGTCTTGTGTAACATGATTTTCTGTCTCTTCATTTCCTGTAAACTTGTAGTTGGACCTAGAGGTTGATAAGATCCACCACGGTTGTTTTTCAGACTGCCTCAAAGGAGCCCTCATGATTTGAGAGTATATTTTCTGACGACCTGGATTACTTTCTTAGAGCTGCCGTAACAAAGAACCACCCACTGATAGAAAACAAGTATTATCAGTGGGGCAATGCTCTCCTTGAAGGAGGTGGAAAGGATCTGTTAGAAGCTTCTCTCCCAGATTCTGAGACGCCAAGGTGTTCCTTGAATGGTTTTCTTTCTCCTCTTCACATTGACCTTCCCAACCTTATGTTTGGCATCACAGCAGCTGCCATTCTTATCTCCCCACCCCCCTCACCCCCATTCATCTTCCATCAACCATCAGAGGGATCTTTCTAAAATCCAAGATGGATCTTCTCTCACTGCCTACTTACTTAACCCATTACCATAAGGATTAAGTCTGCATTTTCCCTGCATCTCTGAGAGCCTCCCTACCTGACCTCCCTACCTGAAAGTGTTTCTTTCTTTTTTTTTTTTAAAGACTTATTTATGTATACAAGAGCTGGGGTACAGGCCAGAGGTGTGGGGGTGGGAGTGGTGGTGCGAGGATTCACCAGAGAGAGTGGGGAACAGAACAGGCAGACTGACTGAAACACACTGCTGAGGGGAGCAGCAGGCGAGACAGGAGAGGTCTGCTGTGCCATGTGGGTCCTCTCCCTGGCCAGGGATCGAACTAGCACCGCAGTGGCTTCGGAATCCCAGGGTGCAGCGCTCAACCCCTTTCACCACCAGGGAGGCCCTCCATAATGTTTCTGACTGCTTCTCACCACTCCTCAGCTGACCCCAGCCCTTTTTCCAACAAACTCATTCACTCTCCTTTCTCCAAATTCACTGCACATTCGCCAGCACTCATATTTCTACACATGTTCCCACATCTGGACTGCCTTTCCTGATGGGATTGCCAACTTCCACCAACCTATACGTCCTGCTCCCAACTCTCATTGGGTGGCAAACAGATTGCCTTTCCCAGGGCTCTTTGGACTCATACTTCCCCCCAAAAGAATGTCAGTGTCCAGAGACTGCCTGAAACTGGAAGCCACATTCTGGGTCCAGGCCCCAAGGGGATGGTCTGGGTAGCAGCATTGGGGAAAGCGAAAGCAGAGCTCCTCACCTGCCCTCCTGCAGTGTGGCCATCCTCTGCTACCTGTGCCGCAAGTACAGTGCACCCTCGCACTGGTACCCACCAGACCTGCACATGCGTGCCCGTGTGGATGAGTTCATGGCCTGGCAGCACACGGCCATTCAGCTGCCCATGAGCAAGTTACTCTGGATTAAGGTGAGTGGGGGCTACAAATTGCAGCTGTCACTGGTTAGCTCAGGTATGTGTCCCTTTTTCCCTGTACCTCATTTTCTTTTTTTTTTTTAAAGATTTATTTATTTATGCATACAAGCACTGGGTTACAGGCCAGAGGTGGGGGGGGTGAGAGGATTCACCACAGAAAGTGGGGAGCAGAACAGGAAGGTCTACTGAAGTATACTACTGAGGGGAGCAGCGGGCGAGGCAGGAGAGGTCTGCTGCGCCATGTGGGTCCCTTCCCTGGCCGGCGGCAGGGATCGAACTCATGCTGCAGTGGCTGCGGTTTGCTTCATAGTGTGTTGCTTAACCCGCTGCGCCACCAGGGAGGCCCACCTGTACCTCATTTTCTTGGCTCCTCTTCTCCTCTGCCTTACAGAACTGTTGGGAGTATAGGGGGAACCATTGGTTACGGGTGAGCTGCATAATGGTCAAAAGTAGGGCTGATATTTATCCAGTCAGGATGAGATTCAGTAAATTTTTTTCCTGAACTGGAAAATAATCAAAGGGCCTTGAGAGACCACCAAATTCAAAATTCACAAATGATCAACCCATGTAGTTGTACTCCTAACCCAATGTGCGTGAGGGGCATCACTAGTGAATCTCAAAACCCTCTGAACAGTTGGCCTCAGGCATCGCGATCTACAACCAGAACATCCCTGTAGCATCTAACGCCTCCTTAGCAGACAAGGGTGCTGAGGCTAGAGGGTCAGGTGGGACCGCGGTTTGACTTTCTTTCTCCCTCCCCTCTACTCTGGCCAGCTGTTGATCCCCATGATCACAGGTGAGGAGGTGCCAGCTGAGAAGCTAGAGCAGACACTAGCAGAGGCAAACAATAGCCTGCAGCAATTCGAGGAGAAGTTTCTACAAGACAGATTATTCATCACCGGGGACCACATCTCACTGGCTGACCTGGTGGCCCTCGTGGAGATGATGCAGGTATGGAGTGGGGTGGCGTGGGGGAAGATTCTGGGCAGAGGTGGGACTCCTCTGTGATGGGACACAGTAGGAAGACAAGCGGAAGGAGGGGGACCTGTGGGAGCTATGTCTGGGTGCTTGTACTTGATCTAGGGGTAACAGGAAACAGAAGATTTTGAGCAAGGGGAAATGGTCATTGTTCATGCTTTACTAAGATTTCTCCATATGCAGAGGGACTGAGGGAAAGCCTGAGAGAGGGAGAAGAACATAGCATTTTTTGATCTGTCAGCCAGGACCCTGATGCCTCTACCTCCCAAGAAATGTCCAGAAACTTCCTAGATGTCCTTCCTTCCTCTTTCCAGAGTCCAGAATGATAACTGCAGTGCAGCTCCCCTGGCTCTGGGTCTGAGGGGCATTTGAGCATGTCTGGGTAGGGGACAATTATGTGACTTCCACATGTAGGGGCTGGATGGTCAGTTATGACCCAGCTTGTGTGCCGAATAGCCAGTTTAGACTCTGGCCAGTGTCTACAGCATAATCCCTGGCCAGTATACAATCCCTGGTCAGTATGTAGTATAGACCAGCACCAGAAAAAGCCATTATGGTTTTTCTGTCCTGGGTGGCACGGCACCCTATGTTTCACATTCCCCTTCCCCCAACCCTTACATTTCACCCACCTCACCCCCTTTTGGACTCCTTGAACATCCTTGTTGCTGTTTCTTAGGCAGCATGCTGGGTATCCCATTTCAGTCCTGTATTTAAAAACAGGTTCAATGTATGTGTGTGTCTTTGAAAGCACAACTCTCATTTGAGGATAAGGGTTACCCTAAAAGAATGCAGGACCCATGAGAGGTTTCAGGTTGGAAAAGTGGGAACCACCTGGGCCAGGGGCCATCTCAGAGAGGTATTTGGGAGCCATGAGCAAGACTAGTGATTAAGAATCCTGGGTAATGGGCCCTCCCTGGAGGCGCAGTGGGTTAAGCAATGCACTATGAAGCAAACTGCAGCCACTGCAGCACGAGTTCAATCCCTGCTGCCGACTGGGGAGGTGACCCACATGGCGCAGGCAGACTTCTCCTGCCTGGCCTGCTGCTCTCCTCAGCAGTGTGTTTCAGTCCATCTGCCTGTTCTGCCCCCTGCTCTGTCTGGTGGACTCTCTTACCTCCCCGCACCTCTGGCCTGTACCCCAGTGCTTGTATGCATAAATAAATAAATCTTTTAAAAAAAAAAGAATCCTGGGTAATTCTGGGTCTTCCATCCCCACCCATATCTATTATATTCCCTTGACCTCTTGTCCAGGTCTTGGGGGTCAGCAAAATAACTCTTTGTGAAAGCATATGGAGAGAACCTTAAAGCTAAACCAGGGGAGGCTGGCTCCAGACTAATCACTCCCTCCTTTTTATCTATCCACAGCCCATAGGGGGCAACTATAATGTCTTCCTCAACAGTTCCAGGCTGGCTGAATGGCGCATGAGGGTGGAGCTGGCCATTGGCTCTGCCCTCTTCTGGGAGGCCCATGACAGACTGATGAATTTAGTAGACTGGGACTGTACAACCTTGGATCCAACAGTCAAAGACAGGATCTGTGAGTTGCTGCAGAAGTTCAAGTAGAAACAACCTGTCCTGTAGGTCCTGGTTGATTAGCTTTCTGGAAAATGCTGAAGCAACTCCAGTTATTTGCCTAATAAAGAACTAGAACAACCGCCATGGCTGCTAAGCTAGGTATGAACATAATGTAGGAGGGGGTCTAGTGTGGAAAAGGGAGAGGGAGGGTGGTGGTTGTAGGTCCTCCCAACTTCCCACAGGAATTTAAAAATTAACACTGGGAGGCCCTCTCTCATGGCACAGAGATTAAAGACACAGTGCTATCAAGCTATCACCAGCCACTGTAGCATGAGTTTGATTCCCTGACCAGGAAGCTGACCCACATGGCGTAGCAGATCTCTCCTGTCTCGCCTGCTGCTCCTGTCAGCAGTGTATTTCAGTAGATCTGCCTGTTCTTCTCCCCACTCTGTCTCTGGTGAATCCTCTCACCCGTACCCCCTGCACCTCTGGCCTACACCTCAATTCTACACAAAATAAATAAAATAAATTAAATCTTCCAGTAAAGGAATAATTAAAAATTAACACTGACACATGATTAAATTTCCAATTTTAATGATATTTGATGACTTCAAAAGTCCACTTTTTCAATAATGGATAGAATAATGAGATAGAAGATCTTCAAGGAAATAGAGGACTTTGAGTAACACAATGAATCAACTGGACCTACAGTTGGATTCCATCCAACAACAGTAGAATAAACACTCCTCACAAGGGCCCATGGAATATTCTGCAGGCTAAGCTGCATGTTAGGCCACAAAATAAATCTCAATCAATTTAAACAATTTTAAATCATACTGGGTGTGTTCTCTGAGCATAATGAAATGAAATTAGAAATCAACAAGAACCCAAATGCCCAAAAGTAGATGACTGGATCAAGAAGATGTGGTACATATACACAGTGGAATACTATTCAGCAATCAAAAACGATAAACTAGGGACATTTGTAGAAACATGGATGGAGCTAGAAGGAATTATATTCAGTGAAACAAGTCAGAAGGCAAGAGAAAAATATCAGATGGCTTCATTTTTAGGAGAAATGTGAAAGAACAACAACTAAAACAAAAAATTAAAAAGAAGAAATAAAAAACCAAGAGGAAGCTCAAGGAAATGGGCAATTACAACCAAAAACAAATAAACAAACAAATAAACTCAGCAAGATCAAAAGGTCAAAGATAAACCAAAGGGAAGGGGGGGAGGTGGCAGAGGGAGGGCAGGGCAAAGGGGGGGAGGCGGGGGGGTGGTGAGGGCATAAAGAGCACAAGGGATTGAGGCGATGGTGCACAGGTGAAATAGTGCTGGGAACTCCCTGGGGACTACACATGACATCAAATACAATTAAATAAATCTAATAAAATAAAAAAATAGAAATCAACAATATAAGGAAACATTAAAAATTCACAAACATCTGGAAATTAGTCAATATACTCTTAAATAGCCAAAGGTCAAAGAAAAAAATCACAAGGGAAAATAAGGAAGTACCTTGAATGAAAGTGAAAATACAACATGCTAAACCTTATCATATGCAGCGGAAGCAGTGCTAAGAGGGAAATTTAGAGGTGAAAGTGCATGCATTAAATTGAAGAAAACTAGTTTTTTTCCCCAGACTACTTTGTAGCATTTTGAGAGTCTTGAGTTTCACCTTCCTCCCAAACCCAAGATCCAGGAGGAGATTTAAGCTGTGATTAGACAGCCAAATGACTCATCAAAAAGCTTAAACTAACCCTGACCCCAGAGTCAGTCTTCTCAGATGTCCACTGAAGAAAATTCCCAGGAAGATTCAGTTCTTAACCCAAGAAGGATTAATAAAGAAACTGAGTAACTTGATTCTCAATCCTAGAGCCAAACACCCTTCCCCTCTACCAGACACCTTGACACACCTCTCCCAGCCCAACATCAGAAGAGAAAAAAGAAGTTACAGGGCAGTGGTGATATTCTG
This sequence comes from Galemys pyrenaicus, assembly GCA_019455555.1. NCBI lineage: Eukaryota > Metazoa > Chordata > Mammalia > Eulipotyphla > Talpidae > Galemys > Galemys pyrenaicus. Next base: position 13,472,653 of record JAGFMF010011418.1, on the reverse strand, counting down.
TAGGGCACACATATTCTGTAGGACCTGGGGAGTGATGACATTGCTAACTGTAGAAAAGACCTGATGGAAAAGATGGTAAAAATTATATGCCATTGCTTCAAGTAATTTCCCCTACTTTGAGGAGAAATATAGTGGAAGGAAATGTAGATCGAAACAAGAATAGAAAGATTTCAATATAGCTGTCATTACTATCTGTGAAAGAGGTATTTTCCTGAAGAGAATGTAGATGTGGAGAATAATTATGGCATGGAATCAATTTAACTGTAAACTTTATTCTTATACCTTTTTTTCTTGATAGTAACGTTAGGAGCATTATGTAGCAGTTTGGGTAAGCAACTCTGTACTACAACAGATGATATACCAGTATTTTGATAATCCATAAGTTCTGGGATGTCTTCTTTCTTTTCTAACATGATACTAGTAACTTATAAGGAATCTATGTGGTTTGTACCTGAATGATTTCAACATACTTTAGTTCCTCTTTTTGATTTGACTGAATTAAAAAAAAAACAATAATAGTTTTCAAGTATTGCTAGTGTGTTTCAAGCCTGAAGTCAGTAAGATGAAATCCAGTATGGGAATCTGGATGAAAATATTTTATATGGGAGGACGTAAAGAAAACATTGGGTGATCTGGCTAAACTATAGTTAGGGCAGGGTACTTTAAGCAGATTTACTGATTTTCAAAATTTTGAATTGATGTACTATTTCAATTTTCAGCAGTAAATAAATGTGTATATGGGGGCACTAATTTAAACAGATCTATTTGAGCACCTTAAAAAAAGAGAACTCAAATCAATACTCTATGCTAAAAAAATTTAAAAAAGAAAAACAAATTAAACCTGACACCATCAGAGGAAAGAAAATGATACTGTCTAGAGTGGGAATAAATGAGGAAGCGAACAGAAAAACAATGGAGACAATCAATGAAAACAAAAGTTGAACTTTTCAAAGATCAACAAAACTGGCAAGCTTTTAGCTAGGATGACCAAGAGAAAGTAGGATTTGAATGACAGATCAGGAATAAAAGTGTGGGCCCGCCCTGGTGGTGCAGTGGGTTAAGCAATGCACTATGAAGCAGAACGCAACCACTGCAGCATGAGTTTGATCCCTGCAGCAGTTGGGGAGGTGACCCACATGGTGTGGCAGACCTCTCCTGCCTTGCCCGCTGCTCCCCTCAGTAGTGTATTTCAGTCAGTCTGTCTGTTCTGTTTCCTGCTCTGTCTCTGGTGGATCCTCTCACCCCCCACACTTCTGGCCTGTACCCCAGTTCTTATATGAATAAAAAAATAAATCTTTTTAAAAAAAGGAATAAAAGTGAGCACATCACTACTGATACTTCAAGTACAAAGAATTACAAGGAAATACTATGAACAATGTATGTGAACAAATTAGATAAAATGGGACAATTCCTCAAAACATCTCTGCAGAAGGGACTCAGAAGAAATAGCATATTTGAATAGATCTATGACCAGAGCTTGAAAAAATAATTTAAAAAACTTCTTACAAAAAAAGGCTAGAAATGTATAGTTTCACTAGCAATTCTACCAAATGCTTAAATAATTAACACAAGCCCTCAACAAACTCTTCCAAAAAATTGAAGAGGAAATATTTCCTATCTCTTTCAATGGAGCCACCATTACCCTAATACTAAAGCCAGAAAAGACATCAAAAGAAAATAAAATTACACAGAGATATACCTTATGAATATAGGTATAAAAATTCTCAGCAAAATATTAGCAAATTGAATATACAATGTATTACAAGGACTAGCCACCATAACCAAGTAGGATTTATCCCAGGACTGCAAAGGTGGTTGAGAATATGAATATCAACCCATATAGCATATTACATTAATAGAATAAATGACAAAAAATCACACAATCGTCTTTAAAAAAAACATTTGATAAAATGCAAGACTCACAATAAAAATCACTCAACAGAAAACAAAAGGGAACTTCCTCAATTTTAGAAATGGTACTTATGAAAGACTAAAAACTTCCCTAAGATGAGGAACAAAAAGGATGTTCAGGCTTCCCTGGTGGCACAGGGGTTAAAGTCTCAGCTCTATCAAGCTATCACCAGCCACTGCAACATGAGTTCGATCCCTGGCCAGGGAGCTGACCCACATGGCTCAGCAGATCTCTCCTGTCTCATCTGCTGCTACCCTCAGCAGTGTACTTCAGTAGATCTGCCTGTTTTGCTCCCCATTCTGTCTTGGTGAATCCTCTCTTTCCGCCCCCTCACCCCACCCCTGCACTTGCCCACACCCCAGTTCTTGTATGCATAAATAAATAAAATAAATCTTTTTTAAGAAAAGGATGTTCAGGGCCTCCCTGGTGGCGCAGTGGGTTAAGCAGTGCACCATGAAGCAAACTGCAGCCACTGCAGCACAGGTTCGATCCCTGCCGCCGGCCAGGGAGGGGACCCACATGGCATGGCAGAGCTCTCCTGCTGTGCCCGCTGCTCCCCTCAGCAGTGTACTTGCGTCAATCTGCCTGTTCTGATCCCTGCTCTCTGTGGTGAACCTCTCATCCCCCACAAACCTCTGGCCTGTACCCCAGTGCTTGTATGCATAAATAAATAAATCTTTAAAAAAAAAAAAAAAGGATGTTCACTGTCCCCAGAGGCACAGACTAGACTGAGCACCCTCTCTCATGAGCTACCTGAGAAATTTAAACAGCTAATTATGATTCCCCCCTACTACCAGGTTTGTTTATTTTTCCATCCATCCTTATTGGCTAAAATTAGCAAAAATTGCATGTTTTTACGGTGTACATCATGGATGTTTTTATATATGTATTGCCAGTGTTCACCACAAGTCAAGTAACCATCACCTCAGTTATCATTTTTGTTGTTGAGAACACTTCTATTTAATCTGCTATGAAATTTCAAGTATATACTGCGGTATTGTTAACTACACTCACTAGGCTGTGCATTCGATCTCTATAACTTACTCATTCTGCATGTCTAAAACTTTGGTGACCACCATTCTACTTGCTGCTTCTAAGCATTCCACCTGCTTAGATTCTACATATGGTGAGATCATGTAGTATTTGTCTACCTGTGTTTGACTTACTTGACTTAGCACAGTAACCTCCAACTTCATTCACGTTGTTGCAAATGACAAGATTGCCAGCCTTTATTAAGACTGAATAACATTTCATTGTTAATTAACGTGTGATTTAAAAATGTTCTGGTCAATAATGTAATGATGATCTTTATAGGCTCTGCCACATAGACTAGCTTTGTGAAATTACCATGTAGGTTTGTGTAATTACAATAGAAGATTATATAACGATGACGTAGCCTGATTACGCATTTCTCAAAACATATCACTTCTGTTAAGGGACACATACAGCTATATATGTATCTCATATATATACATATATATGTATGCAGCTTACACACACACACACACGTGCAGCTGTCTCTTCGAGACACTTACACCATACTAATAATGTTTGACACCGCTTACCTTACTTGATCTTCACACCCTGAGAAGTTAGTATTGTTACCCCACTTTGTCAGTGAAGAAGCAAATTCTGGGACAGGGAATGACCATGTGTTAAATATCAGGACTTACATGTTGTCTTTTCCTTCTCAAAACTGAAGGAGCACCAGTACACCCAAGCTGGTAGAAAACGATCTTGGAGTTGAGAAAACTGCAAGCAAAATAGACAAAAATTTCTGTCTTCACAGTGCTTACCTTCTTTTGAGGAAAGGCTGATAATAAGTTAACTGAAGAAGTAAAAATTAGGTTATTTTGCTATAGTCTTTGGATGAGACAGCACTCTGTTGGTTATCTCACTTTCAAAAAAGGTGTCTAATACATGAGTTGTGTAGTTGAGGATTGTGTAGATGAGTGCTATTGTCCTATTCTTCCATTTCTCTATGTTTTAAGCATTTTGATAACTAAAAGTTGAGGAAAAACTGAAATTAAAAAGGACACAAATAAATAGAAAGACGTTCTATGTTCATGGATTGGAGGACTTAATATTAATATGGTAATACTGTTCAAATTGATCTACAGGGCCTCTCTGGTGGCCTAGGGGTTAAGTCTCAGAAGTATTGTTACAGGGCAACCCTAATATAAAATGGGTTTGCCTGACTGGGTCCTCACCCTTGAGCTCGAAAGGCACTTATAATGCCCCAACTGCAGGCACACACAAAACAAAGGTTGATAAAGGGTTTTATTTACAAGAGAAGGGGAAATAGCATAGTGAATAACACAAGGGGAAGAGAGGGATACAGATCTGTAAATGTCCTACCAGTTCCTTGAAGCTGGAACCCAATGGTGTGCTGAGAGCTGACTCCCAAGGAAAAAGGACCCCCCAAGGCCCACGTGTCTGCTTTTATATTCAGCCTGGCTGCTTAACTCCACCCTCAGGTCGCAGTGATCTGCTCTTCGATAATGACCTTATGGGATTTGTAGTTCTTGGATCTTGTAGGTCTGGAATGGGGGTTGAAGTCCATAACCTATTTGTGTAATTCAGGAGGGTCTTTCTCCCCTAACAGTATCACCACCTAGGCCTGAGTTTGATCCCTGGCCAGGGAGCTAACCCACATATGGCACAGCAGACCGCTCCTGTCGTGCCCATTACTCCCCTTAGCAGGGTATTTTAGCAAATCAGCCTAAGTGAGTCCTCTTGCCTCCTGCACTTCTGGCCTACACCCCAGCTCTGCTATGCAAAACACAAATAAATAAAATCTTTAAATTGATCTACAAATTCATATAATTCCCATCAAAATTCTAGCTGACTTCTTTGTGGAAATCACCAAATGGACCTTAAAATTCATTTGGAAATTCAAGGTCACAGAATGGTGGTAAGAGCCACGCTACTCATGCTGCCTGACAATGGTCCGGGCATGAAGGATGTTCCTGAGAGGTCAGGATGCTCCACAAGCCGGCCCCTGCCGGATCTCCATTGTTTTGGCTGCCATTACAGTTACCATTCTGTAGAAGGCATGATGAAGCGCTAACTGGAAATTCACCTACGGGAGGTGGTTGTAAAATTGGCTGTTCTGCTAAACAAAAGGGTTGGTTGCTATGCATTTTGATGATGAATTACTGACTGGCAAATAATGTAACCCAAAATTCTCTGAAGCTGATACCTTAAGACCACCGATACCAAAAAACTAAAGAGTTGTAACCGGAATGAAGTTGTTTAATAATGATAACTCAAAAGTTAATTATTAAATAGTTTCCCAGACCTAAACATCTATTATGGGAAACTAGTCCCAGGCACCAAGGAGTGGCCTCTGTGGCTTGGCCCATTGTGAAAGGCTCTGCGTTTCCTTGGCGTTGAGTGAGTCGCCTAAGCCCTTCTTACCCTTCTCCCCCTTTTCCCTGCTATTGTTCTACTCAAATCATAATCGTATATAGAAAAACTCCCTAGTAACAAAAAACATTACTAATCAGTTTTAGGCTCAGTATATAATGAGGCTAGTGGCTCCTTTTAAAGATCGAAATAGGACTTAGATATGATTTAAGTTTTAATTTTAGTATTTCCCTTTTATTGGGGTCTGTAGTTCTTTAGGTATTGACTCTAGTTTGACCCCAGACCTTGTGACTAGTACTTCATCTTATACTGAGAGTAGAAACAAAATCAATTAGTTGTGATTGCACAAAGTTGCTATATCTGTGTTGGCATTGATAAATAAACTGAATAACCATAGAAACTAGGATACTAACAGAACATGATTGTTTTATCCTAGGCTTTACTTTGAAATTGTTTGGTCATAAATCTTGGCTGGAGCTCATAAGACCCAAGCAATTCTTAAGAAAAATGTAATGATTGTTATTTTTCTGCTCTATGTAAATGTTGATATGATCCACTGCTTGCTTGTAATATATAAATAAAGACCTGCTGAGGCTCTCAGTAGGGTGACATAAGCACCCTGATCAAGTGTCAATTGTCTCCTCAATCCTTCATCTTTCACAGACTCAGTCTCCTCCTGTGGGAACCTGGCCTTAGCTGGAGCTGGTCTCCTGCAGAATGGCCAAAAGAATTTTGTAAAATAAAAAGTCATAGGACCCATACTTCCGAATTTCAGAACAGTAAAAATCTACTGTAATCAAGATGTAACAGGATCGTCCCCCAAAAAAGAAAAAGTTCCAGAATCCCGGTTCTGCCCTAAGTGGGTAAAGCTAAGCAGAAAAAAAAATTCTGCAGAGAGGAGGACAGAAGGAAGGGAGGAAGAAGGAAGCAGAATGGAGAGCTGCAAGGAGACCTAAAAAAAACACATAAAGCAAAAAAAACATGTGAAGAAACTGCGCTTGCTTTTTGGTCTTAAACTAGTTAAAACAAATGTAAATAAAAACCTGTAAAAAAATTAACAATAGCAACTTTCATCTTAATTTTAATTTTGCTCTTTTCCTCCCAAATTTATCTAACTCTTTCTAACCCTTTTCTATAAATCTCTACTAAAAGTTCCTTTAGATGTGTGGCAGGCTTTTGGGCCTTGCTTTATTTATTTATTTATTTATTTTTAAAGATTTATTTATTTATGCATACAAGCACTGGGGTACAGGCCAGAGGTGTAGGGGGTGAGAGGATTCACCACAGTGAGTGGGGAGCAGAACAGGCAGATCNNNNGAAGTACACTGCTGAGGGGAGCAGCGGGCACAGCAGGAGAGGTCTGCCGCACCATGTGGGTCCCCTCCCTGGCCGGCAGCAGGGATTGAACTCATGCTGTAGTGGCTGCAGTTCACTTCACAGTGCGTTGCTTAACCCACTGCGCCACCAGGGATGGGCCTTGCTTTAAACCAATCCTATTTAGCTAAACTTTTACCCTCAAGGAGATGGGTAACTTTGGATGCTTAACTTAATAACTACGTTCTTTATTCTTTCTATATTATACCCTAATTATATTAAAATTCCTTTCCATTAAAAGTTTTATATGTTTCTCTTAATACAACAAATAACAAAACCCATTCAGAGAGGGCAAATTTGGGGGTTCTGGGGTGCTCCTCTCCCTGCCCTGTAACAAAGACACTGGAAATCATACCACAGTGATATACTACTTCACACAAACTAAGATGACTGCTATACGAAAGACAGATAACAAGGTCAGATAGTAAGGATGTGGAGAAATTATGGTTGGGAATACAAAATGGTGCAGTCACTTTGGAAGACAGCTTGCAGTTTCTCAAAAAATTAAACATAGCTGTCATTATCTAGTCACTTGACCCCTTGGTATAGCTCCAAGAGAGGAGAAAACATGTCCAGACAAAAACTTATACGTGAATGTTCATCACAGAAACATTTCTAACAGCCAAAGAGTATAAATAGTCCAAAAATCTGTCAACTAGAGTTGGGGGAAGCCAGAGGCTCCAAGAGCTGTGAGCAAAAGTCAAGGAGAGAAAGAAGTGTTATTGCTACAGGGCAGGGAGAGGGGCATTATGACAGATCCTTGTAGACTTGCAAACAAGTCTGCTAACAAGAGCTTCACAGGCTTTTAGGATGGAGGCATATATTCCTTCTAGAACAAGATAATTAGGAAACAAAAGGTTGTTAGATAATAGTAGAGGCTAGTTACATGCAGGCGGGCTTGGCATACAACTACATGACCTTGTACTTCTGGGCTGTGCTTTTTGTAGCAAATGACATAAGCTTGTTACTTGTTCAGCTCAATAAAAGTTACAGAGAAGTTGGGAGGTTTGCTATTTGCCTAGGAGAGCAAAGCCCTCCATCTCCATACTGACATCTTGTCTGCTGGATTCGTCTCTGCGTCACCAAACACACAGCACAACATCAGTACAGCCGCCTCTGGAGATTACAGCAACAACTAGTGAATGGATTTACAAAGGGTAGTATATCCACATAATGAAATATTATTAAGCCATAAAGAGATTAAAGTACCGGGCCTCCCTGGTGGTGCAGCGGGTAGAACACTGCACTGTGAAGCATCTGCTGCACAGCAGCGTGAGTTCGATTCCCGACTAGGGAGGGGACCCACATAGAGCAGCAGACCTCTCCTGCCTCGCCCACTGCTGCCCTTGGCAGAGTATTTCTGTTCATCTGTCTGTTCTG
>JAGFMF010011418.1:13427885-13464568 GCA_019455555.1 Galemys pyrenaicus | reverse complement strand
GGGCCTCCCTAGTGGCGCAGTGGGTTAAGCAACGCACTATGAAGCAAACCGCAGCCACTGCAGCACGAGTTCGATCCCTGCTGCCGGCCAGGGAGGGGACCCGCATGGCCCGGCAGACCTCTCCTGCTTCGCTTGCTGCTCCCCTCAGCAGTGTACTTCTGTTGATCTGCCTCTTCTGCTCCCTGCTCTCTGTGGTGAATCCTCTCACCTCCCCCCCACCTCTGGCCTGTACCCCAGTGCTTGTATGCATAAATAAATAAATCTTTAAAAAGAAATAGCCATGTTTTATCTCATGTGACATCACTTTGCTAAACTGATTGGCCACTTGTCTCAAGAAAATTTCATCTGGGGATTGACACAGGGATAAGTCAATCATAATCTTTTCTAGAATCTAACTAAAAACACAAAGAAATCACAATTTTGGCTGTAGAAACCCAACTGACAAGTTGCCATAGGCACCTCAGGGGCAGACACAGAGAGAGGAGACACTGGAAGAGAAGAGGAAGATAAAGAAAATGCCATTTCTGCTAGGTACAGAGCAGTTCAGCCAGAGCTCCTCCAACTTTCAATCACATGGGGAGGTTGTGAATGCAGAATCTGATTCAGTGGCTCTGGGGTTTGGTGTTGGGGTAGGTGCCTGAGATTTCTACATTTCTAACAAGTTCACAGACAAGGCTGCTGCTGTTCCTTTAAGGACCATAGAGCGAGTAACAGGAAACTAGATCACATAATCTCTTCAAAGGGAATAAATATTTTTTCTTAAGGAAATTTGAGTGCACCCATGTTTCTTGCCAAAGTAGGTAGGAGTTTAAACGAACATCAAAAGCATGAAATTCTCTAAGACAGGGAGTGGAGAGCAGCTCTACATTAGGTGACCCCATTACTGCTCAGAGCAGGCAATGCCCTCTCCAGCCTTAGGAGCTCTCTGTACCCTTGAACAGTACTGACACAAATAAAATGAGGGGTCCCTTGTTCAGAAATGTTTCAGTTCGGCAACAGAAAAACTTAAACCAGTTAGGGCCCTCTTAAGGGTTGGTTGCAGGCCTATGAAGCCCTCCTGCCCTAAGAAGGTGTTGCAGACTATCCCCCGGTGGTCTCCCCTTTGTGATTTTCACATCTTTGTAGAATTCCCTCCCTTCGAATATGGCCAACAGAAGAATTCTAAGCAATAGGGTGCAGCAAAGATGGACCGTCACTTCGGTTACTACTCTTCTGATACTAATGTTACGTAAGATTCCCTCTTGCTGGCTGACTGGTTCAAGCTGACTTTGATGAAGGCGGTCCATGTGGCAAGGAGCTGAGAGTGGTCTTCAGCTAATGTCTCTGTCACATGCCTTACAGGTCAACTGACTTCCTTTTCTCAGGCTCTGCTCCCCACCCCACCCCCAGACATTTTGGGAGACTACACTTTGGAGAGTTCTTTTTGGGAGCATTTGTTTAAGTAAACTTTCCCCCTATAAATGAATAAATCCATCAGTCTCTTATGAATTATTATGTGAGTCAGGTCCTAAAGAAAGGATGACTCTTGGAATATGACTAAATTCCCTTTTGAACATTTTTTCCTTAAAAGATTTGTTTATCTATGTATACAAGAGCTGGGGTACAGGCCAGAGGTGTGTGTGTGTGTGTGTGTGTGGGAGGGGTGAGAGGATTCACCAGAGACAGAGTAGGGAGCAGAACAGGCAGATTGACTGAAGTACACTGCTGAGGGGAGCAGTGGGTAAGGCAAGAGAGAGGTCTGCTGAGCCTTGTGGGTCACCTCTCTGGATGGGGATAGAACTTGTGCTGCAGTGGCTGCTGATGCTTCACAGCATGGTGCTTATCCCCTTGCACCACGAGGGAGCCCCCCCTCCCTTTGGACCTTTAAGGCTGAGGCCAACTCTTAGAGAAGGATACTGCCCATCTCCTCCTTGGGTGCTGAATGAGTCAGAGGGAGGTGGGGATAGCCTCCTCTGAGTGTCTAGCACTCTTTTAAACTTCATCTTTTGGGGCTCCCCTGGTGACGCAAGAGTTTGTCTCAGTACTATGCAGCTATTGGCAGCCACTGCAGCATGAGTTCAATCCCCAGCCAGGGATCTAGCATACATGATGCAGCAGACCTCTCCTGATTCACCTGCTGCTCCCCACAGCAGTGTATTTCAGTCAATCCACTTGTTCTGCTCCCCACTCTCTCTCTCTCTGGTGAATGCTCTCACCCCTTGTACCTCTGGCCTACACCCCAGCTCTTGTATGCATAAATAAATCTTTAAAAAAATAAAACTTCACCTTTTGAATGAATCGTGAAGATATGTTATCTACACAATGGAATACTACTCAGCAATCAAAAAAGATGAACTCATGCCATTTATGGCCACATGGGTAGAAGTGGAAGGGATTTACTAAGTGAAATAAGTCTGAGAGAAAAGATACATAGCTGATGGTTTCACTTAGAGGTGGAATATAGAGAAACCAAACAAACGGTCAGGAAAAAGACAAAACTTGCTAGCTGAACAAAAATTTGCAGCATACAGCAGGGGAGGGAGAGGATTCAAAACAGGGGAGAGGGGTGGATCACTGGTCTGTGGTGGTGGGAGAATTATGGGAACTACACCTGAGGGGAGAAATCAAAGACTGTCCAAACATGAACAATGATATAAAAAAATCAGTAAATAATTAAAAATAAATAAAACTTCATATTTCCTTGAAGTTATTTTTTAGTTAAAAATCATTGGGGCCTTCCTGGTGGCACGAGGGGATAAGTCGCAGCACTAGAAGCTATCCACAGCCACTGAAGCACAAATTTGATGCCCAGCCAGGAAGGGGACCCACATACCGCCGCAGACCTCTCCTGCCTCGCCCGCTGCTCCCCTCAGCAGTGTCTTTCAGTCCATCTGCCTGTTCTGCTCCCCACTCTGTCTCTGGTGAATACTCTCACCCCCCCAACCCCGCACACCTGGCCTGTACCTCAGTTCTTGTTATGCATAAATAAATCTTAAAAAAAATTTAAAATGTTAAAACTTAAAAAACGAATCGCCGGCGACGCTGGGGGTGGGGAGGCGGAGGGCAGGGCACTACTCCAATGTCACCCCCAGGCAGCTCGGCCCTGAGGCTCCTTAATCCTCTAGCCCCTCAGACACGCCCAGGAACTGTTCACGACGGGCTGAAGTGCCGGGCGGGAGCCGCCACTCGGAGCAAACGCCCAGGTTTGCTGTGTCCCTTGGGTCGTGAGTGTGTCCCCGCCGCCCCCTCCCCCTCCCCGCCATGGGCCTGGAGCTCTACCTGGACCTGCTGTCGCAGCCCTGCCGCGCCGTCTACATCTTCGCCAAGAAGAACGGCATCCCGTTCGAGCTGCGCGCGGTGGACCTGCTGAAAGGTGGGCCCGCGCAGGGGGTGGGGAATTGTGAGCTAGGGCCGGAACCCGGAGGCCGAACATCGTGTAGCGATCTCTCTCTACGACACCCCCTTTCTAAGGCTATCGCCAGAGAATGTGATTGATCACTCATCCGGGTAACCCGAGAATCCAGGCCCTGCAAACTTTGCTGGGTCCCACTGAGTAGGTGGAGAGACTCCACTGAGGCGGGAGACGGTACATGAATGAAAACAGGAGGAGACACCCACTTGGTGATCGCAAAAGGGTGCACCCAGGCTTGGGGAAGGAGGAGGGAGAACATTTGGGGGAGGGAAGGCGACAAGGGGCCGCTGGAGGGACTAGGATCGGGTAGAGTTCCTCCTTTGTGCCTCCCGCCCCACCCCGCCTCCCACTGCCGAAATGCAGGCGCTGCTCACTGTCCAGCTCTCTGCACTGGCCCACTCGCGCTGGGGTTCCTTTTGTCCCTTTCCTTCTCCTCCTACCTTGTCCTTACTTACTTAGTCCCCTGCCTCTCTCCCTGCAGAGGGGAGTACCTCATGGCTTATGCTGGGAGCAGGAGCTGGACTGTGGGTGTTTGGGGAGCCCTGCACCCTGGGCTTGTTTCTCTGGAAACCCCCAAGGCTGAAGCACACAGCTGGCATATCAATGCCTGGAGCTGTGGAATAAGGGAAAAGTGGAACTCAGGTATTGCTGTGTGGGCAAGTAGAGCAACCCCGGTAGGCTGAGCCTTCTGCACAGCACTAAGCATTGTGTGTAAAAGAAGAGTAGAAATCGAAGTCCAGGATAAATAAGGCCTTCCCCTGTCAGTCCTCGCCTGTCTGCTTGCCACTGTGTCTTTGCACTGGTATGTCTCTGCCTGAAACATCCCATCATCTGCTCCCTGTCTCCTCTGGGGCCTGTCCAGTTGTCCTTCCCCAGGGGTTACCTCTGCAGAGTGTGGGGCAGGGGAGAGGCCATGGGGGACAAGGGGTGCAGTGGGAGGTGTGCTTAACCAGTAGAGGAGGAACGGGTATTCCTGGTGAAGGATAGTCAGGGAGGCACAGGAAGGTTAGTGGGTGAAGGGAATAGTGTTCTTCACCTGATCCTGGGGTAATGAGGAGCTCCTGAAGGTGTGGAGCAAGGTAGTGTGAGATTTGAGTGCCCGTCAGAAGCCTCTCTGCAGCTGCAGGAGCAGGAAGCACTCATGGGAGCTCAAACAAAGGACCCTATGGATCACCTTTCAAGAGCTGGTGGGACACAATAGCAAGTATTTCTAGTGCCAGCAAAACCTAAAGGCAGGGTTAGCTCTGTCCCCTGTGCCCAAGGCAGGATGACAAGGGGACACAGAGGAGCCAGTAGAAGTTGTCTGCAAATAAATAAACCTACAGAAGCCTACTTTCCGGTATTTGGTGACCCAAACTTGAAGTTTCAGGGCCAGAGCTCCCTGTAGATGACCAGTCATTCCTTCCCTGCAGCTTGGGGCACCCCCAGTGTGAGCTTGTGATGCTGATGATGGTGTGGAGGCAGTGGTGGGGTGCACGTGGAGGCTCAGGCAAGGACATCCCACTTCCTGGATGGAGCATCTTTGAGCCCTGTTGCAGGGAGGAGAGCTGCGGGGCAGGGACTTGCAAGGTCTATTTTGTGCCAACTGGTAGAGTAACTTTCCCTCTCACACGGCCCCCACCAGCCTCTGCCATGCAGGGGAGTAGCTAGGGGCTGCAGAAGAGCCATGAAATTGGGGCCTGGGCCCTGCAGAGAGTAGATACAGGCCAGGTGGGGCTACCTTCTTCCTTCTGCCCACCATGATGAACTTTCTGCAGGCCAGCACATGAGCGATGCCTTTGCCCAGGTGAACCCCCTGAGGAAAGTACCTGCCTTGAAGGATGGGAACTTCACCTTGACTGAGAGGTAACCGGAGCACCATGGCTGCTACCAGACTTTCTGGAACTATCTTGTCCTGACTCTATTTTACAGACAACTCTATTTTACAGAGGTGAAGTGCCCTTTGCCCAACATCCCACAGAGTCAGGACTGGAACCCACGTTGGACTGTCTCAGTTCACAGGGGTGGCTGGAAAAGCAAGCATCTGTTTTACTTTTGTACCAGTCCTGTGGCTATTGGTGCGAGAACCCCAGAACAGGGATGTGCAGCATGACAGCAGCCCCCCCTCCCCCCCAGGGAGCAGCCCTCTGGCCAAACTTTTGCTGAGATGGCCAGGGCCGTCTGGGCAATCCAGCGACTCCACTCTGGGCTTCAGCTTCCCTGTTGGCTTGTCCATGGGGGGACTTCCAGACCTTTTATATCACAACAGTTCCTAAGAAGTAGAAACCTCTTTTTTTGTTAAACAGATTTATTTATGCAATATAAGAATTTATTTATGCCAGAGGCCTGTGGGGGTAGGGGGGGTGAGAGGATTCACCAGAGACAGAGCAGGGAGCAGAACAGGCAGATTAACGGAAGTACACTGCCGATGGGAGCAGCAGGCGAGACAGGAAAGGTCTGCTGCGCCAGCAGGCGAGACAGGTGAGACAGGCGAGACAGGAGAGGTCTGCTGCGCCATATGGGTCCCCTCCCTGGCAGGCAGCAGGGATCGAACTCGTGGCTGCAGTTTGCTTCATAGTGCATTGCTTAACCCACTGCACCACCAGGGAGGCCCCAAGAGTAGAAACCTCTTTTGGGAAGGTCAGACCTTTTCCCAGGTCCCTTTTGCCACCTAAGTCACCCCTCCCACAAGGAAAACCTGTTGCTTCATAACTCATTTCTGGAATCTCAAGATGGATCCACCCAGTGAATTCCTCTGACGCTCTGCCAGCACCATTCTTCCTTCCTGCTGCCTCTACTGTCCCCAGTCTTTGTGCCACTTGGGGTCGAACACCCACAGATACCTGCCAGGGGCAGCATGCAGTCTCTGCTTTTCTGTTTCTTCTTTCCCCCTTGGGAGTCTTGTGACTTGGGAGTGCATTGTTCCTTGGAGGTGGCTAGAACAATTAACCAGAGCAAAAGGAGCAAACAGTATTTGCATAGACAAGTGAGTTGTTGGGGCTGGGGCGTGGATGGGGAATTTCTAATGAGGAACACAGGCCAGTGGCAGGTACAGAGGGTTTTAGCCCTTTTGGCTGTTGTGCCCAGACTTTGAGGTTCCCTAGGTTTCTGAAAGCAAACCTATATCCCCAAATTTATACATCTTCTGTGGCCTTTGAGATCTATCCCTGTTCCAACACCGTAGCAGTCCTCATAACCCAGGAGAAAGCTACAAGGTCCTTATCTGTTCTGCTGTTCCATGATCCTGCATCATCTCAGTGTTTCTCAGAGGTGCTTTGGAGAACTGACAGGAAAACATTTTTGAGCAAGCAGGCCACCTAAGGTTGATCTCAATGCTATATGCATGGAGACTGGAAAGAATTCAGCTTTGATGCTGTCTCCTCCAGGAAGCTCTCTCTGATTGGAGACAGTTTCTGAGCTATTAGCAGGACACTTTGGTATGGATGAACTTGGGTATTAGCCTCAGCAAGGTTTTCAGCTCTACCAAAGGCGATGTGCTTTGGGCAAGTTCCTTGGCACTGTTCAAAGTTGTGCTTTCTTGTCTGGCAAATACCCTGGCACACGGTCAGGAAGATTAAAAAGGGAATTCTGCGAAGCCTCTGACAGTGCTCTTCCACCACCCATCTCGCCCTCCCCTTCCCTGCAGTGTGGCTATCCTGCTCTACTTGACCCACAAGTACAAGGTTCCCGACCACTGGTATCCTCCCGACCTGCAAGCCCGTGCCCGTGTGGATGAGTATCTGGCTTGGCAGCACCAAACCCTGCGAAGAAGCTGCCTTCGGGCCCTGTGGCATAAGGTGAAGCCTCAGTGAGGACATTACCCCAAAGGGTCAAGGCACCCCTGCTTTCTTCTTTTTCAGTTTGGATAGTTTCTATTGACCTGACTTTGACCAATTTCTTTCGTGATGCCCAGATTGCTATTAAGCCCGTCTACTACAGTCTTTATCTAAGATTTATATTTTGCAGTTTTAGAAATTTCATTTGGTTCTTTATTCTAGAGTTTGTATTTCTCTGCTGAAATTTAGTACCTGTTCAATCATTTGGTCCATTTTTTCTTCTAAATTTTTTAAAAATTATTATTAATTTATACATACAAGAGCTGGGGTACAGGTCAGAGTCCAGGGTGGTGAGAGGATTCACCAGAGACAGAGTGGGGAGCAGAACAGGCAGACTGACTTGAAACACACTGCTGAGGGCAGCAGCGGGGTGAGGCAGGAGAGGTCTGCTGCACCATGTGGGTCCCCTCCCTGGCCGGCGGCAGGGATCGAACTCATGCTGCAGTGGCTGCGGTTTGCTTCATAGTGCGTTGCTTAACCCACTGCGCCACCAGGGAGGCCCTCTTCTAAATTTTTAATGTATTTATAATAGTTATTTAAAACTGTCGGCTAATTTTAATAGCTGGTTTTTTGCAGGTCTGTTTCTATTGGTTATTTTTCACCCTCTTGATTATGATTCACTTTTTCCTTTTTCTTTGCTTGTCTTATAATTTATTATTGTGTGCCAAACATCATGTATAAAAGAAGAGTAGACATCAATAATATATACCCAAAGGAGGGCTTGCATTTTCCTCCATCAGGCCACAATTCAGGGCTGTAGCTTTAGTTACAAAGTTACTTTCACTTTGTCTCTGGCTTCTGATACCTCGGGGGTAGATCAGGTTCCTCTCTTGCTTCTGCAAGGACTTGGAATGTGGACACTAACTACAACTCTGTTGTGTGTATGTGTGTGTTTTCTTTCTCTTTTAAATTACTTCTTAAGATGTTTGCTTTCTTTTTTAGGTGTAGTCCCCATAGAGTTTCCACCACCAGTTCACCCGTGCACCATCACCGTAGTCCCTTGTGCTCTTCCCGTTCCTGCCTTGATGCCAGTCCCTCCCTCTTCCCTGCAGATGTCTCTGATTTGTAGTTGTCGGTTTATTTTTCTTTTGTTGTATTGTGTATTTTTTGTTGTTGTTGATGTTATTACTATTTTTTCCTCTTGATCCCCTATATTCCTCCTATAAGTGAGACCGTCCAGTATTTTTCTTTTTCCTTCTGAGGAAAAAGTTTGGATAGTTTTTATTGACCTGACTTTTTCCTTTCTTCTTATTTCACTGAGCATAATCCCTTCAAGCTCCATCCATGTTTCTGCGAATGGCTCTAGTTATCTTTTTGGAAGGCTGAATAATATTACATTGTGTATATATACCACATCTTGATCCAGTCATCTATTTTTGGGTATTTGGGTTGATTCCACAACTACAATTCAATTATCAGAGTTTTCTGCATTTTGGCACTTCCCTCAGTCTCTATATTGCTGTGAGTTGGAAAAATCCCATGTTGGTGGCTGGCATCCTTGCTTGCTTAGAGCCTAGAATGAAAATGGCTTACCTAGAAAGGGCTCATTCTCCTCTGGAACTTAGTTCACTGGTCCAGTGCTGCACAACAGAAGTAGACAGTGAGCCATATATGTAGTTTAAAATTCTCTAGCAGCCAATTTTTTTAAAATGTAAAGAAACAGGGGAAATGACCACATTAATATTTTACTTAACCCAGTATATCTAAAACATTATCATTTTGGTTAATACACACATGAAAGCTCAGCATCACTAATCATTAGGGAAATACACATTAAAACTACAAAGATAGGTCATTTCAATACCCATTAGGAGGACTATTGTATATTTTTTAAAAAATAACAGGTATCTTGGTAAGGGTGTGAAGAAATTGGAACCTTTGTGCACTGTTGATAGGAATGTAAATAGTGTAGCTGCTATAGAAAATAATGTGGTATTTCCTCAAGAAAGTTAAAACTAGAATTACTAAATAAGCCAGCAATTCCACTTCTGGATATATACTTCAAATGACAATAAATATTTGTTTGTTAAAGTAAACAATCCAGTCAATAAATGGGCAGAAGAATTTAAAAGACACTTATCCAAAGAAGAAATACAAATGGTAACAGGCACATAAAATGTTCAACATCCCTCATAATCAGGGAAATGCAAATTAAACCCACAATGAGATACCACCTCACATCACTAAGAACGGCACATATTAAAAGAAAACTAGCAACTACACATGTTGGCGAGGATGCAGTGATTATGCTCAGTGAAATAAGTCAGAAGGCAAAAGAAAAATACCGGATGGTTTCACCCCTAAGGAATATAAGGGAACCAGATAAGCGGCCAAGGAAAAGAACAATAACAACAATAATAATAATGATTAAAAAAAAACACAACAAAACAAAAAGACAAGGACAAATCGGGGACACATTGTGGGAAGTGGGGAGGGAATGGGTTGAGGGCAGAAAGAGCACAAGGGATGAGGTGATGGTGCACTGGTGAAATGGTGGTGGGAAATCCATGGGGACCACAATTGATGTAAGAAATATATAAATAAATAAATAGCCCATCTTCCTAGTTATTTATACTATATGAAGTTCTGATTTTATCGTTAGGTGAATGGTGGTTATAAAGGTTCCTGAGCTATCCCCATCCCCAGGCCCCCAAAGTGTGAAACCAATTGTTCATGTATCTTTGAATCATTCTGTCAGATATTGCCAAGGCTAAGTCAGAGATCACAGAAAAAGGAATATTCTGGGAAAGAGGTCCTCTAGGAATTGCCCTGCAGGTCTATGGGAGAAAAGCACTAGTAACTGGGAAGCAGTTCCAAGGAAGGGGCTGGGTTGCCTCTAAGACTATCTGGTGGCTAACACCCTTTTTGCCTTCCCACCCACCAGGTGATGTTCCCTGCTTTCCTGGGAGAGCAGGTAGATCCTGAGGTGCTGGCAGCCACACTGGCAGAGTTAGATGTGTCCCTGCAGCTGCTTGAGGACAAATTCCTCCAGAACAAGTCCTTTCTTGCAGGGTCCCACATCTCTCTGGCTGATCTGGTGGCCATCACAGAGCTGATGCATGTGAGTGCTGTGGACAGGTTGGACCTGCCAGGTGTGTGTGGGAGGGTGCGGCTGGGTGGTTGCTGAAGTCCTCCTCATGCCACCCTTATGTAGCCTTGGCACTGTGCTTCTGTGTGAAAACCTCTTTCAGAGCTCTGTGGCCCCCCAAACCAGATGTTGCCGTCCTTAGCCTCACCCATCCACTCCCATTCTGTCTCCTCTCTCCCTGTAGCCTGTGGGTGCTGGCTACCAAATCTTCGAAGAAAGACCCAAGCTGGCAGCATGGCGTCAGCGCGTGGAGGCGGCAGTGGGAGAGGACCTCTTCAGGGAAGCCCACGAGGTCATCCTGAAGGCCAAGGACTCTCTACCAGCAGACCCCACAATAAGGCAGAAACTGAAGTCCAGGGTGCTAGCCATGATCCAGTGAGCCATGAGGCCTCACCCTGCCACTTTCCTTAGCAGTTCACAAAGCACCTTATCTCCAAAGTCCCATGGAAGGCAGGAGTGGCTTGCTCACAGCCACTTACCGTTGTTCCCCAGCCCAGATCCCTAGCCCTAGCTCATCCTCTATAGTTGCCTGAAAGGCATGATGAGGATGGCACGCCCAGACCTTGTCTCCTTTAGTCACTGCTTTTGTTTTCAATTTGGGAAATAAACCTGGGCTCAGCCTGAACCTCTGCTTTGAACTCTGATGTGTGATTTATTTGACCTTCCATCTTCCTTGGTGCTGGTCTTCGTCTCTATCCAAAAGGCAACCCCCCTTCCTAGGTCCTGTGGGTCAGCTTCCCCCTGATGGCTGCAAATGAATAAATGTCCTTTAGCTTTTAAGTCTGTAGAAGCTGACATAAGCAGAGCCATTTTAAAATGGAGTTGTGTACCCATTCCAGAGAAAATGCCTTGCGCTCTTGTTCCTTGAATCTTTGGACTGCACTGTCCCTTTGGACTGGGTCAAATTTCAGTTTCTTTGAGAAACTGTCAAGAAAACAACTGTTTGGTGTGTCCCTGGTGGCACAGGGGTTAAAGTTTCAGTGTTATCAAGCTATCACCAGCCACAGTGGCATGAGTTCATGAGTTGATGCCCAGCCACATGGCACAGCAGTCCTCTCCTGCCTTGAGTTGAGCTCTTTTAAAACTACTTACTGCATTTTCCTCTTTTCTACCCATAAAACCCTTAGGACAATGTGCTTCCTTAATTGCAATTCTTTTATCCCCAATACACGAGTATGTTTTAATTGCCTCCTAATTTTTAGGTTGAGTTCTTGGAGAGAGTAACTTGTCAGATAGCACAGAGGTCTGCAGGCAGCCCACAGTGTCAGCAACACGAATGGCAATCCATCAGTTGGCTGGGCCGGCCTCCTAGGACATGACCACCGAGTTTGTAGACCACGACTCCTGCATTTGTCCCAAGGAACTGGTCAATAGAGGACAGTCTCAATGGCAGCTCTCCTGATAGCCTCCATGCAGGGCCTTAACTGCTGTGCTTAGGGTCTATAAAACACAAACGGGAATAGAGTGCTCAGATTATGTTTTAGAACATTCAGAGGGGCTGTGGGGGTTGAACTACACAGCAGCCAGGGAGAAAGCTGGGAAATTGGATATTGTAGTAATCCAGTCAAAGGTGATTTGTGAATAGGCCGGGAAGTAAGTGGAGAGCATGGTCCCCTCCAGTTTGGGGAGGGTTGCAGCACTAGACCAGCGGGGCATTTTCCAGGGGCTGGGCAGGTAGAGGTCTTCCTTAAAAGGGAAACATGGGAAAGAAGTGAAGACTTTGTAAGCTCCGGGTAAATTGTAAACCCCACAGGATTTCAGCTTCCCAGATGTGTAAGGAATATGGCGCCAGGATTAGGGTGAGGGGGTTCATGCCTTCCAGACGGTGTGGGCCTGGCCTCTGCAGGCATCCGGGTTCATACACCCTCTCCAGTAACTCCCAAGTCACTTGGCTCAGAGGAGGTTAGGGCCCTTCCTTTCTCCTCCCTTTGTTTACCTTGGGAAGCCCCACCTCTTGGAAGCCCCACCTCTTGGAGGGTGGGGGAGATGGTTTGGGCCGACTGTTTTGATCGCAGTCCAGTCTTTACCGCCCTAAATTCACCGGGAACTTCTGTGCTGGAAGTACCTCTGGTGTCCCAGTTGCCATTACCAACACCCTGCCCTCCTCCCGCATTTGACAAAGACAGACCTCAAAGTCCAGGGAAGGGGTGTGGCTTGGCTGTGAAATCCAGGTTCTCCAGACCCTCCTATCGCCTTCTTTCCGGTTCTACTCCTCCCTTTCCCCCCTCCCTTCTCCCCCTCCCCTCTTCCTCCTCTTTCCCGTCCCCTCTTCCCCTCTCCCTCCTCCCCGTCCCCCGTCCCCTCTCCCCCCTTCCCTCTTTCCCCCGCCTTTCTCCCTCCCTCCCCCTAGAGCTTCGCTTCCGAAGAGGGAAGATGGAAGAGCAAAGGACATCGCTGATTGGCCCAAAGTTCTCCTGCGTCGTCCAACGGGAGGGGAGAGGGGTAGCCAAGCTCTAGCTGAAAACAGCGCGAGGCTGCAGGTTCGGTGGCTCGGCAGTTCCTTCCTGCGGTTCCAGTACCTATCCTGCCCCCGGGTTTCCTCGCTATCCCCGCCATGGGCCTGGAGCTCTACCTGGACCTGCTGTCGCAGCCCTGCCGCGCCGTCTACATCTTCGCCAAGAAGAACGGCATCCCGTTCGAGCTGCGCGCGGTGGACCTGCTGAAAGGTGGGCCGGCCGGTGGCTGAGGGTCTGGGTGGCCTGTGTGCAGCGAGAACCGCGCTCGTCCACGTCGTCTCAGTCAGCTTAAGTGCAGACAGCCCGGGAGAGAGAATCCCCAAAGGGGAGCCTGCACCTTTACCTAGTGAATGGAAACATTTTTCAAAATACAGGTTAAGAGGGAGCAGGGCAGGTGGGAGGGTCGAGTGGGGGTACTGTGCAAGGAAATGGAGATAAGCCCTGCATACCTCAACGGCAGGATTTGGAGAGAACGGTGAAACTACTTCCTAGTAGGGGTAGTTCCCATCTTCAGCGTTTCTGCATCTGCTATCAGCAGAAGGTGGTTTCACTTCCATCTGAGTCTCCTCTTTACTGCTCTGGACCCTGCCTAGATCCCCTGATGTTTTCAGAATCCAGTGGAGGGGGCAGGGCTGTAACTGGACTGTAGGATAAGTTCTGGAATCAGAATCTCTCAGTCAGGCTAGGAGGCCACTCAGCTTCTGCTGGTGGTGCACCCAGCCTGGCCACGAACTGTTGCCTTTCCACCCAGCTTGGTCATGCCAACACTCCTTGGGACAGGGGCTGCAAGGACAATAGGTAGGGATGATTCTGAACACTCAGTAGAAGGGTAAAGGGGCCCACAGGTATGCCCTTAACCAGGCTGGGACCTGGCTCCACTGCAGCCTTCTATGCCGCACATATTACTTGGTCTGCCCTCCAGCAATGCCCTGATTGGTGTGGTAGGCAGAAGTGAGTGAGACTGGGAATTCCCTCTGGAGAGCGAGCCTTGAATCACCTCTCTGCCCTAATCCAAGGCCCGAGAAGAGACTGATTGACCCTGGACTCAAGGGGGTGGGCCAGGAAGGGTGGACTCGAGTGGAGGCAGGATCTGTGACCCAATGACTAACAGAGTGGCTTCCCCTTTCCTATTGCCCTACCTGGGTAGGGGCCTCAGAACGCTGGTGCCTAGGTGTTGGGGTGGAAGGGTGGCAAAGACCTCAGAGAGCCCAGAGTTTTCCCCACCACCTTGCTGCTCTCTCCCACAGGCCAGCACCACAGCGCTTCCTTTGTCCAGGTGAACCCTCTGAAAAAAGTACCAGCTTTAAAGGATGATGACTTCACCTTGGCTGAGAGGTAACCTGGGCTTATGGAGCCAGTCAGCAGCCATTGTATGTTCACTGTTGATGGCTTAGATTACAGCTTAAGTGCCCTGAGCACTTGTGCCAGCCCCAGGGTAGAAAGTGGGCTGAAGCAGGAAGTACCCAGGGCTGGGAGGGGCTGGTTTGTCCTGCTTCCCCTGCATTGCATAGAAGAAGCCAGGAGAGGGCAGGGACACAGGGCTTCATCTGCCTCTCAGGCCTCCTCACTGCCAACTCAGTCCTCAGGCAGGAGAATTCTAAGTAAGGAGCAACAGTGTAGGGGCAGCATGACACAGGGCAGGTTCTCCGTGATTCAGGCAGACGAGTAAAGGAGCAATCTGGAGCCCTTGGTGGCTTTTTCAGGCTTTTATTAATCTCTCTGCATCAGAGGCCACCAGGTCGGCCAGGCAGGCCTGGCGGGGTGGGGGGCCCGGGAGGGACGCTAGCGGGGGCAGGAGGCTAGTAGACCTCTTAGCCCCTGGTGAACCTTCTCTCTGTTCACGCTGGGCTGCTGCTGCTACAATTGCTTCTACCGCGCTGCTCTCCTTCTGCTCCTCCTTCTTCTCCTGGCTTCTCTGTGATGCCACCCTAAGATGCCTAGTCTCTCAGCCCAGGCGCACTCACTTACGTGTGCCCACCATCAGGCATGTGTGCAGGACTGCAGGGGTCTATCATTAATGCTAATGGCAGGAGGGTGGAAAAACCTGATAACATTCATTTATCCTGCAAGCAATTATACCAAGTACTGTAGAGCCACTATGTCTTCTGACTTCCTGCACTTCAGGGGCAAGTGCATTTCCCTGAATTGAGGAAGTACCCAGAGACCTTCAGTGGCTATTTGGTGAATGCTCACCTGGGCCAAGAACTGTCTAAGCCCTAAGGTTAGATGAGTGCACATTTCTAAGCTTTTGTCCTCATGGAACTCATTTTAGAATGGGGTTCTGACAATAGTCTATATAAACGGGTAATATCATGTGGTGCTGAGTGTCATGAAGAAAACAAGTAGGGTAAATGGGGGTGGGTATGATTTTGAGTAGGCTATTGAGTGAAGGCTCCCTTGAGGACATGGCATATGAGCAGGTCTAGGTTTCTATTGTGAACGCTATTGGAGGGGAGGCGGAAAAACCTGGTAACTTTCATTTGCCCTAATGTATATCTATATATGTATTTGCATGCCTTAGTGTACATGGTAGAACAGCCCAAATAGAACTAACTGTGTGACCCACAGAGATAGTGAAATGCTCCACTTACAGGAGCTAAGGAAAGACATGTGAGCCTTGGGGTCCTGCTGACTTGGGACCTGGCTCTCTGGAGTGGCTGCAGTATGACTGGGATATGTCTTGCCCCTGTCATGTCCCCCAGTGTGGCCATCCTGCTTTATCTGAGTCGAAAGTACAAGACCCCCGATCACTGGTACCCCCAGGACCTGCAGGCCCGTGCCCGTGTGGATGAGTACCTGGCATGGCAGCACACTGGTCTTCGGAGCTGCTGTACGCGGGCCATGTGGCAGAAGGTAAATGGAGCCCGAATGCTCCAGGATGCTCAGGGGATGGATGGTACTTTGTTTTAAAACTTTCCTTCACATCTGAGACCTTCAGACACCAACGTCTAGAATGTAGCGACTCCCTAGTCTAATCAACTTGTGTCCCCAAGGACTACCCGAGGCGTACAGTTAGGGAGCGAGTCCTCTGGTATGCCTGGATTCCTGAGCTGCTGGAAAGTAATCCTGTGCATTTTTTTAACTCTCCAAACTTCTTAGGCATATTGTTTTTTGAGGTCGAGAAAAACCGTATACACTTTGCCATATACACCCTTTCCACATGATGTTAAGTGAAAAAACTCAAACTAGAAGAAGTGAGGAGGCATTTCATGAAATATTGATCTGCTCTCTGAGTATGCAAGGATTTCAAGCCCAAGAACAGTGAACGAACTTAAGGAAAAGCCTAGTGAAATTTGTATGAAGTTTTGAGTAAGGAAAAAAAGCATTAAAACAAGCAAAAAAATGTGGGACGATTTTGGCACGGATATGTGAGAAAGAAGAAATGTTCTTAATATTTAAGAATCTCTTATAAACCCATCAGACAAAGATAGAGGAGAAAAATGGGCAAAAGAAAGCAGCCAGAGATTTAATTGAAGAACAGAGAAATTGGTCAGTAAGTGGATGAAAACACATTTAACTTCAATAAAAATCAAGTAAATATATATGAAAACAGCACGCATGTACTATTTTTACTTATGAAATATGCAGAGGTTTTTGAAACGTCTTCTCTGGGTTATTTGTAGAGCACGCACATAGTGCCTGACATACAGTGGGTGTGCTGGGCGTTAGGCAGCCTGAGATAGGCATGTTTATGCCTGTTGCAGTGGGGTGCCGCCATTCTGGAGGTTTCTGTAACCTTAAAAGTATCTTTCTTGAAGTAGTGAGAGCTGGAGAATGGAGAGAAGTCAAGTAGACAGAAGTCAAGTTGCTCCAAGTGTGGGCCACATACCTGGGGATTAGCATCACCTGGGAGCTTGTTGGAAATGCCACTTTAATCAGATCCCAGAGGGACTGGCATGTATAGTACCATTTGAGAAGCCTGGGTGGAGCAGGAGGTGGGAGTGGGGAGAGGACGACTGCTGGGGAGAGGATGGGCTTTGTGTTAAGGCCTTTCTGATGAGAGCAGTGGGAAGACTTATACAGGGAGAAGATACGGACTGATTGGGATTGTAGGAAGATCTCCCTGGTTGTCCTGTGTGAGGGCCCACGTGGAGACAGAAGTGGAGTACATGAGGCCTGAGCTGGTAGTGATCATTGTGAGAATGGGTGGACGGTAGCGATGAGAAATCTGAGGACTGGTGATAGGCTGAATGGGAACAGGAACCAGGCTAGGTTTGAGGCAGATCCTGAGCCCTCTCTCTGCCTGCTCACCTACCAGATGTTGATCCCTGTGTTCTTGGGCGAAACAGTGCCCCCTGAGGTACTGGCATCTACTCTGGCTGAGTTGGACAAGTGCCTGCAACTGCTTGAGGACAAGTTCCTGAAGGACCAGACCTTCCTTACTGGGCCCCATATCACAGTGGCTGACTTGTTAGCCATCACAGAGCTGATGCATGTAAGTAAGGTGATGCTATGGAATGGGTGGTCCTCAAGGCAGTGGGGTGTTCTGGGAAGGAGCCAAAGTATCATCTCATTTTGACCTTTCTACCTGTGGGACCCATGACGAGTCACTTCCCCTTATGAGAGTCCTCATTTATAAACTGGGGCTTCAAAGGGGAAAATCCACCCCAGGGGTCACTAAGTCAGATCTTGATGCCTTGTGTTTGACCGTGTCCAACCCTTCACTTGGCTTCCTCTCCCCATAGCCTGTCAGCGCTGGCTGTCAAGTCTTCAAAAGCAGACCCAAGCTGGATGCTTGGCGCCAGCGTGTAGAGGCTGCGGTGGGGGAGGACCTCTTCCAGGAGGCCCACGAAGTCATCATGAAGGCCAAAGACCTGCCTCCAGCAGATACTGCCATGAAGGAGAAGCTTAAGCCCTTGGTGCAGGTTTTTTTGCGTTGAGTAAGAGGCTGGGCCCTCCGAGCCACTGATGACAATAAAGACCATTTTCAGAATACAGAGCTGGAGCCTCCCCTACCTGCCTGTGAGCAAGACCCCCTGCATGGTTTCTGGTCCATAGTTCCCTCCATGTACCAGTTCTTTTGTCTTCTCACTCCCAGTTGCCCCTTCCACTCCTACTTCCAGATGACCTCTGGAAAGAACTTTAGTAAACATATTTAACCCTGTCCCTCCTCTGAAACTTTCCTTGGTTCCTCTTGCCCTGGGGTAAAAGTACAAGTCTTTGAGCTTTGCCTTAGAGGCCATGCTTCCACTGCTCCCAGGTGCCCTCTTGTGGTTCCATACAGTAGCCCATCATGTTCCCGCTTCCACTTGGCCTCCTGGCCTTGACTCATTTGGTTCCTGCTACCTCCAGAGCCTCTTGGCATTTGTCATTATGGCAAACTTCTACCACATCCTCAACCCTAGACCCAGTCAGATGACCCCTCTAGTCCCAGTGTTTCTCTTTTTCTGTCCTGTCAGGGAGTTGGTTCCGCATCCTCTGGGCTGAGCACCTGTTACTGATCTCATGAAGAGATGTCTGAATTAGTAATGGCCTTGGTCTCTTAGGTGTCTCTCCTCCTCCCTCTGGGATGTAACTCTACCTCTGATATTAATTCCCTGCAGGGATGGAACTCCCTGCAATTTTCTGGCCATCCAAGTGCTGCTTAGAGACCTTCCTCTTCTATGCCTGTTCATGCCTCCACATTGTGTTCTCTATGCTCGTCTCTGGGTCCCAGACATTCCATCTGACCCTGCCCTTTCCCTTCAGGTCTGTGATAGCCTACCTCTGATAATGGAGTCATGCAATAAAGTGCTAATGGACAGAGACATCAGCCCACCATCCTTCCCATGGAGACTCCGTACACTCATAAAATTTTATAGGTGTAATTAAAATTGTTCATAATACACAACTTTAATTATATTTTCATTTACAATTCAAACAACCTCATAACACTGATGAGAGGATGCACCATGTTTAGCCACATCAACAGATTTCCACATTCTAAATAACACTTTTTGTTTTACCTATAAAAATACAGGGGTACATGGGCTCCTTGGCAGTGCACAGGGTTAAGTCTCAGCACTATGAAGCTATCAGCAGCCAATGCAGCATGTGTTCAATCCCTGGCCAGGGAGCTGACCCACATAGTGCAGCAGATCTCTCCTGTTGCACCCACTGCTCCCCCAAGCAGTGTGCTTCATTCAATCTGCCTGTTCTGCTCCCCAATCTGGCTCTGGTGAATTTGCATGACCCCTACACCTCTGGCCTGCACCCAGCTCTTGTATGCATAAATAAATAAATAATTGGATCTCCCTGGTGGCACAATGGGTTAAGCAACACACTATGAAGTAAACTGCAACCACTGCAGCACAAGTTCGATCCCTGTGGCGGGCCAGGGAGGGGACCCACATGACACAACAGACCTTTTCTGTCTCGCCTGTTGCTCCCCTAAGCAGTGTGTTTTGGTCAATCTGCTTATTCTGCTTCCCACTTTGGTGAATCCTTTCACCCCCTGCACCTCTGGCCTGTAACCCAGTTCTTATAGGCATAAATAAACCTTTAAATATATTTTTAAATATATGGGGGTACCATAAATATTGCTGGGAATTCTGCTGGATCCTGATTCCTATCCCCTGGTGTACAGTCCTTCACTCTAAGGCAAAGTTGCTATCAGCCTAAGTGATAGAGATCTGTGGGGGCAGTGAGCCCAATGTTCTCTGCACAACCCCACCAGCGCCCACAATTTGTCACCAGGTCTTATGATGAGAAGCTGAGATTTCGATAGTGATGATGAAGTCATCGGACTTTAAAATGATGGCAACTCCTTCAAAAATTATTTTAAGCCTCATGAGGATGTAACGTTAAAAGGGTCGTGCCTGGGGCAGTCCCCTATAGGTGTACGTATTTTGAGAGTATTCAGAACTCCCAAAGGACACCATGTGCTCTCAGCTCCACAAAGACACAGAAGAAACCGTGGCCAGTTTGGAGCGGGCAGGACCTGAGCTTGCTGGGCGGGACTACGGGGAGTCCAAAGTCTTGTTTGGGGTGTGGTTACCAGGAGCAAGCCAGGATGGGACTTCCGGAAATCTGGGTCAGTGAACTCGAGGGGGTGTAATCTAAACAGCCAATCGGGGAGAGGCTGCGTGTTTGTCCAGCCAATGAGGAGCCCGGTTTCCAGGCCGCCCTGCGGCTGCTTCCTATTCCTCTACACTAGGGGACGCCTCTCCCGCCACCGGTCATTCTTCCTCTCCCACCGCCGCTGGCTCCCTTTCCCACCCGACATGCCGTTTCTTGAGCTGGAAACGAACTTGCCCGCCAGCCGCTTGCAGGCGGGGCTGGAGAAGCGGCTCTGCGGGACCGCCGCAGCCATCCTGGGCAAACCCGAGGACGTGAGCATGGGCCAGGGAGCATTGGGTTGGGGGAGGGCTTTTTCCACGCCCGGTTTCCCCACCGTGACCTGACTTTTCCTCCCAGGGAACCCCGCACACTCGCCCACCAAGCTCTGATCTGTCTCTTTCCATGACCTCGCGGTCCCATCCCCTTACAACTGGTCTGCTCCGTGTCGCTTCCCAGCCATGACCCCGACGTGACCTCCAAGGCCTGTGCCAGCGCCTCTAGCTCTGACCCTGAGGGGCTCTCCACGCTCTCCTTGTCGGGTCCTCGGCTTGAGGACGGCTTGCTCCGACTTCACGCGGAACGTTTGTGTCTCCCACAGCGCGTGAACGCGACAGTGCGACCAGGCCTCATCATGGCAGTGAATGGCTCCTCTGAGCCCTGCGCGCAGCTGCTTGTCTCCTCTATAGGTGTGGTGGGCACCGCGGAGGAGAACCGCAACCACAGTGCCCGTTTCTTCGAGTTCCTCACCAAGGAGCTGAATCTGGGCCAGGACAGGTGTGTAGGGGCACCCTCTTAGGACTGCAATCCCACCTCAGACAATGCTTCCACCTCAGTCCCTTTTCCAGATTCTTAAGTCCCCCTGTCCAAGAAGGGCCCCATTGATCTGATGGTGAGCCCACCTTCAGAGTGGTAACTGAATTGAATGACTTCCTCCCTCTGCAGTGGTCCCTGTCACTCTTGGGGAAGGCATGGCTCACTACCTCAGTGTTTCTATTTGTGAATCCAGAAGGCTGTCTTTTACCACTCCCTGGGGGGACCTGCAAGGGTCATGTGAGTTGGTGTGCTTTGTGTGTTGGTAACTGGCAATCTGGCATATTGTTACTTGACAGAGTCATTTACCACCTTCCTTCAGGCTTCTCCACATCAAGAGTACTAACAAACATATATGTAAAATAAATATGATATAAACCAAAAATAAATATAAAATAATATATAGAATAATTTTCTAGGAGAACTTTTAAAGATTGATTAGGAGGAATTCTGAGTTAAGTCCTGAGGTTGTGTGACATTTGGGCCTGTGACCCAATCCAGGTCCCTGGTGAAGCTCCTGGGAGGGCCATGGAGCAGTGGAAAAAACATTGACCTGGCTCTCTGGAGACCTGGGTTCTGGGTACAGCACAGCTGGTGGACTCCAGACAAACCTAGAAATGATTCGTTGTCTTCTCTCTTATGACTAGAGGGCCATGTATAAAATGACCCCTAAGAAGTTTCTATAGTCCCCAGGCCTGGGATTCTGTGGCAGGGTTGAAGTTTTCTGCATGAAAAATATCCCTAACCAAGTCCAAGCCTATGAGATATTAAGGGCATCCAGAGCTTGAAATAACCTTCTAGAATGGAATCTTTGATAGCCCAGGAAGTCTGGTGAGGAATGGGCATGTCTTGGGGTTGCCTCAGACTTGTCACTGGGGAGATAAGATAACTAACAACAGTAAGTGACTTTTTGTGAATGCTTACTATATGCCGAGTTACACTATAGGTACCGTGCATGCATGATCCCATTTGATCCTTGTATGTTCTTTCCCCTTGTCTGCACACCCTCATGTAGGCATGCTGTCTCCATGAGGTGGATGCCTCTTTTGGCTTATTTACAGATGGTAAAACTGAAGTCGTACACAACCCCTCTCCTGTGTCCCACAGGTTATTCCCAGTATGTTGGTCCTTTTCACCAGGAACTTCCCATAACTTTGTGAGAGGGGACAGTCATTCATTCCACATCATTATTTTTGGTCACCCTATGACTGGTTGGAGCCAGGCTTTGAGAAAACAAAGATGCCTGGGGCACTGTGCATGCCCTCAGGGAGCCTATAGTTTAGAAGAAGGAGGGTTGCTCCTCTGAGCTCATAGACAGTGTAAACACAGAGACTGCTATGCTGAATGTCCAGGACCAGCACCATCCTGCCCCTGACATACCCATTACCCTGTGTGAGGTTAGGGGAGATTATTAATGGGATTAAGCAAGCTTGAACAATGTGTAGCAGCTAAGGCAGGATGTCCTGAAAGCCCATGATGGGGGAACCTGGCCAGGGGTCTTGGAAATGAGTTGTTAGTCAAGGAACTGATGACATCTTTTTCTCTATCTTCTGAAGGATAATTGTTCGCTTTTATCCTGTGGAGCCCTGGCAGATTGGCAAGAAGGGGACAGTCATGACGTTTTTATGATGGGCAAAGAGGCCATCCAGGGCATTGGTGAATTGGCCATCCCTTCCAGAGAGACCTGTTGGCAGAATAAGGGCCTGGTGGATACCAGTTTCTGGCAACCCCTTATGCAGTCATGCCTGTGACCTCACAGTCCTCTTCTTCCACTTATTTATGACAAATAAATGAAGAGAGCTTTGTCTTTCAAACATGACTGCTTCACCTCTTTATCCCTCTCCTGTTCTAGCCTGCCCTGGACAATGGGATTGGTTTATGAGGTGGGGATTATAGGGGAGTGGGATGTTTCCTGCTGCTGTTTCATGTATTTAGGCTGCTCCAATCTGAGGTGGAAGTCTCAGCTTGGAGGGCCTTGTTCTCTATACCTTTGTAGGATATTTGGGCCCAATTTCCAAAATGTGTGTGTGGAGACTTGCCCACATGAACAAAGAATTTTCAGACACCAACTCAGGTGAGAATTCAAAGTATTCAATTCAGTTTTGACATTAAGGGAGATAGCATCAGATTCCACAGGTTAAGCACTTATCTCCCAAGACTGCTCTCAGCTACTGGTTATAAGTCAGAAGTTTCCATTACCAGTGATTCAAGTTTGACTATCATTTGTCAGAATGTCACAGAGAGTGCAGGAAACCTGTTTCTCCCTAGATCATGGAGTTATTACAAAAACAACAGTCAGTTGGAAGAGATATGCATAGGGGTAAGGGATGGGGAAAGGGTGTTGGCTTCCATACCCTCCACATTTGCCACTATTCCCAAATCTCCCTGTGTTCACCAACCTGGAAGCTCTCTGACCCCTGCCTTTGGATTTTTATGGAGGCTTCATTACATAGGCATGACTGATTAAATTAATTGCCAGTGGCAGTTGAACTCAGCCTCCTGCCCTCCTTGGAAATCTATTCACGTTGGATTTCCCTAACATCCAGCCCCTATCCTTGCCTGGTTGGGGGGTGGTTTCCCAAGTTACCTCATTAACATAAAAAGAGACACCTTCCTCTCTTGACACTTAAAAAATTCATTTATTGTGAGCCTGAAACTGGGGATGAAGACCAAATATGTATGAGAAATGTGTTCTGGTTATTTGAGTGGCCAAATATCTATTTCCTGTAAATCACAATATTACAATGTGCATGTTCAGGCGGATGTGGAGGGACTGGCATCTGACAGCTTGAGACTTTCCTGCAGATTTAACTGACCAGATGTTCCCTTCAGCTCGGGGTGGTCTGGATAGTTATAGATCCCCAAAACTGCTGTGCCTAGCAGGGAAGCTGGGCTGACTGTGTTTCCTTCTATAGCATTGGCATCCCCAAATTCCGTCTTCTCAGTCTTGCTGAGAATTCTCTGTAACTGCACTTTGTAAAACCCATTCCCAGAATGGCAAACCTGGAATTGCAATATCTGCTACCAGAACCTGAATAATTGGAATCCTTCCTTCCTTTCCCTCCCCCACTCCTGCCTAAATACAGTATCAGAGGATAAATGGACAGGCTGGGGAAACCTAAAGGTATCCTTGTCCAGTCATCTTCCAGATATTTGATGCTGAGTTTATATCTTGTGACCATTAGACACTATAGTGGGCACTATGTGTCCTTGCACAGTTGAGTGATTATTGTTGTCTTTACTGTGCTAGTGAAAGGCCAAATTGAGATTTTCAATCTGTGTGGTCAGATAGTTAATAAAATTAATTTCTGGTGGAAAGTGCCTGTGCCTGCTATGTTTCTAGTTTCCTACCATTGAGAACTCTCACAAAAAGCTGAGTTTGGAGTTCTTTTCTTTCTTTGGCTGTCAACCAGAGAAGTTCAGGGAAGGTTTGTGGGTTGAAAGTGAATGAATGGCTTAAATGCCCAGGTGGGAATTCAGATCTAACCTCTCTCCAGGACTGATGGAAGCTTAGAGTAGAAAGTGTAGGATGGAGTTTAAGATGAAGTTTTCACGGGCTAAAAAACCAGAAGTGGGGATAGGGATGATTAAAGAGTCCTTCAACCAGCTATGGAAGTTTTCAGGTATCTGAGGTGGGGCAGAGGGAAAACCAACCAAACCCAACCTCAAAGCAATAAAATTCCACAAAGGAATGAATCCTCCCAAAGGACACTGTATAAGAATATCAGTCCTTCAAAACTGTCTGCTTGTTTCTATGCACGTGTCTTTCTTAATAAACCTGCCCCTTTCAAAATGCAGTTATTAATACTGCCCTCCTTTCTCTAATGCGGATTTCTTTTTCCTAATAAACCTTTAAACATAAACCTTTGCCTATTTGTGGCTATGTAAATGTCTAAACTTGCTTTATGCTACTGAGGGGGAAATGCCAAAATCTTGTTCAGAGGGACCCAAGACCCCCACCCGGTGAAGCCAAAAAGAAAAATAAGGCAACAGTTTCCTATCAGGTCTCCCTGTTAGAAAAGAAAGGAAGCCAAGCTTATCAGACTAAAGAGGCTGTACTGAAAGTCTATGAGGGATGACTCTCTGCTGGCTGACTGTGTTCCCCCTAAGCCCCCCAAAATGGGAGAATAGGTCTTTATAGGGTTAGGCGACTGCTGGAATTTTTGGTGTACATGAGGGGGTCTGCTGGAGCTGGAATTTATTGTCAGATTTATCTCTGATTTTGTCAGGTTCCCTGGTGCCTAGTTGTGCAGGTTTTATGTGGGGCCTGTTTGTGCTCTCATCACTTCCCACCTTTGGGGGGGACAGCATTATCTTTCCCCACTGTAGTCCTGAGTCACCTCACCACTACCCAAAGTGCTGCTGGTGGCTTGGGCATGGCCTGCATTGTACCTCATTTCCAAACCCCTTTTCAGCTCCTATTGCTTGGACTGCCCTTCCTATCTTTTTCCACTTGTTTCATTGCAGAGCATCTTTCAAAGATATAAAGCACCACCCTTTTCCCTAAGGGTGTGCTCCTCTTAAGATCAAGGTTAGTGGGTCTCCCTGGTGGTGCAGGGGTTAAAGTTTCAGTACTGTCAAACTAGTGCCAGTCTCTGCATCAGAACTTGCATCCAACAAGGCCAGGGGGCTGACCCACATGATGCAGCAGACCTCTCCTGTCTCACCCAGGGCTCCCCTCAGTAGTGTATTTCAGTTGATCTGTCCTTTCTGCTCCCCAGCTGTGCTCTGGTGAATCCTGTCTGCCCCCTCCCCCCCACCTCTGGCCTACACTCCAGTTCTTGTATGCATAAATAAAATAAATCTTTAAAAAAACCCAAAACACCAAGGTTAGTGGCTGTTACTTTTTTCTTGGTACACTGGTAAAGCTTTATGGTGCTTAACAGACTGCATGAGTTCTTACCTATGACTTTACTGTTTCTAAATTAAGTCAAAGAGAAAGCATTAACATTCATTCTGATTTAAACCATCCTTGCTGGACTCAAGCAGCTATGAATGTCAACCATTATGAAGCCCTTCCTTCCCGACATACTTATTGAGCATAAGCTGTCTCACTCATCCCAAGGCCTTTGTCGGAAACGCTCCCACGCTGGAACTTCTTTTCAGCTCTGAAACTGTCATTCCGTCCCTGGGTCTCGTTCTTTTCCCCTTTGTTCCCATAATTTGATTTTATCTGTGACTTTGGGCTTCAGTCCTTTCCGAAAAAAGATGATGCACCGAGTAACATGATGAGAATGTTTTTCCTCTCAGTGCTCCTCAAGTTTCCATGTTTTCTGAGCTGTCCCAGATGGTGACAAAATTAACACGGCCCGTCATTCAGCGACTTTTGGACCAGGCACCCTATTCTGCGCTTCCCAGTTATTAGCAGTGGTGGCTCCGGAGCCTGGCGCGGGAAACGACCGCGAGCTGGCGCTCCAAGCCCACAACAGCGCTGAAAGTGGCAAGTCAGGCTCCGGAAGCGGGTCAGGGATGCCGCCTGGCAGCTCCGAATCCGGCCCGCTGCCGCTCCAAGACACCCGCAGCCCCTCAGGAGGGCCTGAGGCGCGTGCGCC
Organism: Galemys pyrenaicus; assembly: GCA_019455555.1. Taxonomy (NCBI): domain Eukaryota; kingdom Metazoa; phylum Chordata; class Mammalia; order Eulipotyphla; family Talpidae; genus Galemys; species Galemys pyrenaicus. Next base: position 13,438,418 of record JAGFMF010011418.1, on the reverse strand, counting down.
GTCGCTGATTGGCCAGCGAAGCCGGCACTGGAGCCAATGGGAGCGCTCCTTGTTGTCAGGCGCGCCGCCGGCCGGCTAGGGGGTCTGGGTGGACAGGCCGTTGCTGTGGAAACGCCTGGTGAGTTCTTGGGCCGGCGGGTTTGCGGGAACCTCCGAGTGAGGGCGCGGCTCTTCGGAGTCCGGGGCGGGGCGGGTCTGGGCGCCGGCGTGAGGGGCTTCACGTGCGGGGCCGAGGCCGGAGCTAGCGCCCCAGAATACCGCACACCGGAAACCGAGGCTGGAGAGAGAGCAAGATCCCGGTAGCTCCTTCGGGCCCTCACCGGGGCTCCGGGGTTCCTAGGACGATCTCCAGCGTCGGGAGTAGTTCACCGTGAAGACGACTGCAGCCACATTGATTTTCCGTCTGCTGGGTGCAAAGCGCGCTGCTCGCCCTGGATTCCCGTCCTTTGGCTTCACCTTCACAGCTGTCCTGCTAGGTGAGTGCTGTTATTAGCGCCATTTACGGGTTTGGAAACTGAGGACGAGAAAGGTGAAGTGACATGTGTAAAGTAAACCAGCTCATCATTGGATCAGCGCAAGTCCAGGCAGAAAACCTTGACCACATTGCCTCCCCGGAGGAGGCGGACCCCGGCTAGATGAGTTACGACCCTCGCAGGCGACTAATGGTTTGGGGACCCTCTTGAACTGGGCCTGGGCTTCTGCAGGTGTTGCTGTGGAAAGATGGGATTCCACGAGGCTGGGGTTACTTCTACTGGATTCATAGAAGTATGCTTAGAACAAAAATTTTAATTCATTCAGGGCTGGCAAGCTTTTGTTGTACACGCAATAATATTTAGAACAATGTTATAATACGTTGTGAATATAATTATATTTGTGCTTATAATAATATTTTAGGCTTTGGGAGCCATATTCTGTCTATTCAGCTCTGGCATTGTATTGTGTATACAGCCAAAGACAAAAGTAAGCTAGTGACTGTGTCACAAAAAAATTTTATTTATGGGCACTAAAATTTCATTTTTAGATAATATTTATGTATCACGAATTTTCCCCAACCATTTAAAGATGTGAAAACCATTCTTTGCTCCTGGGTTGTACGAAACAGTGGGCAGGTTAACTTGCAAACCCCTAATCCAGTCCAAAGCCTCATAAGGGTAAACTGAGACCCAGAGAGGGTGTATGCCAAGCTAGTCACACAGCAGGGTAGTGCCACAACTGGGCTTAAGAACTAGGCTTCCTCACTGCTTCCCAGGCGAGAGTGTGCCTCGAAACACCATCACTTATTGGGTTTGGGTGCTGAGTGCTGCAAGTGTGCTCTTCTTTATCATGTGTTCTTAGGGCCCTGGAAACAATGGGCTAGAGAGTTTGGAGACTAAATGTTCTGTTCTGAGAAAATGCCAGTGTTGGTTGGGAGTCTGAGGAAAGGAGAGATTAGATTTTTTCCTCATCTTTATGAACTAGCTGCTCATGCCTTTTTTTTTTTTTAAACCTCCTTTCAGTGCACAATACAGTTCTGGTCCCCAATCCCACATTGTTTACACTTGACAAGTACATAATCTCAAATGATTATTTCTTTTTAACCTTTTTTTTTTTTTTTTAAAGATTTTATTTATTTATGCATATAAGAGCTGGGGTACAGGCCAGAGGTGTGGGGGGTGAGAGGATTCACCACAGAGAGCAAGGAGCAGAACAGGCAGATCAACAGAAGTACACTGCTGAGGGCAGCAGCGGGCACAGCAGGAGAGGTCTGTGAGCCATGTGGGTCCCCTCCCTGGCCGGCAGCAGGGATCGAACTCGTGCTGCAGTGACTGTGGTTTGCTTCATAGTTTGTTGCTTAACCCACTGCGCCACCAGGGAGGCCCTTTTTAACCTTTTTATTTTATTTTTAAAATTTATTTTTTCTTTACCACTATCCCTTTGTGTCCTCTTGTCCTTTTCCTTTTAACCTCAGAGTCCTCAGGATGTTTTATTAATGTCTGTTGGTTTTTGAAAGTGTTTTATGTTGTGGAATTACCTGCTATGTGAATGTCTAGTATTTTTTATCATTCTGACTTTGTTGTAAATAATTCTCACAAATTTCCTCCATTTTGTTGAAAATGCCTGCATGCCATCCTTTCTTGTGGCAATATAACATTCCATGGTTGTATATACTACGTCTTTGTGATCCATTCTTCCATTGAAGGAGATATAGGTTGCTTCCATAGCTGTTGTAAATGATGCTCATGTGAATATTGTAGAACATCCATATTGTTGAGGGTTTCATATTCTCTAGATTTATGCCCAAGATGGAATTGCTGGGTCATACAGTATTTCCATTTTTTTTAAAAGATAAATTCGGGGCCTCCCTGGTGGCACAGTGGGTTAAGCAACGCACTATGAAGCAAACCGCAGCCACTGCAGCATGAGTTCGATCCCTGCTGCCAGCCGGGGAGGGGACCCACATGGCGAGGCAGATCTCTCCTGCCTTGCCCGCTGCTCCCCTCAGCAGTGTGTTACAGTCCATCTGCCCGTTCTGCTCCCCACTCTGTCTCTGGTGAATCCTCTCACCTCCTGTGACTCTGGCCTGTACCCCAGCTCTTATATGCATAAATAAATAAAATCTTTAAAAAAAATAAAAGATAAATTCGGATTGCCATTTTTAAAAAAAAATTTATATATATTCGATACCAGGTGTAGTCCCCGTGGAATTTCCACCACCAGTTCACCCATGCACCATCACCTAAATCCCTTGTGCTCTTCCCACCCTCGTTTTGACCCCTCTCCCCTGAACCCTCCCCGTAAAATGTCTCTGATTTATAGTTGTCTGTTTGTTTTTGTTGTACTTTAAAAAAAAATTATTATTCTTTTCCCTGAACCTTTTTTTTAAAAAAGATTTATTTATTTATGCATACAAGCAGTGGGGTACAGGCCAGAGGCATGGGGGGTGTGTGAGAGGATTCACCACAGAGAGCAGGGAGCAGAAGAGGCAGATCAACAGAAGTACACTGCTGAGGGGAGCAGTGGCACAGCAGGAGAGGTCTGCTATGCCATGTGGGTCCCCTCCCTGGCTGGCAGCAGAGATCGAACTCGTGCTGCAGTGGCTGCTGTTTGCTTCATAGTGCGTTGCTTAACCCACTGCACCACCAGGGAGGCCCTGAACCTTTATTTAGTTCCTTTATATTCCTCTTATAAATGAAACCATCAGATATTTTTCTTTTTCCTTCTGGCATTTCACTGACATAATACTCTCTAGTTCCATCCATGTTGCTGTGAATGGCATTAGTTTATCTTTTTTGATTGCTAAATAGTATTCCATTGTGTATATATACCATATGTTCTTGATCCAGTCATCTATTTTTGGGCATTTGGGTTGTTTCCAAGTCTTATCTATTATTGTGTTGCATTAAACATAGGTGTGCAGGTATCCTTTTCAATTAATGTTTTTGTATCCTTTGGATAGATCCCTAGGTGTAGAATTTCTGGGTCATATAGTAGTTCCACTTTTAGTAGTCTTGAGGAACCTCCACACAGCTTTCCGTAACGGTTGGACTAGTTGCATTCCCACCAGCAGTGTAGGAGAGTTCCTTTTTCATCAAAACAAATTGCTTTCTATAATGGTTTCACCAGTTCACATTCCCATCAACAGTGTGATTGGATTCCTTTTTCTCTGCATCATCTCCAGCATTTGTGGGAGTCTTTTTAAATTAGGATAAGGATATCAATCTCCTTATCGGTTTAATATGCATGTCTCCTATTTGTGATGATGAGCATTTTTTCAATGTCCTTTGGATATATGAATGTCTGGATATCCTTTTTGGCAAATTGTTCATATTTTTTTTAAACATTTGTTTATTTATGCATACAAGAACTGGGGTACAGGCCAGAGTCACAGGAGATGAGAGGGTTCACCAGAGACAGAGTAGGGAGCAGAACAGGCAGATCATGTGAATTGCACTGCTGAGGGGGAGCAGCGGGCAAAGCAGGAGCTACGGTGCTCTGTGGGTCCCCTCCCTGGCCAGGGATCGAACTTGTGCTGCTGTGCAGTGGATGCTTCACAGTGCGGCATTCAACCCACTGCGCCACCAGGGAGGCACTGAATTGTTCATATTTGTTGCCCATTCCTTAACTTAGTTTTTAAGAATTTTACTGTAATGAAATACCATTGTTTTACATCCTCATTTTTATCTTGACATTATAGGATTTCTCTTTACAGTTGTGGTCACCTTGTCTCTGTGTGTGTGTGTGTGTGTGTATTGTTGAATTGTATGAGTTTTTAAATATATCTTCATGTTAATCTCAACAGTTATATATTATGTAAATATTTTCTCCTATTCAATAGAGTGTCTATTTAATAATTATCTTGTATTTTCTTTTGCTGTATAGCAGCTTTTTAACTTGAGGTAATCCTAATTGCTTATTTTTGACTTTAATTCCCTTGCCATAGGAGTTGAGTAACCAGAAATATCTTTATTGTTGCTCTCATGTGACATATTGCCAGTGTTTTCTCCTATGTATTTTATTATTGCAGGTTTTATATCTAAATATTAATTCACTTAGAATTTTTTTATATGGTTTTGGCCAGTAACTAACTTTATTCTTTTATGTGTGGCTTTCCAATTTTCCCAGCACCATTTATTTTTTAAAAAAAATTTTTTTAAAGATTTATTTATTTATTCACACAAGAGCTGGTGTACAGGCCAGAGTTGCGCGGGAGGTGAGAGGATTCACCAGACAGAGTGGGGAGCAGAACAGGCAGATCAACTGAAGTACACTGCTGAGGGCAGCAGCGGGTGAGGCAGGAGAGGTCTGAGGTCTGCCTCTCCATGTGGGTCCCTTCCCTGGCCGGCCGCAGGGATCGAACTCATGCTGCAGTGCCTGTGTTGCTGCAGTGGCTGTGTTTTGCTTCATAGTGAGTTGCTTAACCCACTGTGCCACCAGGGAGGCCCCCCAGCACCATTTATTAAATAGACAGTCTTTTCCCTATTTTATGGTTATGGATGCTTTATCATAGATTAGATATTGATATATGTGTGGAATTATTTCTGGACTTTAGATTTTGTTCCATTGGTCCGTGTATCTGTTTTTGTGCCAGTACCATATTGTTTTTAATACTTTTGCTTTACAGTGTAAATGAAGTTTGAAGTCAGGTAATGGTAGATACCTCTACTTCTCTGTTCTTTTCTTAAGGTTGCTTTTACAATTTGAAACTTTTTGTGGTTCCATTTTTTTTTTTTCAGTCTCTTTGAAAATCTTTTGTGGTTCCAATATTTTTTGTTTGGTTTCTTTGAAAAATATTGCTGGCATTTTGATGGGAGCTGTCTTAAATTTGTATATCACTTTAGGCAGGATAGTCATTTTGATTCTCCCAGTCCGTGAGCAGGGGCTAGCCTCCCACCTCCTTGTGTCACTATCTGTGTCCTTAGTGGTATCTGTCGTTTTTGTTGTATAGGTCTTTTATCTCCTTTGTTAGGTTGACTCTAAGGTATTTATTTTTGAAACGATTGTAAATGGAATTATTTTATTAACTTCTTTTGCTTTGCATTTATTGTTTGCATATAAAAAAAAGCTATGGGCTTTTATATGTTGAGTTTGTAGCCTGACAGTTTGTATTCATTCATTGTACATACTAACTTTTTGATGGAAACTTTTGGATCTTCTGTATGATATTTGGCTGCAAATAGTGATAGTTTCAGTTCTTTTTCCTTCCTGTTTAAAGGCTGTTTATTTCCTATGTTTGTCTGATTGTTCTGGCCAAAACCTCTAGTACTAGGCTAAGCAGAAGTAACAGTGATTGCCCTTGTCTTGTGCAGGATCTTGTGGGGAAAGAGTTCAGTTTTTCACTGTTGAGGATTATAATGGCTGTTGTTTTGTGATATACAGCCTTTAGTATATTGATGTAGGTTCCTTCTAATCCCATCTTGGCATTATAAATGGGTGCTAATCTTATCAAATGCTTTCTGTGCACTGTTGATATCATATAATTTTTTTAAAGATTTATTTATTTATGCATACAAGCACTGGGGTACAGGCCAGAGGTGCAAGGAGGTGAGAGTCCACCAGACAGAGTAGGGGGCAGAATAGGCAGATGGACCGAAACACACTGCTCAGGGGAACAGTGGGCCAGGCAGGAGAGGTCTCCCTGCACCATGTGGGTCACCTCTCTGGCCGGCAGCAGGGATCCTGGCCGGTGGCAGGGATCGAACTCGTGCTGCAGTGGCTGCGTTTGCTTCATAGTGCGTTGCTCAACCCACTGCACCACCAGGGAGGGCCCGATATCATATAATTTTTAATCATTATTCTTGTTGGTATGCATTAATTGATTTACATATGCTAAACGTTTCCTACATTCCTGGGTGAATCCCATATGTTTTTGGTGGATAATCTTTGTGATCTTTTGTATTTCTGTGCTACCAGTAGTCATTTCTCCTTTTTCAAGTGTGATGCTTATGAATGTTTTCTCTCCCTGCTCTCCACCTCCTCCTCCTAGCTAAAGGTTTATCTATTTTGTTTATCTTTTTGAAAAGCCAGCTTTCCTTTCATTGATTTTTTTTTTTGGTATATTCTTTTTGATCTTTTTCATTTATTTCTGCTTTTATTTTTGTTTTTTCCTCCCTCCTACTAACTTTGGGTCTTATTAGTTTCTCTTTTTTGAGTTGACTTAGATGTGCTATTAGGCTGTTTATTTGGGGTTTTTTACTCTGTTTTTTCCTTTATGGTTGATTTCTAGTTCTATGACATTATGGTCTGAGAAGGTACTAGATATGATTTTGATCTTTGTGGTTTTATTGACAATTGACTTGCATGCCAAGAGATGGCCTAATTTTGAAATGTTCCATGTACACTTGAAAAAAATGTGTATGCAGCAGGTTTTTGGGTGGAGCTAGACCTACTTGGTCTAGCTACTATTCAAGGCTGTCATTTATTATTTATACTTTATCTTGTTATACTTTATTTATTCTTTGTTATTGATTTGTTACTTGTTATTATTATTTATACTTTATCTTGCTAAGTGGGGTATTAAAGTCCCCTAGTATTGTTACCAATATCTCACTTGAAATTCTGTTTTATCAGATATAAGTATTGGTATTCCTGAGTTTTTGTTTGTATGCCATTTGCTTGTGTAACTGTCTTCCAACCTTTAAGTATGTCCTTGTTTTTATTGGTAAGGTGAATTTCCTGTACACAGTAGAAGGTTGGATTTTGTTTTAAAATCTGTTTAGCCACTCTGTACCTTTATTTAAAAAATTAATTTATGCAGAGAAGAATGAGGGTGTGTGTGGGCCAGAGGTGTGGGGAATGAGAGTATTCACTGGAGATAGAATGGGGAGTAGAACAGGCAGATCCACTGAAATACACTGCTAAGGGGAGCAGTGGGTGAGATAGGAGAGGTCTGTTTTGCCAATTGTGGGTTAGCTTCTTGACTGGGGATGGAACTCAGGTGGTGGCAGATAGTGAACTGAGACTAAACCCCTACTCCACCAGGGAGACCCTACACCTTTAAAAAAATAAAAACAAAACAGAAAAAAAAACCACACTGTATCTTTGACTGGCAAGTTCATGTTATTTACATGTTAGGTGATGACTGAGATGTAAGTGCTTATTGCCATTTTGTTATGTTTTTGTCCTGTCTTTTTATGTTCCTATTATGTTTCCTATTTTGTTTAGGTTCCACTTCTGTTTTCTCATGTTTAAACTTTTCATTTTAAACTAATTTTAGGGCCTTCCCTGGTGGCGCATTGGGTTAAACAATGCACTATGAAGCAAAACACAGCCACTGCAGCACGAGTTTGATCCCTGATGCCGTTTGATCCCTGATGCCGGCTGGGGAGGTGACCCACATGGCACAGGCAGATCTCTTCTGCCTGGCCCGCTGCTCCCCTCAGCAGTGTGTTTCAGTCCATCTGCCTGTTCTGCCCCCTGCTCTGTCTGGTGGATTCTCTCACCTCCCCGCACCTCTGGCCTATATACCCCAGTGCTTGTATGCATAAATAAATAAATCTTTAAAAAAAAACCAAAAACTAATTTTAGATATAGAGAAAAGTTGCAGCAATAATATAGTTTCCTTATGTTTTCACCGTGCTTCTCTTAGTGTTAATATTTTGCATGATTGTAGTACAATTATTAGGAACAGAGAACTACTATTGACACAATATTATTAACTCAGCTTTAGACCTAGTTTGAATGTCATCAGTTTCATTCCAGGGTCCTATCCTGGGTCCCATATTATATTTAGTTATTTCTCCTTAGTTAGCACAGTCCTTAACAGTTTGTCTTTCTTGACTTTGCTACTTTTTAAAGTGTATTAATTATTTTGTTTAGTATCCCTCAATTTGGGTTTTTCTCATATCTTTTCATGATTGGAGGAAGGTTATACATTTTGGTCCAGGATAATATAAGCATTTGTCCTCAGGAAATCATATCGACATTAAGGGATTCAGGATGTTGAAGTGTCCCTTTACTGATAAATTTACCTTGAACATTTGGTTTAGTTGTTGTCTATCTGGTTTCTACACTATAAAGTTACTGTCTTTCCCTTTTTTAAATTTGTAAGTCTCTTGAGGGAGATACTTAGAAGGGATGCAAATTTTGATTCTCACAAATTTACCCCCACGGACCCTGCTAGTCTACATCAATAGATCTTTGTGGTATTCAGCTGAAAGAAGAGCTATCCCTTTTCTGGTTTGTTTGTATCAGTATGGAGTTCATGAATAGTCATTTTATTCTTTTTTATTATTATTTTTTAAACAGATTTAATTTATTATACAAGAGCTGGGGTATAAGCCAGGAGTGTTGGGGGGGTGGTGAGCGGATTCACCAGAGACAGAGTGGCGGCAGAACATGTGGATCTACTGAAATACTTGGCAAGGGGAGCAGAGGGCGAGGCAGGAGAGGTCTGCTGTGCCATGTGGGTCACCTCCCTGGCCGGGGATAGAGCTTGTGATGCAGTGACTGCAGAAGCCCCACAGTGCTGCGCTCAACCCCTTGTGCCACCAGGGAGGCCCCCAACCCTTTATTTTTAACCTGTGTTTGTCTTTGGTTCTTAGTTGTGTTTCCTTGAGACAGCAGAAGGTGGGGTTCTCTTTTCTTATCCAGCAGGCTAGCCCATGTCTTTTAGTCCATTTACATTTAACATGAATATTGATATATGAGTGTCTATAATTTCCATTTAGTTTTTTCGTTTTATGTTTCTATTCATTACCTTGTTTGATTCTTCCAGTTCTGTTGGTTTAGATTTTGAGGCTTCTTGTAATATTTCTTGGACCGGGGGTCTAATAGTAGCAAGTTTCTGAAGGTATTGTTTGTCTGAGATGGTCCTCATTTTTTCTTCATATAGGAAGGAAAGTTTTGCAGGATGAAGTCCTGGCAGGCATTTTTTTTTTTTAAAGATTTATTTATGCATACAAGCACTGGGGTACAGGCCAGAGGTGTGTGGGGTGTGTGTGAGAGGATTCACCACAGAGAGCGAGCAGGGAGAGAACAGGCAGATCAACAGAAGTACACTGCTGAGGGGAGCAGTGGGCACAGCAGGAGAGGTCTGCCGCGCCATGTGGGTCCCCTCCCTGGTCGGCCAGCAGGGATCGAACTCGTGCTGCAGTGGCTGCAGTTTGCTTCATAATGCGTTGCTTAACCCACTGGGCCACCAGGGAGGCCCCTGGCAGGCATTTTTTATCTTGGAGTTTAATAAGTTGCTCCATTCTCTCATTCTCTTCTTGCCCATAGTATTTCTTTTTGGATTTAAAATATTTAATAAGTATTAATTTTTGTGACAATAATTTCAATACTTGTGATTAAAATAAGTTAGGAAAGTGATCTAAATTATAGCTTTCAGTCCTTAGAAATTCCAATTTAATAATAGAGAGATTCAGTGATCATCATTATTTGTAAGCCAGCATCATTGGGAATCTGGATGCAAAAGATCTGTAGCATTTACTTTGAGAGATGTTTCCCCACAGAATGTAAACATATATGAGATAAATTCTATCTTTTAATTGAGGAAAGAAAACAGTATAGTGAATATGTATCATTCTACTGGATCAGATGCACAAGTTACTTCACTTTATCAAACGTTCTGTACTCCAGTATACTGTGAAACTACTAGATCTAAGATTTTGGTTTATTCTCTTGTTCTGTCAAGATACTTTTCAACCTTTCTCAACCCCCATAGTTATATATTTAATAAACTAAAATTTCTTTATGAGAGAAAGTTACAGGAGGCTGTCTGCAAAGAATTTTTGCTTTGATGCTGATGCAGAGAAGACCAAAGCACATTTGATCAACAATAAATTAGACAATAATTTCATATTGTCTGCATTGTGGTTACTGGTTTGTTTTCTCAATGACTCTCCAAAAGGATAAAAGGGAATTAATAAGAATGAAAACACACACATTATCAATTAATAATTAGCTTGGTGCTGGAGTAAGTCTGCTGACATTGATACAATGATCATTAAAATAATAATCAGGGCCTCCCCGGTGGCGCAGTGGGTTAAGCAACACACTATGAAGCAAACCGCAGCCACTGCAGCACGAGTTCGATCCCTGCTGCCAGCCAGGGAG
>JAGFMF010011418.1:13387736-13408617 GCA_019455555.1 Galemys pyrenaicus | reverse complement strand
CCTCCCTGGCCGGCAGCAGGGATCGAACTCGTGCTGCAGTGGCTGCTGTTTGCTTCATAGTGCATTGCTTAACCCACTGCGCCACCAGGGAGGCCCTGGATTGTGATTTTTAATCCAGCCTGTTACTCTGTGTCTTTTTATTGCTAAATTTAGTCCAATTACATTTAGGGTTAAAATTTTTATGCTGCCATCTGTATTTGCCATTTTGTCTTTTAGTGTTTTGTTTTCCATTGCCTTATACTGTTCCTCTTATTCATCCTTCTGTTGGCTTTGGTTTTAGTGCTTCTTGTATTTTTTGTAGTGGCGGTCTGGTCATGCTGAATTTTGGAAGTTTCTGTTTGTCTGAGAAAGTCCATGAACCAACTTTTTAATAAAGCAAATTTATAAACTATGCTTTGAGTCAGTTTTACTGATGCTATTTGGGAGATTTCTTGTCCTTAAGTTGCAGAAGTCTTTGGGGCTCTAACTTTTTAGTCACCCTGTCCATGGTCATGTGACAAGTTGTAGATTGGGAGCTCAGTCTCCTGCCTCTTAATCTGTTCTTAATCTGTTCCTCTTCCTGATGCAGAAAGTATCAGTTAGCTGCCCAGGTACTTGCTGGGGTGAAACTCCAGACCCTGCCAGCTCCCCTCCCTGCCCCCAACCTCTGCAACCTCCTCATTCTTTTCATTCTTCATACCTGCCACATGGGAACTGCTGGCACTAGGCTTGAATACCCAGGCATGGCAGTAGCGATGGGGAAGGTACCTTTTCTCTTTTGGGGCTTGCACTGCCTGTAAACTGTCTTGTGGTAGTCTGAAACTTTCTTTTCTGTGTGCCTGGAACTGCAGGGGTTCTTTCAGAACACCTGGTGGAGCTTCCATTTTCCATTTCCATCTTTCATTTTCCATTGAGGTTGGCACCAGACTGGCCCAAGGAACTGCAGCAGATGCTAGTCTGGAAGCTACCTGTCCTGCTGACTGCCTACTGAAGCTTCAGAGCCCAGTGTCACTTTTGTTCCTATGTTTTGTTCTCAGGCAGTTTCATCTGGTGATGAGAAGGAAGGGTTAAAACACCCTGGACTGATGCTGAAATATTCCACATACAAGAACCTGGCCCAGCTGGCAGCCCAGCGAGAGGACCTAGAGACAGCCATGGAATTCTACTTGGAGGTGTGGTTTTGGCAATGCTCAGCTCTCACTATGTTTGAAAGTTCTTATTGGAAGCTGTTGACTGTAAAGAGAATTTGTGGCGGTGGGTGCTTTACCAAACTGTAGTGTCTAACGCCCTGGTCAGTGGGTTACAATAGCAGGTCCAGAGAGGCCTGGAGAACAGGGGCCTGCTAATGCTTTCTTCTTCTGCCTGTGACCATGGCAAGCTGCTAAATCTCTCTGGGCCTATATATCTACGCCAATATAATGAGAGTAATATGACAGTTAAATCATTTGGGATATGTACAAGTGCTAATTAAGAACAGAATTTGACAGTTTGTAATAGTACTATTATTATTTCTACATTACTATCACCATCTTTGTGGGCACCTCGGATATGCTAGATGCCATGCTATCTGCTCTCCATTCATGTGCTCATTAATCCTCACACTATTTTGCAAAGAAGATAGCTTTATATTCATTTTAGTCATTAGGAGGCTGAGGGTAAGGAGCATGCTGATAATTAGTGTGGGAGCAGGGGTGTGAACTGAGAGGTCTGTCTCCAGAGCCCATAATCTTTTTAGATTCCTGCAAGATTCCTGTATTTTCTTTGAATTCTACCTCCTTTACACCTCTTCTCTGACAAATACATAAGGATACAGATGTTTGGAGTGACAAAATATATCAAGAAAATGTTCTGAACTAAAGAAATGGTCCACGTAACTTCTATTTACCATTTTCCTGGGTAGTTTGAGTGGTTCAGTCAGTGCCGTGCTCCTCCTGTTACAATGGCCACCTGTTCAGTGAGAGAACTGACTGAGTGTATGTCTTCTGCTTGTGCTGCTCCTAGGCAGTCATGCTGGACTCCACTGATGTTAACCTCTGGTATAAAATCGGACATGTGGCTCTGAGGCTCATCCGGGTACCCCTGGCTCGCCATGCTTTTGAGGAAGGACTGCGATGCAATCCTGACCACTGGCCCTGCTTGGACAATCTCATCACTGTCCTGTACACCCTCAGTGATTACACAAGTGAGTCACAGTTTGATGCTTTCTCCAGTGTGTTTGTGTTTTTTAGAGAGAGTGGTGAGAGAAACCAGGGTAAGTGGAAGTTGAGGGTTTTTGTGCCGTACTACTGGGGAGAAGGGAGATGTTTTATATTTCTGCTTTATTCTGTTGTCTTAATTAATTGAGATTTATCAAGCTCTTGGGTTGTTTTCTGGGATTGATTGTAGTGATAACAAAGCATGTTTTTTGAGTGGTTTTCCCTTCACTATGTCATTTGATCATTGTCCCATTTTATGTAGGAACCTGTTTGTAGATCTTGCTGACATACGGCCTAGCAGCTCCTACTTGACTTCTTGTGCCAGGGACCTCACTATCTACAAAGGTCCCTTTTCCTTTGCAGAGCAGAAGGCTTCCTGAAAAGGTCACTGCTAGACAGAGCCTTTGTCTACCTTTCATTTGCTTCAACTTTATGGCTTTAGTCTTGCCTTTTGTTCTGCAGGGAGTACATCTGCCTTATATACACGGACTGGTTCTGGGATAGGCCTGAGTAGGTATTTTGGGTCTCTAGACCCAGAGTCAACCTCCTCTGGGTGCCCTCTGAGGCCAAAATGGAGGAAGGCCCGCCAGGAGCAATTTGAGCAGTGCTGAGTGCACTGGGAGCCTAGGACTAAAATTGGCTTATGTACTGCAGGTTGGTCCCATAAGGATCCAGTATTCTTTTCAGGACTGACATCCTGTCAAACACTTGCTATTATCTTGAAGAATTAAGCCTGAATGCTAACTTGCAGAAAACTTTTTCTCCCCTTTATAAAAGACAAATAACTCTAGGACAGAGTATACTGAGACATGCTAGGCCCTGCTCATCCTTCCCTACCTTCAGTTATCCATAACCATTTTCAGTTGAGGTGTAAAACATAACCCATGTACGTGCATGCACACACATGCGCACACACACACAAAGTGCAGTTGTTTGAGGTTTGTCAGTTTGTTATACAGGAATCACATCAAGACAGAATTTTTGTGGAGCCACAGAAAGCTGCTTTGGGTCCCTTCCAGTCATTACCACCCCCTGAGGTGACCTTGTATTCTCCCTTTTATGACTGCAGATGAGCTTTGTCTGTGGTAGCAAACTATAGGTGGTGTCAGTTGGCACGTGAGCCTTTAATCCTGGCTCTGTGGCTGTGGTCTCTGTCTGTAACTACACCTGTGTGGGATATAGCAGTTGCAAATCTTTTTTGTTAGATGCTTCTACACAGTTTGACCATTCTGTGCTTGTACATTTGGGATGTTTCTAGACTTGGGCTCTTGCATAGTGCAGCTATGCATGTTCCTATATACTTTCTCTGGTGGGCATAGACATTTATTTTGTTGAGTATTCAATTTTCACTCCCACTAGGAGAATGTAATTCCTGTGGGGCACCATTTTGACTCCAGCAGTTTCTTCTTCTAGGGGTGTTTAGTCTCTACTTGGGTGCTCTCCATGCACCTTGTGTGCCACCTTGAGGTAGGCAGTTTTTTGTTCTGCCTTCTTTGGTCACCTGGTGTAATTCTTTGTACCCCTGTCTCCTGGTAAAAGAAATTGTGCTTGGCAAACTTAAGTCCTTGTGAGAAAAGTAAAATTGGAGGGCTGAACTGAAATATATATCATGGGACACCTGATAGATTTTACACTTTCCCAAAAGTAAAAGAATCGTTAAATTTACTCCAGATGGCATTTACACAATTAACATGAGTAGGCAGAAGTGCTCGGAGTTAATTCCTGCTGCTCACCTCATGTGCCCTTGAGATTTCTCAGGCCTTCCCTTTGCTGGGATGTTAGTGTAGTGCAGCTAGTATGGACTTTACAGCAGCTGAAGTGCTGTACCTGGGTTTTTCTTTGGAAGTCTCCCATGACCACTCTTTCGTCCCACCATGTCCCAGAGAAACCATGTCTTTGTGTGTATGAGATTGGAACCTGGGCTATCTCTGGATCCCCTTCATGAGCTTTACTGGGGCTACCTGGACCTTTCCCTGCTCACAGTCTGCACAACCCACACACCTTGGGGATATGGTTCCTGTGAACTTGTGATTAGGTTCTGCTCTCTCCTGCCATGGGGCACTAAGAGGACACCCTTTCTTTATCTTTGTCTTACATAACTCTGTGCCAAAATTTCTGCTTCTGCTCTGGCTTTTCTCCTCACCTATGGCTTCTTCTCTTCATGGTTATTCTTGAAAGGAGTGACTTGCAGTCCACCTGTACTCAAACTCAGAAGTTGCGCAGGGCATGGTAGCAGTCCCAGCGCGTAAGCAGAGGAGAGCTGGTGTTCTGCAACATGGTGCTGTCTGTCCATGTGTTCCCAGCTTGCTATGACTTTCAGCCATCACATTGTTTAAGGGTTCTTTCCACTGACAAGTACTAAAGGCATTTATAATATTATTGTAGCTCTGCTTTATGAGTCCATACGCTCTCATTTACTCTGTATGTTCATTTGCTTGTTACACTCCCCACATTTGGAGGAGTTGGAGTTAACACAGACTTCTCAGATTGTTTATTTAGGGAGGCTAGCTAACTTGAATGATGTACAAATCTTCAATTGGAGGAAATATCCCTTTTGTTTCATAAGAACAATTTTTAAAAAGAAAAAAGATGAAAACTAGAAAATACAGATAAACAAAAGGAATAGAAACCAGTTTTATGTGTAAAATGAAGTCACACTGTGTGGTGTGTTTGTCCCCTACCTCCTCCCACGCTCTTATGGCTTTCATTTTGGTTGATGAGCACTTCCCTCATCCTGTACAATGATCGCAACTCCGTGTGGGTCAGAGGAAACCATCCCATACCAGTCCTCCACAGATCCTGATGAAATGGGCAGGAGCTTCTACCAGGCCTCACTGTATTGAGGTCAGAGCCAGAGTGTTGGGCAGCAGACACTTCCTGCAGCTCTAAAATGCCTCCCATCAGACTTGCCAACATGAGTTTCCCCATACCTCAGCCCAGCTATGAAAGAGGCTGAGAAGTGAGGAGTTTAAGTAGGCTGTGTTCCAGAGTCAAAGGAAAAGGAAACTTCCAGAAAGTATAGTGACTCCTGAAGAGAAGATTTTAAAATAGAAGAGCTCAGTGTGTTATACTGAGAGCTCTTGTATGTGCCAGGGCACTATGCTGAATGTGCTGTGTACAGCAGCTCATTTAATGCCTAGGGGCCCTGAGGGATTTCCCGAATTTTTGAAGGTTGTTTTCTAATTAGCCAATAACTAAATACTCTGGATCCCACAGGTTTTTTTCTAGAAGTGGATTTCTGGATTAAGGGTCTGTGCATAATGCCTGTGGTGCTTCAGAAAGTTTGTATACAACCATTGGGTTTGCCCTGTCTGTGGTGGGTATTACTGTTGTCAGAAGTCTTTCTGGATTAAGGGTCTGTGCATAATGCCTTTGGTGCTTTAGAAAGGTTCTGTACAACCTTTGGGTTTGCCCTGTCTGTGGTGGGTATTACTGTTGTCAGAAGTCTTTCCTGAGTGAATCAATTAAAGTGGGATTTCTTTATTATTCACCTTGCATTTCTTTGATTCCAGAATAGGGATATTTTCTTGTGTCATCTGGAAAGGTAAGAGGTTTGGAGTGTACACTCAAAAGTCGTACTGTTTCTTTTTCTGCCAAGCATGTCTGTACTTCATCTGCAAAGCTCTAGAGAAGGATTGCCGGTACAGCAAAGGCCTTGTTCTCAAGGAGAAGATTTTTGAGGAACAGCCTTGTCTCCGGAAGGACTCCCTCCGAATGTTCCTTAAATGGTAAGTCTTGGCTTTTCCTGTGCTGGGTCTCTCCCCACGCTCATACCCGCACCCTCTGTCCCGGTGTGGTGGGTGAATATCAGGAAGTATGTGCACAGTGTTCTCTCATGTCTTGATCTCTGTGCTTATCTCATTGCACCTCCTCATCTGGCAGAGTGCCTTGTTCGGTACTCAGCTGTGTGCCTAATCTCACCTATTTTGTTGGGTTGGGCAGGATAGGCTAATGATGAGTCCTGCCCTCCTTTCCCAGTATCCTGCTGGCTCTCTTATTTGCCAGCTCCCATCTGAATGCTTGTGGCAGCTTTCTGGACACCTTGTCTTCTTAGCATTCACCTTTTCCTTTCCAAGGCTTTGCTCCCAGTGCTCCCTAAGTTCAGTGACCAAGTCTGACCCTGTGCTGCAAACCTCAGGCTCAGTAGCATTGCCCAGGAGATCCTTTATGTTCTTACACCTTCTTCCTCCACCTCTGAATTTTCACATCACCTCATGCTTCTTCTCTCTCCCCCAGGAGAACTGTCCTAGGTTCCTGGCAGATTTTAATCCTAATCCTGTTGTGCACAGTCCTATCCCTGCATCCCGACTCCCACTGTATTTTCACCTGGAGTGTCTTGGGTTTGCCCTGCCTATGGCATCTTCCCACCTCTCTGTGTTGTCATGGCTTCTTCTAATCTTTCAACTCCCAGGTCACCTCTTGGTAGTTATCTAAACTCTGGCTGCCTCCCTCTCCCCCTAACCCTGCTTCCAGATCCTCTCCCCTGCCCTCCGTTACTCTCTTGGTCCCTGGAACTCACCTGTTGGGGATTTGTGTTATTTTTTTTTTTTTTTCATCTTGGATTGTCTACCTCTTGTGAGACTTTACATCTCGCTCACATCTGTCATGAAGTAACTAATCTTCTTGGAAAGATATAGATAAATTTATAACTGAGTGTCTGTCTCTGTGGTGGAGCCTTTCTGAGAGCATCAGGATGGTCTGGGCAGGTGCATAGGTACTACTGGCAGAGCTGTGTCTGGGAGGGAGCCCCAAAGTTCCTGCCTTTCTATGGTGTTTGGGGACACCATAAACTTTGGTGAACTTGGGTAGTCTGAAAACTTTTTGTTGGTTTGGGCAGGATAGGCTAATAAAATTTTTAAAGAATTTTCTATAAATAATTCAGAGCAATATTTTATTTCTGTGACATTACTGTGATACTGTTAATACATTTAAAATCCCTTTGCTCAACTTTGAGTTGTAGAAGGAACAAAGAGTATTAGTCATTTCTATTGTATGTGGGTAATAAGAATGCTAATTATGGCCCTTTGAGGCCAGACTCAAGTGTTAATTATTTGTAGAAGAATTAAAATAGATTAAAGGGTGTAAACTGTATCCCTATCTATAAAATTTTAGCTTTGGCACTAGTTTGTTACATTGTAATTTCTCTGTCTCCTGGGCTTTTAGTGATATGTCAATCCATGATGTGTCAGTGAGCGCTGCTGAGACACAGGCCATTGTAGATGAGGCCCTGGGACTGCGTAAAAAGAGGCAGGCATTGACTACGCGGGAGAAAGAGCCGGACCTGAAGCTGGTGCAGCCCATTCCCTTCTTCACGTAGGTTGTCTGGGTCTCTGGGAATACTGGTTCAGCTGGTGGGCCCTTCACAGGATAACTGACCTGCATTGCTTTGGCCTGGGTGCACATTGAATAGATGGCTGAAGACAAAGGCTTACTGCTGACTGCTAAGATAGGCCAGGCCTTTCTCGGGTATGCCTAGACTAAGTCCCTCTTTGCTATTGCCATTCTTGACCCCTGCTACCTGCTATTTTCTCATAAGGTCCCTCTCAGTCTGCCCTACCAAGAAGAGAAAAGCAAACTATCATTCTCTGAACATTTGGCAGTAGGTAGCCAGGGTCACAGAAGTTAAAAAGGGACTGGGAAGCCTGGAGTTGATCCAGGTCTGGATTTCCAACTCTTGAGTCCCTGTCTACCTCCCATCCTGGAGGATGGGCCTCAGCATAGTCCTGTGAGTTCCCATACTGTGCCATAGGCATCCTGGAAGGGCAGGCCCTTGGAGTTGGGGTAATTTAGCCCCTTAGTGAGATCTGGGATGCAGATTCTGTTTTTAAAATTCTAACATGGAATCTTGACTTTTTAAGTTTAGTATGCTTTGAGAGCAGCATTCGTTTTCCCCTCCGTCCTCAGAGACGTTGTCACAGAGTGGTCTGCAGCTCCTGCCCTGGATCAGACTGACTTGGAGCCAATACTAGTGCCTCCTAGCTGGGTGCTATGGGCACATGACATGCCACTCCCTAAAAATGTGGAGAATAGCATCCCTCTCTTATAAGATTGTAATGATAATTAGATAGCGCATGTGGAGGCAAATGCAGAGGCAACACTCAGCACACGTTCAGGAAAGGCTCACTCTGTTCCATATTGTTACTGCTTATATGTTTCTACATGTTGAGTCTCTTAGGAATATCTTTCCAGCCAGGCACTGAGATAGTTAGGAAGTCAGGGCTGCTCTCAGACCCTTGTCACGTGCCCTTTACCTTCTATCAGCTGGGTTAGGAGTTCCATCCTTTCTGGATGTGGACTCCCCAGCCAAAAGAGTTGGGAGTTTTGAAGGAACTCCCTGTTACAGTGAAGGAGCAGAATGCCTCATGACACTTGGAGGGAGCCTGGTGATGTAAGTGAACTGGCATCACAGTGCACTGGAAGAGTGAAGGTCAGGTGGAAGTGTGCGGGAGTCGACTCAGCCGAAGGTGTGTTGCTTGGGAGCGAAGTATGGGATTAGGATTAAAGGAGAAGTATAGAGACTATCTTTCTGGGAGTAGAGGGTCTTGGAACTTTAAAATATCCATCACCAAACCAGAGTGGTCTGCACATTTTTCTTATAAAGGACCATATGATAAATACTTTAGATTTTGTGGGCCCGGTACCATATTTGTTGTGTAGTCATGTGTGTTAACAAACACACAAAAGGTCATGTTTAAAAGTGTGAAAATCATTCTTAGTTTGTGGGCTGTACAAAACAGACTGTGGGCCCAGTTTGGCACTCCCTGGTCTAATCAGTATCTGCCAGACATGAGCAATGCGTGGATAGATTATGTATTTAAGGCATCTGTCACATTGCTAGTGAATAAATTCTTCCCTGTTCATGTGTAATCCTTATTCAAGAGAAAAGAATAGGTGAGAAATCTCTTCAGTCCTAGGAACCTCTATTTGATTAGATTCTGGATTTTAAAGCATGTTATTTTTCATTCCTTCTACAACATTTACTTGGTTTCAGCTCAGGCTGGGCAGTGGTCCTTCACTGAAGGTGAGTCCTGAAGTAGTAGGGCACCCTGAGGAGAAACGCACAGCACTAGGGGAGATCAGATGGGTTCTGCACGGCTCTGGGGATCTGGGAAGGTGTAGGTGCCAGAGCTGGATTCTTTCAGAGGACTGAGCATTGACTAGGCAGAGAAGTTGGGGCATAGTAGGGAGAAGTTGTTTCCGGCAAGAGGGAAGCCTGAGTGAACCCTGTGATATATGGGAATCTGATTTTATTGCAGAATGAAAGAAGCTAACATGGGAGGTATGTAGGGGCATTGCAAGGTGAAGCAGGGCAGACAGTGGTACCAAGCCATGCAGCATCATGAGGCTGAGGACTTGATTATTAACCTGACACCTTTGGAAACCATTCAGGGATGCATGAATACATCACAAAACACTGTCGTACCACAATACACTATATAACACAAATTGGAGCATGAAACAACATACAGCTTAATATACCACACCATAATGAACATACATCACATAGCACAGAACAAAACACAGTGGTCTGTTTGCCAGGCAGTTGGTCTGGCCTATATGGAGACTCACTGAGCTGCTACTCCTCAGAGACGCTGCCCATGGACCTACTCAAACTTTTAGGCCAGTTCTGTGTTAGCAGGCCTTCCCCCACCTCCCTGCCCCGCAGACAGCAGAATAGAGGCGTCAGAAAAATACCACAAATGTTTTAAAGAAGTGAGGCAGTGGTTTATGCTTGCTTGGTTGAATCTCAGTGTACCTGAGGCTAACATGCTCCAGGGATTCTGCTGGGGCTAGGGGAAGAGGAGGTGAAGAGAGTAGGGTGACCTATGCTCTTGTTGCGGCTCTGACTGCTCCACCTCAGCTATGTTAGACTTAAGATTTTTTTTTTTTTTTTTTTAGACTTAAGATTTTATCAGTAACAAAACCATGCTCTCACTGTCCTTGTGGAGATGGTATCTGTCCCTGGGTTTGGAAGGCCCTATGAAGAGCTGTTGACCTGATGTAGTGACCCTGTTCTTGCAGCTGGAAGTGCCTTGGAGAGAGTTTGCTGACCATGTACAACCATCTCACCACCTGTGAGCCCCCACGGCCCAGCCTCGGCAAGAGAATTGACCTGTCTGACTACCAGGACATCAACCAGCCTTTGGTGTCCTCGGTGGTGGTGGCCTCTGTCAGTGTGATACAGTCAAGCCCCATCAATGCCAACCCAGCTGTGACTGTGGCAGAGCCTGTGGTCTCTTACGCTCCTGTGGCTGCAGCCAGCTTCCCACTGCACAGTCCCAACCTGCTGGAGACAGGCGTTCCCTCAGGTGAGTAGATGTTTGGGGGAGGGTTCTGGGGACACCCCATATCCTGAGCAGGAAGGAGTGTTGAGGGTGCCTTGGCCTGTCCAGAGGGACAGGCGCCTGACCTGAGGTTTAAGCTAGAACCCACAGTTGAGAGGGGCAACTGTCACTGGCATGCACTTCAGCATGCACTTCAGCAATGAAGACCCTGCAGGGTGGGGTCTGGGCTCAGGGAGGCAGCTCCTTAGGCACTGCTTAATACCAGTGGCAAGTGCTGGTACACAGGCGCTGCTTATAATGGGTGAGATGAAAAAAAAAATGTATGAAGTGGCAGGTCCCTTCTGCTCTGTTGTTGGCTATGTGTCATAGCTCTCAGAGTTGCTGTGCACTAACATCTTTGGCCTTAAAAAAGTCAGTAAAGTTATCACTATGTCGTAGCATATTTTTGGATTGTTTTATTAATTTTTATTATCACTAGAGTTATATAAAAAAATCTCAGACAAAAACTTCCAAGATTTTTCTTGATTCTGTGTCCCTGAAAAAAAAAAAAGAGAGAGTATCTGGCAGTTAAAGAAGTTTCTGAACGAACACGTACAGGGCTGTTTGTTACTTTTTTGCTGAATCCTACATGTCACTCCTTTGTCTGTGGTTCACACCATTCTCTTGCTCACATCACTGAGTGCTCAGGATCCTGGGCAGTGGGTGAAGTCATTGTCACTGCTGCTCACTCTTTCCCATCTCAGGCACATCCACTGAGGCCCCAGAGGCTCTTGCGGGGGTGGGGGGGGACGGAGAAGGGGGTGTCGAACCTGAGACCCTGGTAGTCTGTAACGTGTAAAAATAACTTTGAAGTCTGCTTGTAGTTTTACGAATTCAAGAAAGGTGTGAAAATTAAGTGGCTGAAAACTGACTTTACTAAGGACTCTTGTTAAAGAAGAGATGAAAGATTTCTTGATCAAAGGAGAGAAATATTTAACTTGCTGGTTGAGTTAGAGAAGAGGGCACAGATGTGCCCGTGTGGTGCGTTCTCCCCTTCCCTCCCCTCTCCCTCCACTTTGTAAGATTTCAATTTGCATTCTTTGTGAAGTTGATGTTTCTGGGGGAGATAAATCCAAGAAAGGAGTAAAGCGGAAGAAGATTTCGGAAGAGAGTGGAGAAACAGCAAAGCGGCGGTCTGCCCGGGTCCGAAACACCAAGTGCAAAAAAGAGGAGAAAGTGGACTTCCAGGAGCTTCTGATGAAGTTCTTGCCTTCCAGGTACTGTGTACACTTTCTCTGACTTGCATAAACAGACACACAAACCTACAACCTACACCACCAATAACATTTTCGTTGCCACCCTCTCCTGTGGATATCTCCTTTGCTTCCCCACAATATCTGTGCGGATGGCCAAAGCAGAAATCTCCCTGGATTGGAAGGTTGGATTTTTCTTGCCTCTCCTGCCTCTGAACTTCCTGAAGGCAAAACTGTGACAGGTGCATCTGTCAAGGCACCAGTCACTTTGTGGGATCTCAGGAGTGAATGGATCCTGGAGCTGAGCTGACATGCTTTTGGTCCATGCAACTACAAACGGCCATTTTCTGGGAGTCCTATGACTGCTGCTCCTCAGGTGTAGACTTCAGAAAATCCCACAGAAGGGAGCAACCCTTCTGCTTTCAGGAATAGTGAAATCACTGGTGAGTCATTCCTGGATTTCACTGGCTCTTAGTGTTTCTCAGAGAAGTTCCACAGGAAGAGATGGGTCAGGCTAGTTGGGCTGGGGATACTTGGGCCCCAGAGCTCCTCATAGATTTTCACCAGCACTCCTGCTTTTTGTCCTTGCCTTCTCACCTACCACAGAGGCTCCAGGGTCCTGATTCCTGAACCTTACTGGGTACCACTGTTTATGGTACCAGTGGTGGGCTTCTTGATCACCCCCTCCCCTGTTCTTAGCCAAGTGGAGAAAACAGTTCAGTTTCTTCAGTTACTTCATCTCCTATGCTTTCTAATATTTACTGAGTATGCTTTTTTTTTTTAAGTTCTAAAGAAGTGTGTTTCAGCATTATATCTGCTACAGATTTTTTTTTTAAGAATTATTCCTTTATTGTAAGATTTTTTATTTTACTTATTTTTGTGTAGAAGAATTGGTGTGTAGGCCAGAGGTACGAGGGGTGAGAGGATTCACCAGAGAGAGAGTGGGGAGCAGAACAGGTAGATAAACTGAAATACACTGCTGAGGGGACAGGAGAGGTCTGCTGCCGCCATGTGGGTTAGCACCCTGGCGGGGATCAAACCCAGGCTGCTTTTCCACTGGAGGGCCTTTTTTGTGGGGGGCCTTCACAGTGAAGGCGCTGAGACTTAACCCTTAGACCACCAGGGAGGCTCTGCAGTGTGTTTTAAATTGAAGTAATGTTGTCACATAGCATTTGTGTAGGTTCAAACCTCTTCAAGTGTACCCACATTTGGTGGGACATTTCTTGTCTGCTGAGGTATCCTCTCCTATCCCCTGTGTCTTTGGTTTTTTTTATTCCATCACAATCACTGGAATGGATTTTGAGGTAATTATGTGTGTTCATTGCATATATTTACCTGGTAGTCTATAGCTGGTGTTTTGGCCCATAATAATTTTATTTCATGATGATGATATCCAAGCGGAGGAATGGGAGCTAGAAGCTTTAGATGAATTGCAAATTCATTCTATAGCAATATTCCTAATTTGTTGCCTCTCATTTTGTGGCTTAGAAAGTGAAATGCTAGAAATGCTAGAAGGTGAAATGTTAGAAACCGTGGCTATCTCAGTAAGTAGAGGAGACAGTGCTCTGTATATAAATGCGAGGGTGCAGTGTTGGGCACAGGTTGCCCTTTGGGGGAAGAGCTTCGAGATAGTGATGTGGTTGCTGACACTAAGAGGTCTGATTGACCCACTTCCCAATCTTCCTCTTAGCCTAGCTGTCCCATTCTGGGGACTTGTTCCCTAGAATGGTATGATACTTTTTTTTATGTGGTATAATTTCTACTCATATTTTTTTTGTTTTGTAACAACAATATTTTATTGTCTTATAGTTTCTATACATCCTGAATTCAGGAGCAGTTTAATTGGATGATTGCAGTTCAGAGTCTTGTAGGATTGCCATCAAGATGTCATCTGGGACTACAGACATCTTTTTTTTTTTTTAAGATTTATTTATTTATGCATACAAGAGCTGGAAAACAGGCCAGAGTTGCAGGAGGTGAGAGGATTCACCAGAGACAGAGTGGGGAGCAGAACAGACAGATCGACTGAAGTACACTGCGGAGGGGAGCAGCAGGCGAGGCAGGAGAGGTCTGCTGCACCATTGGGTCCCCTCCCTGTCAGGGGATTGAACTCGTGCTTCTGTGCCACAGATGCTTCACAGAGTGGTGCTCAACCTGCTGTGCCACCAGGGAGGCCCTGGGACTACAGACATATTAAGGCTTGATTGGTGCCAGAGGTTTGCTTTTAATCTCACTCTTATGGCTGTTGACAGGAGGCCTTAGTTCCTCCCTATTCTGTTTCAATTTTGGTTGTTGGTATCCATATCTGTTGCTTCAGATGGTCAGGCAAGAGCAACATAATGGCTTGTCTGGTGTAGTCATTTTAGGGGTGTAGGGGTGTGTGCAATAAATAAAGGAGGACCTTCAAAAATGCCCTTTGGTTTATTCTGCAGGACTGCTTGGTTGAGAGGAAGCTCTGAGGGTAGCTAAAACGTGGTTCTGGGACCTCTCTAGATCCGACACTGTGAGGAACCACAAAGGGACCAAGCTTGGAAAGGACTGCTCTGTCTCATATTCCATCCACCCACCCCCTTTCTCCTTGCTCATTAGGTTTTCCTTAGGTCTTAGAACATACCAGTTGCTGTCTGGTATGTGCTATCCCTCTGGTACCTCTCCTTGTTTTGCTTCTTTGCATGACCAGCCTCTTCTCCAGTGTCAGTGTCAACATCATCCCCTCTGAGAGGTCTTCCTTGACTGTTATATAATACAGATCCTCTGTCTCAAACTCTCTGATGGTTTGTCCTCATTTGAATTCTATATTTGTGTGTATCTACTTGTTGACTCTCTCCCATTAGAAGGTAAGCTTACTGTGGGCAGGGTTGCGCTTCATAGCTTGCCTGGCACATGTTGGTGCTTTATAATAATCTGTTGATAGAGAAATAAAAGGGTGAGGGTATAGACCACCTAGATGCAGCTCACCAAGGTCTGGAGAGAGGCAGGGCTTCCTGGAAGCCTGGGTAGTTGATCAGCTGCTTACATACCAGTCCTCTCCCTGGCTCAGGTTTTGTTTCTCTAGTAGGAAGAATTCAAGTGCTTGCATCAGAATGTGTGGTATGGTTATGTGATTTTGCTGTGTTCCTCCAGGTTGAGAAAGCTGGACCCTGAGGAAGAAGATGACTCCTTTAACAACTACGAGGTCCAGTCAGAGGCCAAATTGGAGAACTTCCCAAGCATTGGGCCCCATAGACTGTCATTTGACTCAGCCACGTTCATGGAATCTGGTAGGAATGAAATAACATGATTATCATTTAGGCATCCTTTCTGCCATTATCCCATAGCCTGCTTAGATTTTGTTCTAGGAGAATGGTTTGGTGTGTTTAAAGTGTAGTGAAGGGTTTACCTGGACTTGTCTTAGACCTGAGCTCTGCAGTCAGCTAGGAGGTCTGCTGAAATGTCCAGGCTCATACTTGACTGTGTTCCCTAAGGGACACATACTTCAGGCTGAACCCAAGTTTGCAGGTGGATGTGTGTGACACAAATATTTTTGAGTGTTTACTGTGTGCCTTCATTAAGTGCACACTGTGGCATATGGAGGTCAACTTTTTCATGTCCACCTTAGACCTGGAGGTTCGGGAGACTTGCTCACAGCTGGTGAGACTGGAACTAGGATTGGAACCAGAGAGCCTGGCTGCAGCACCCCTAGGTGGAGAGAAGACACTGTCTCTCTTCCGCCTCTGCCCTGTCCCACCTTTGCTATTGTTCTCCACCCTCCTCTTCTTCCTAAGAAAATGGGAGACCCTGGCATAAAGTCCTTCATTCAAGTCAGATCGTTTCTTCCTTCCTGGGCAGAGAAGCAGGACGTTCACGCATTCCTGCTGGAGAACCTGACCAACGGGGGCATCCTGGAGCTGATGATGCGCTACTTAAAGAGCATGGGCAACAAGTTCCTGCTGAGGTGGCCACCAGGCCTGGCAGAGGTTGTGCTCAGCATCTACCACAGCTGGAGGAGGCATAGCACCAGCCTGCCCAACCCGCTGCTGAGGGACTGCAGCAACAACCATATCAAGGTTGGGCCAGCAGGGGTCTCGTTAAGGCTGGTGTCAGCTTGGGACCTAGGGGATAGGCACAGGGTCATTTGTGGGTATGGGGCTGCTGTCGCATTGAGCCTACTTGATTGCATTTACTGCTTGTGGGCCTGGAACCTGGGTCCCTGGAGGGTTTTGAACAGGAAGTTGTGGGATCTGGTTTGTCTCTAGCTAGATCCCTGGTGACTAAGTGGATGGTGTGCTTAGTTAGAGTGGTCCAGGGCAAGTAGAGGTAAGAGAATGAGACTGGGAAGTTTCTAGGGCAGTTTCAAACTTGGGGCTGGTTGTGGGGTGGTTTATTTAGATGCGGGAGAGCCAGTGGAATGGTTGGAGGAAAGCAAAACATTTGACTCTGTTCAGGGTACCAGGAACTATTACTGTTTTTTTTAATAGGTGAGGTAGTAGACGTGCAGAGGCTAAGTAGAGTGCTTAGGGAAGTGATGTTAGCCAGCAACTGCTGTACTTCATACCCTAGGCTCCTTTAGTCTCCTAAGACTCAAGGAGTGCTCTGACCCCTTCCCCTATTTGAGGAGGAAGACTGAAAACTGGGATGTTACAGGGCATGTCTGGGTAAGTTTTTCTGACTGGGAGCACAGAAGGTGAGGAATTCTGACCTTTTGGTTCTTTAGACTGTGTACATCAATCAGTATTACCTGGTTAAGCAGACTCCACTGGGATAGTTTAGGGGCTCTCTCCTGCAGCTTCTGCCCACTGGACCTGCTTTCTCAGGGGTTTTATAAAACAGCAAGAAAAGTTGAGGCATTGGTCCCCAGACAAATCAGGTTGGTCATTTCCCAGTGGTGCCCACCTAGCAGGTGTCTCTTTATTGCTGAGCTTGCTGTGTATCCTGGAAGCAGTGTGCTGATGCAGCCGTTTTATGGGTCGAGTGCTGTGGTTGGATGTACTTCTGGCCTGGCATTTGGCTAGTGACAGGGCTGCCCTTTCCATAGAACAGTCCCGTGGGACTGAAGATAGGTGTCCCTCTCCTCGCAAGCCTGTTTAAGCATAGATCCATGTGCCATTTTTTTATAAGTCCTGACAAGTGGCTGCTGTTGTTCATATATAAAATGGAAATTAGGTAGAAAAAAGAATTAAAATTTTCTCAAAAGTAAATTTTAGTTTTGCTCCATCTTCCACCCATATGTGACTCTTTGTAACTCTGTTTCTGACCTGGCCCTGTCCTGCAGGACATGATGTTGATGTCGCTCTCCTGCATGGAGCTCCAGCTGGACCAGTGGCTGCTGACCAAGGGTAGAAGCTCTGCAGGTAGGAGGTGTTCTTTGGTAGGAGTAATTTTCTGGATCTCCAGCAGCCAAGAGGAAGTGGGAGTGGGGAGGCTGTCATGGAATTCAAATTCACATCTGCATGGCATATTCCTGGGCTGTCTGGTCAGGCCAGGGGGAATCCAGGGTCCCAAGAATAGTGGCTTGGACATTTGAGAAGTAGGTAGCAGCCCCTAGAGGGTGCCAACTGCCTGACTTTTTAGATACGGATTATTGAAAGAAATAGGATCTCCTTTTTCTCAAGTTATTACTCCACATTATGTGTCTCCAGTAATTTTTCCACATGGTATGGCTCATTCTGACTTTTAAACCACTCCCTGGTGAACAAAGACATGCTGAAATTTCAGTCTGTAAAGCGGGAGCTCCCAGCTCTCAGGCTCTGTTCGACTTGTCTGACTTCTCTGACCCCACCATCTGCGGTCTGCATCTCCGAGGGGCTCAGGGGACTCATGGATACTAATGCGGGCTTGGCGAGCGCTCGGGGGACCTCTGGGGAGGAGAAGGTATTTAAACCCTGTACATAAAGTTGACTTATTTTGACCTGCCTGGTTTTCAGTGTCTCCTCGGAACTGCCCTGCTGGCATGGTGAATGGCAGGTTTGGGCCTGATTTCCCGGGTACGCACTTCCTGGGAGACCTCCTGCAGTTATCATTTGCCTCATCCCAAAGAGACCTATTTGAGGATGGCTGGCTGGAGTTTGTGGTTCGTGTTTATTGGTTGAAGGCTCGGTTTCTGGCACTGCAGGTTGGTTCTTTGGTTAGTTTCTTGAGAAGCATGCCCTGACACTCAGCAGGGAGAGAAGACAACTGCTCATTTTATAGAGAGAGCATGTGTGTGTATGTGAGTGCACCAGTGGCACCTGTCTAAGCACTGGTCCTAGTAAAAGGGAGTGGGACATGGTAGGGAATTTTCAGCATCCCATGGCTAGCATGCCTGCCTCTTTGTAAAAGATATCAGCATAGCCACAGAGCTCTGAAATTACACAAATGGATGCAGACCTTTCTAGAAGGGAAGCAACCACCTGTCTTGTATGATTTCTTGGAAAGTTTCACCCCAAATCCTGGTCTGGATAGTCAGAATAGACTGACTGTTATCTAGCATCTCACACATAGTAGTACACAGTGCACTGTAGAATGAGTAAAAGATTGCTGCAGTCAGTTCTGGAATTGGACAGGCTTGGTCCTGGCTCTACTGTTTATAGCTCATGATCTTAACACAATGCCCAGTCTTGCTCAGATTTCCTCAGTGTCCTCTACTGATTATAGGGTTGTGCTGTGAGTTATTCATTCATGCATTTGTTCATTCATTCATTTGACAGATACTTAATTGAGTCCCAGCTGTGTGTCACGCCCCCTCTTACTGTATGTACAGCTGTGATGGGGTAAAAACCTACCCCACGGTGCCAAGAGTCTAGTGGGATCAGTAATGTAAGGCACCTGGCACAGCACAGTGCTAGGTGCCTTATCTGTCCTTCTGCCCCTGTCACTTGACTGTTTTTCTCGGACCAGGGAGACATGGAGCAGGCCCTAGAGAACTATGACATCTGCACAGAAATGCTCCAGAGTTCCACTGCCATGCGGGCAAAGGCAGGGGCTGAACCAAGAGACATCGTCATCCGTCTGCCCAACCTCCACAATGACTCTGTTGTTTCCCTGGAGGAGGTGAGCAGGAGTTTTTTTTAAAAGACAGTGTTTTCTTTTTTAAAGATTTATTCTGGATTGGCCCAGTTAGACCAGACCTGAGATTGTTGCAGAGGAACAGGAGAGCAGTTCACAGGCTGAGCAGGGCTTCTTCCCTGCACATCTGAGAAGCCTGGGAAGGCAGCACTGGCACATATGGGCCCACAGACTTGCATACACACCTCCTTGATGGAGAACTGGTCCAGATGGCAGGAACAGAGGTAGAGGTGTTTCATGGAATGATGCTGCTATCCAGCACATGTGGCAGTAGCCCCACAGAATTAGAGGAAAACTTCAGGAGCAGATCAATTGGGTCTTACCCTGGGCCTGAGTCAATGAGGTGTGGCACATATTCCAGTCCCCATGAGGATCTAATTCTCTCCTCACTGTGCCATCTCAGACCCCGCCACAGTTTCTGGACTGTGATGTGTCCACATTAGCTGAAAGAGGCTGTTAGATTCTTGCAGAGTTTCTTGGCAAGGTCAAGTGCAGTGCCTCTACTACCTATGTTCTGGGGGCAATGGCAGGCCCGCTGTGAGGAGAGAGTTCTCTCTGTCAATGGTGTGCATCAGCTTCTGGCCCAGGGCTTGCTGTGTTTTTGGTGGCCTGGTGTTAGATGGTTTCACAAATATGTGTTAACTGTCAACAGAATGCTGTCCAGTTATTTTGGCAGACATTTTTCTGGACTCTCTCTGCTTCTGAAGTAGTTGTTGTTGTTCTTTTTTTTAAAGAATTAAATGTCTTGACCTTTACAGAAATGCTTTTTATCAAGTGTTTATTTAATGTAAATGCTGATTTATTTTGCAGGGAGGGTGATTCTGTATTTCTCATCTGGGCCTGGCCATATTGAAGGGAGGTGTGAGGTTTATGTCACTGTGCGGCATTTCTGGGCCTTTTCCAGATTGATAAGAACCTGAAGTCACTGGAGCGGTGCCAGTCCCTGGAGGAGATTCAGCGACTGTATGAGGCTGGTGACTACAAGGCTGTCGTGCACCTGCTCCGCCCTACCTTGTGCACCAGTGGGTTTGACCGGGCCAAACACCTGGAGTTTATGACTTCCATTCCTGAGAGGCCAGCCCAGCTGCTGCTGCTGCAGGTGTGTGCTGCCCATGTCTTCCTTGTCCATTTGTATCTTCTTTGCTTGATTTTGGGTTTATTCTCTGGAGGCTTTGAAGTAGCGCTTGAGAACCTAGAAAAATGGCAGTGAAAGCTGCTAACTTGGCATCCAAGTAGATAATAGCCAGAAGATATGGTCAAGACTGAGGGAGTGGGTTCTAGTTTTTTGAACTTCTGCATGGCAGAGGAGTAGGTCATCAGCATCCATCTATCCATTTGTTCAGCTATCTTTTTTTTCCCCATTACTTTTTGTTTATTTAAAGATTTATTTATTTATGCATACAAGAGCTGGGGTGTAGGCCAGAGGTATGGGAGGTAAGAGGATTCACCAGAGGCAGAGTGGGGAGCAGAACAGGCAGATCGACCAAAATACACTGCTGAGGGGAGCAGTCAGGAGAGGTCTGCTGTGCCATATGGGTACCCTCCTTGGCTGGGGATCGAACATGTGCTGCAGTGGCTGTAGAAGCCCCACAGTGTGGTGCTCAATCCCTTGCGCCACCAGGGAGACCCTGTCATATATTTTGATCTTTTTTAAACATTTGTGATTTTGTTTATTATGCTTTCCAATACTGGAAAAATATTTCTCCATTATTCCACACACATGAATAGAGTTCCTACAGTGTGCTTGGCACTGGGCAGGAGAGAGGCACCCTTTGACAACCTGTATTGTAGAAGAAAGACAGAAGGGAAACATGCGTACACAAAATGCATATTCGCCTTTGTTTTTTTCTAACAATGTTAATGGTTTATGCACTTTACATGTCTCATCTGCTTTTATGGGGAGACATCTGATTGGAATCTTACCCTCTAGGAATATGATGACTCTCTCCCTATTGGGGCGGGCTGCCTTTGATGTTCTTCAATGATTGTATTGTATTTTTCTGGTTAAGGAGATTCTTTGTCATTAGTATTTTTGGTTGGTGTTTTCAGCAGGATATTTTTGTTCGTCATTTTTTTTTTTTTAAAGATTTATTTATTTATGCATACAAGCACTGGGGTACAGGCCAGAGGTGTAGGGGGGTGAGAGGATTCACCACAGAGAGCGGGG
>JAGFMF010011418.1:13369526-13379655 GCA_019455555.1 Galemys pyrenaicus | reverse complement strand
GCCTGTTCTGCTCCCCGCTCTCTGTGGTGAATCCTCTCACCCCCCCACACCTCTGGCCTGTGCCCCAGTGCTTGTATGCATAAATAAATAAATCTTTATAAAAAAAAAAAGAATATGGGAAGGAAAATGATAGATGCGGGAAATAAAGATGGTCCAGTGTAAGAATAAATGCACAACAACAGATGAAATGAGAAACAGCCAACCCAGTATCAAATAGAGGAAAATTTCTCTGTATCGTAACAAAAACTGAAGCTGCAAGTTCAAAGTGTGCAGTAACCAAGAAAAAAATGCTATGAAAATATATTTCAATTAAGGGTCTAAATTAAGAATAAAGATATTTTAAGTTTCTAAACTGAAAATGCATTTTATCTTCGTGGATCAAAAAATGACACTCATTTCAGATAGGTCCATAGCAGCATTCAGGGACATTGAGGTGAAACTATAAATCTAGACAGTTCGCCAGGAAAGAAAGTGTGATCTAAGATATCCATCCAAGTTATTTGTAATCATGGTGGTCACAGACACAGGAATCCTAGTTTTTATGAGTACTTGTTAAAAACACTATACTAAAGGATGAAGCCAGTAAACCAGCACGAGTCTGAAAGAAATTCTGCTGGCATGGGAAAGAATTTTCAATGAGTATCAAATTCATTTAAAATTGGAATTGAGGGGCCTCCCTGGTGGCGTAG
This sequence comes from Galemys pyrenaicus, assembly GCA_019455555.1. Taxonomy (NCBI): domain Eukaryota; kingdom Metazoa; phylum Chordata; class Mammalia; order Eulipotyphla; family Talpidae; genus Galemys; species Galemys pyrenaicus. The sequence continues at coordinate 13,378,966 of JAGFMF010011418.1, read as the reverse complement.
CGGGTTAAGCAACGCAGTATGAAGAAAAATGCAGTCACTGCAGCACGAGTTCGATCCCTGCCGCCGGCTGTGGTAGTGACCTACATAGCTCAGCAGACCTCACCTGCCTCACCCACTGCTCCCTTCAGCAGTGTATTTCAGTAGATCCATCTGTTCTGCTCCTCACTCTGTCTCTGGTGGATCCTCTCACTCCCCTACATCTCTGGCCTGTACTCCAGTTCTTGTATGCATAAATAAATAAATCTTAAAAAAAATTGGAATTGAGAGAAAGCAACTGTGCTAATTATAATTATAGCACAGAGGATGTTAATAAACCTTGAAGAATTGCAAATAATATGCGTAATCAGATTGGGAGAATGGATGAAAGAAAGTGTTATGAAACAGCCATCCCTGACCTCTTTTAATAGTCACTTGGTGCTATTGAAAATGGAAACTAATTTTAAAGACCCATAAAAAAATTGAATGACTTGAAATTCTTAAGATTTTCTGACTTTAAAATCTGTAACTTTTACACTTTTTTGACTGGACTCTCCAGTAGTGAAAACTATGAAACAAGTTTTCATTGCAGTATCCCTAGTCCAAGTGCTATCCCTCTATTGTTTTCTATTCTAATGTGTTCTAGTCCTCATTACAAATATTAGTTACAGGGCCTCCCTGGTGGCGCAGTGGGTTAAGCAACTCACTATGAAGCGAACTGCAACCATTGCAGCACGAGTTCGATCCCTGCCTCCGGCCAGGGAGGGGACCCACATGGCGCAGCAGACCTCTCCTGCCTCGTCTACTGCTGCCCTCAGCAGTGTGTTTCAGTCAGGCTGCCTTTTCTGCTCCCCGCTCTGGTGAATCCTCTCACCTCCCTGGACTCTGGCCTGTACCCCAGCTCTTGTATGCATAAATAAATAAATCTTTAAAAAAAAATGTTAGTTACAGCCTATGCTGGCTGTGTATGTCCAGATTCCTATATTAGATATGGTACCCTACTCTCTTCCTCCCTAGTTCTAAGTCACTATCTCCTTACGGTTTTTTAAAAAAATTAATTTGTTTATATATATTTTACATAGTGTCTGTTACAATGTATATGCTGTTTCTTCTCAGGTGTAGTCTCCATAAAATTCCCACCACCATTTCACCCTTTATGGCTAATGTTCTGTTTTCTTTAAACTAAAATGCTTACTTTGAACTGAAATTCGGGCCCTGATGATATCTAAATGAGTGTCAGACACTGACACCATCAGAAATAAACCAAGTGGGCTAGGGTGTACCAAGGTCAAGATAACTAAGAAGCTTGTAACCAACTCTGGAGGCCAAACATGACAAATACGAAGAACATCAGCTGTAATGGGCTGTTCTGATGGGCTGTTTGCTTATGACTGTTTTGTTTTTAAATCATTATAAAAAGGTCAGCTCAAGATGAGATAGAAGAATAGTCTCTCCGTTCTCTCAGATCAAAGGCCATGAGAGAACAGTCTCTTCAGGGGGCTGTGCCCTCCGTTCTCTCAGATCATTGTGCAGCAATCTGAAAAATAAAAGTCTTATAAGTTAATAAAAAAAAATAAAAATACTAGTTACAAGTCCACAAATGGATTATGTGGCTCAGAATTTCCAAAACAAAGGGATCTTTAAGGAACCTAGTAGTAGTTCTAGTGATGAACATTTAATTGAAATTTTATTGGTACTTCTTTTTCTGAAATATTCAAATAGGCCTAAATATATGAATTTTTAAGAAATAGTATATGTAGTAAGGGTTCGTTATAAATTATTTCTCTTTAAAAATGTCTCATATATGCACAGAAAATTGCTTCCAGTGATGTCACCATATGTCAGCATTGGTTTTCTGAGGGTTGATATTCAGTGAATGAAGCATTCCTTCTTTATGTTTTCCTGTATGCTTTAGATTGTTTTTTTCCCCACCCCCGATTTAAATTGTTTTTGATAAGTATGTACTACTTTAGTATAACCAGTCAAGCCATTCTTTATTTAAAAAGACAGGGGGAAAAAAGGCTACTTTAGTTAAGATGACAGAAAGGCCCACATAGAGATGGAACCCCACATTTATTGCTGTGCTAACTTTGTCCATTGGTCTGATCTTTCCTTAGTGATTGCTGAGACGCCCATGCTTCCCTCATCCCTCATGCTGCTCAATACAGCCCACGAGTACTTGGGCAGGAGGTCCTGGTGCTGCAATTCAGATGGGGCTCTACTGCGATTCTATGTAAGCTTTTCCCACCTGTCTAAGGCTGATGGGCAGGGTGGGTTGGTCCTCTAGGGCTTGCCTGACCTTTCTTGCTCCTTAGACTGAGGTCCACTCTGTTACTTTGGCTAACTATGGACGTGTAGGTAATGCATGCGTAGGTAACTACTTAAAGTTGTCAGACTTAACTTGCTTACCTTTTGCGTTTGAGGTTCAGTGGCCTCTGGACCTGACCTTGAACTGCAGAGGTGTTAGATACAGAGCAACTGGTCATTACTGAGTCTAATTATAGGTATCAGTAATTTCAGAGATAACAATTACATTTCCTAATACTTTCTCTTGAGTCCTATTTGCCAAGCACTACTTAGCTTACCAGGTAGTAGTTAATCAATGGCTATTGCATTCATCTAGTCAGTAAATATTTAGTGAGTGTGAACAGGCTGTCTCTTACTTGCTCACTGGGTTTATTGTGGATAAGCAACATTATTCTTGTCACCAAACCTCACTGCTCAGTGTGCGGCCAAGCAGCACACACAGATTACAGAGAATGGGAAGGCCACTCACTCTAGCCTGCAATGTCTGTTAATAAACATTTTAGTAAAACAGTCACACCCATTAATTTATTTACGATTTGCCAGACTCTGTTCTGTATCTTTTTTCAGTGAGCACACCTAGTCTACATCTGCAGCTCTGTCACCTAGTGTGCAGTGTAATTTATATTTTATGTTTGTTGTGTCTTTCACATTGATGTGTAACTTCATGAAGGTAGGAATTTTTGTTAGTTTTGTTCATTACTGGAGCCAAGTACCTAGTATAGCAATTAATACTTTATGAGAGAGTCCCTAAATTTTAATAGCATTTACCATTGTACAGTTAAAACATTTTTTTTCTAAGATTTTATTTATTTATGCATACAAGAGCTGGGGTACAGGCCAGAGTCCAGGGAGGTTAGAGGATTCACTAGAGACAGAGCCGGGACCAGAACAGGCAGACTGAACGAAACACATTGCTGAAGGGAGCAGCGGGCGAGGCAGGGGAGGTCTGCTATGCCATGTGGGTCCCCTCCCTGGCCGGAGGCAGGGATCGAACTCATGCTGCAGTGGCTGCGGTTTGCTTCATAGTGCGTTGCTTAACCCAGTGCGCCACCAGGGAGGCCCACCATCGTACATTTTAACTGTTTAACTGCATCTCCATTAGAATTGAGCTTCTTAAAAGCAAAGGACTGTATTGTACTGTGCCTAATATAAGGGGTACACAATAAATATTTGGACAGCAAATGAATGGCTAAGTAAATGAGTGAAGAAGTTTCCAGAGGGCATATAGTAAACATCTCCTAGCAGTTGGTATAATTGACTAGATACATTGGAAGGAAGGCAACTTGGCAAGCTTCTTAGGGACTGCTGCCCGAGCTGGGCCCAGAATAGTCCAGTGAATGTGACTAGCACCTTCTGAGAAACAGGCTGAAGAAACACAGTCTTCCCAGGTTAACAGAAGTGATAGATCAAATACCTCCCTGGACCCCCTTTGAACCAGGTCTCTCCTCAAGGGTATCTTCTTGTCCACTATAGGTGCGAGTTCTTCAGAAGGAGCTTGCTGTATCTACCTCTGAAGACACACACCCTTACAAGGAGGAGCTGGAGACAGCCCTGGAGCAGTGCTTCTACTGCCTGTACAGCTTCCCCAGCAAGAAGAGCAAGGCTAGGTATCTGGAGGAGCACTCGGCCCAGCAGGTGAGGATGTTATTACAGGCCCACTGGACCCACTTTAACCCACAGGAGTGGTGCATAGGGAGGCAGAGATTCAGTGCTTGTGAAGTACATCATATTTGCCAATATGCAGCTCCACAGTGCCAGGTTGGAGTAGCATCAGGAGGATGAGGGAAGACATCTGACGTAGTCTAATGAAAGGAAAAGGCTTTTCCTTGCGAAAACTAGCATCATAAACGTTGACTAATCATTCAGATATGCAGTATGGTAATTTCCATTTTTTCCCCCAATTTGTATAATATAAATAATTCCTTAGTTTTTGTTGTTGTTTTGTTTTCAGACCTCTATTGGGTGTGTTATCTCATGCCTCCTTGGTGCTATCAATTATTTCTGACCCTATGGAGTCCATTCCTAAATGTAAGCTCTTTTGGTCAGTTCCCTTGCTGGAACTCCCACGCCGAATGGGGTCTTACTCTGGCCCAGAGTAAGCACTTGGTTAGTCTTTGTCAACCAATCGATCACTGGGGTGCTAAGGTATGGAGAGGGTCAGTGGCTGCCCCAGGTCCCTTCTTGTAATTGAACCCACCGTCTTGCTCAGCCACATGAACTAAAGTTCATCTCTCAATTTCTAACATTTGTTTTTATTACGACTAGGCTGATATCAGCTTATTTTTCTGCTCCTTGGACACCAGGGTTTGGAAGATTATAATGGCCATTCAAAATTTCTAGAAACTTGTTTTAGGCTCTGTAATATATTGTGACCTTATCTTCATCAAAATAGACTGTTTCCACGAAAGTAAATATTTTTTCCCTTTGTGCTTTTAGCCTGACTGCACTATGATCTGTGTTCTGTCTTTTTTCAAGGTGGACCTTATATGGGAGGATGCTTTGTTCATGTTTGAATATTTTAAGCCCAAGACCGTTCCTGAATTTGACAGTTATAAGACAAGCACTGTGTCTGCTGACTTGGCCAACCTTCTGAAGAGAATTGCCACCATCGTGCCCCGCACAGAAAGGCCAACCCTGAGCCTAGACAAAGTCTCTGCCTACATTGAGGGGACCTCGGCTGAGGTAGGAGCTGAGGGATGTGGGGGTGATGCCTATTACCTTCCCCTCTAGCACTGCTGCTCATGTGCCCTGACTTCTTTCTTTGCTTTGCAGCAGAAATCAGTAAAAACTGAGGATGCCCTGGGCTGATGGGAATGGTCTTGAGTTTGCAGCATTACTGGTTACACCTAAGGTTCTCCTGTTCCCTCCTTGCCCTTTCCCTCATCAGGTGCCTTGCCTCCCAGAAGGGGCTGACCCCTCTCCCCCAGTGGTGAATGAGCTCTACTACCTCCTGGCTGATTACCATTTCAAAAATAAGGAGCAGTCTAAGGCCATCAAGTTCTACATGCACGACATCTGCATCTGCCCCAATAGGTCAGTGACTGGACCCATATGTGGCTACACTTGCTACAGGGAGGACTGGGATGACTCTAGCTCAGAAGACTCAGGCTAGTTTTGGGCCTGCCCATGGCAAAGAAACCAGTGAGAGACAGATAGATGAGAAAGTGTTTTAGCATCTGCAGTTGTTAATAAGGCAGTTTCTTCATAAAAGAACAAAAGTAAAGCCTTTCTTTTTTGGAAGACCCCTGGGATAAATACTGGGATCAAAGAAGATAGGAGGTGTCCGTCCCGGTCCAGGCCTGCAGGCCAAGGAGGTGCTATTAGTCTATTCTGCAAATTTTGTGCTGCCTCCTTTCCTAACTCCTGGCCCTGGGTAGTTGATTGATGTGTTCTCTTGCCTCTTCCACTACATTGTCTTTAATTGTGGTTATTTTCATACTTATTTATTTTTTGATGGGAGGAAAGAAGAAAGAGTAAGGGAAACAACTAAAGCCGGTTCTAAATGTTGAAGAGCCCATTGGTTTTTTTTTTTTTTTTGGGTTTGTTTCTTTTTCAGATATAACAATTTTAAAAATTTTTATTTTTTTATACAATGTTTACTTTCTTTTCTCAGGTGTAATTTCCATAGAATTACCACCACCAATTCACCTGTGCACCATCACCGTAGTCCCTAGTGCTCTTCCCACCCATTTTGACCTCAGTCTCCTTCTCCCCTGCAGAAATGTCTCTGATTTATAGTTGACTATTTATTTTTGTTTTGTTTTATTATTATTTTTCCCCCTTGATCGCCTATATTTCTTTTTTTTTTTAAAGATTTATTTATTTATGCATATAAGAGCTGGGGTAGAAGCCAAAGTCATGGGAGGTGAGAGGATTCACCAGAGACAGAGTGGGGAGCAGAACAGGCAGGTCGACTGTGTGAGTTCTTTGTAGGTCTTTGTGATCAGTATCTTATTTTGCATGGAGTACTGCTGGGGGGAGCAGTGGGCGAGGCAGGAGAAGTCTGCTGTGTCATGTGCTCCCCTCCCTGGCCAGGGATCGAACTCATGCTGCAGAACTCATGGCTGTGGATGCTTCATAGTGCAGTGCTCAACCCACTGTGCCACCAGAGAGGCCCTCTTATATTTCTTCTATAAGTGAAACCATCCAGTATTTTTCTTTTTCCTTTTGATTTATTTCACTGAGCATAATCCCTTCAAGCTCCATCCATGTTACTATGACTGTCTTTATCTTTTTTGATTGCTGGATAATATTCCATTGTGTATATATACCACATTTTCTTGATCCAGTCATCTATTTTTGGGCATTTGGGTTGATTCCAAGTCTTACCTATTATAAATAATGCTGCATTAAACGTAAGGGTACAAGAATTCTTTTGAATTAATGTTTCTGTGTCCTTTGGATAGCTCCCTAGGAATGGGATTGCTGGGTCACATGGTAGCGCCATTTTTAGTAGACTCAGGAACCACCATACAGCTTTCCATAATGGTTGGACTAGATTGCATTCCCACCAGCGGTGTAGGAGGTTTCCTTTTCACCACATCCTCACCAGCATTTGTAGTTGCTAGTTTTTCTAATGTGTTCCATTCTTACTGTGTAAGATATAAGGTGGTATCTCACTGTGGTTTTGATTTGCATTTCCCTGATTATGAGAGATGAACATTTTTTCATGGACCTGTTGGCTGTTTGCATTACCTCTTTTTAAGTATTTTTTAAGTTCTTTTGCCCTTTCTTTGCCTGGATTGTTTACTTTGTTTTTGTTGAGTTGTGTGAGTTCTTTGTAGATCTTTGTGATCTTTATTTTGCATGGAGTACAAAAATTTTCTTCCGGGGTGTCTCTTTGTTTTGGGTATTGTCTCTGCAGTACAGCCACTCTGTAGTTTGATGTTTTTTGTTTTTGTTGTTTGTTTTTTTGAATGCCCCATTTGTTTGTCTTTGTTTTTGTATCCCTTGCTGCTTGATTTTTATCCAAATGGATCTTTGCAGTTGATGTATGGTTTCAAGCCTTATACCCAAGCTTTCAGTCTATTTAGAATTAAATTTTGTGTATTGAGTTAAGTAATTCCCTAGTTTCTTTTTCTTTTTTTTGTGAATGTGGCTGTCCAAATTTCTCAACATTGTTGTTAAAGAGGTTTTCCTTTCTCCATTGTTTGGTTGTGGCTCTGCAGAGATGAACTGTCCATATTTGTGGATTCATTTCTGGGCTCCTATTCATTTCCAGTGGTTTATGTTTCTGTTTGTTCCAATATATTTCTGATTTATTGTTGCTTGTTAATTTATAGTTGCTTGTTGCTTTATTTATTATTATTTTTTTCCTGATCCCTTATTTGGCTCCCCTGTATTCCTCCTATAAGTGAAACCATCCAGTACTTTTTTTTTTTTTTTTAAGATTTATTTATTTATGCATACAAGCACTGGGGTACAGGCCAGAGGTGTGGGGGAGGGCGGTGAGAGGATTCACCACAGATTGCAGGGAGCAGAACAGGCAGATCAACTGAAGTACACTGATGAGGGGAGCAGCGGGCACAGCGGGAGAGGTCTGCCGCACCATGTGGGTTCCCCACCTGGCCGGCAGCAGGGATCGAACTTGTGCTGCAGTGGCTGCTGTTTGCTTCATAGTGCGTTGCTTAACCCACTGCGCCACCAGGGAGGCCCTACTTTTCTTTTTCTTTCTGACTTTTTCATTGAGGATCAACCCTTCCAGCTCCATCCATGTTGCTGCCAGTGGCATGAGTTTGTCTTTTTTGATTGCTGAATAGTATTCCACTGTGTGTGTATATATACATATACATATATATGGGTATATATGTGTGTGTGTGTGTATAAAACATCTTCTTGATCCAGTCATCTGTTTTGGGGCTTTTGGGTTGTTTCCATGTCTCATCTATTGTAAATAGTGCTGCAGTAAACATGGGGGTGCAGGTATCCTTTTGAACTAATGTTTTTGTGTCCTTTGGGTAGATTCCTGAGAGAAATTGCTAAATCATATGGAAGCTCCATTTTTAGTAGTTTGAAAAACCTCCACACAGCTTTCCTTGTGGTTGGACCAGTTTGCATTCCCACCAGCAGTGTGGGAGAGTTCCTTTTTTTCCACATCCTCGCCAACATTTGTTGTTGCTAGTTTTTTTTTTTAATGTGTTCCATTCTTACTGGTGTAAAGTGGTATCTCACTGTGGTTTTGATTTGCATTTCCCTGATTACGAGTGATGTTGAACATTTTTTTCATATAACTTTTGGTCTTTTGCATTGCCTCTTTGAAGAGGAATCTTTTTAGCTCCTCTGCCCATTCTTTGCTTGGATTTTTTACTTTGTTTTTGTTAAGTCATGTGAACTCTTTGTAGATCTTGCAATCTGTTTCTTATCAGTTGTATGGAGTGCAAACATTTTCTTCCAATCAGTAGGCTATCTCTTTGTTTCGTTTAATGTCTCTTTTGCTATATAGAAGCTTTTTAGCTTGATGTAATCTCAGCTGTTCATCTTTAACTTTCTTTGTTTGGGGGGGGGTGGTGAGTCTTTAAAAATGGTTCTAAAATGTATGTCATGTAGTCTTTTACTTATATTTTCTTCTATATTTTTATGGTTTCAAGTCATATGTTTCAAGTCTTTTAACAAATATTTTGAGTTGATTTTTGTGCATGGTGTGAGGTAGTAAGTAGTCTACCTTCATTCTTTCGCATGTGGTGATCCAGTTTTCCCAGCACCATTTATTGAACAAACTGTCCTTGTTTCATTGCATATTCTTTGCTCCTTTGTTCAAGACTAGTTGTCCATATGTATGTGGCTTTATTTCTGGTTTTTCTATTCGATTCTATTGCTCTCTGTTTCTGTTTTTGTCACAGTACCATATTATTTTAATTGCTGTGGCTTTGTAGTATAATTTGAAGTATGGAATTGTGATACCTCCATAATCTTTCCTTTTAGTCAGGAGAGCTTTGGCTATTTGAGGTTTTTTGCAGCTGCATATGAATTTCATCAATATTCTATTTCTTTGAAGAATATCATTGAAATTTTTGTCAGGATTGTGTTGAATTTTATTTTATTTATTTTTTTTTGTTTTGTTTTTTTATTAAAATATTTTAAAATTTACATATACTTGCCATTAATTGTAATCCCCTTGTATTCCCCATCACCATCTCACCAGTGCACCATCACCTCAG